>JAJMRX010000022.1:0-183878 GCA_030558135.1 Petasospora adriatica | reverse complement strand
TTCCTTAGCCCAAAAAATGGCCGCGCGAGTTCCTCAAGAAACGTTCCGTTTCTTGGACGGGGGGGGGCCCCCGCGCCAGAGGCGGCGGGGGCCAAAAAATTATACTACTTTGTCAGTTCTCGCTGCGCACTCAATTTGCCTATTTAGGAATTGGTCGCGAACGGGCATCTAGGTGCAGATCCTGAAACACGGCAACCAGCCAGATCGGACTGGATCTGATGCTGGATCTGATCTACTGCCAGCACGCTGAGCATTCATGCGAGCTGCACGCCTCAATTTTAGTCTACATTTCTAGCTCTGTTGTCGTCAGTCATTAGCTCATTTTCGGCTCATAATTTTCTCAGCAGTCTTGCAAGCAGCGCCTCATTTGTCAATTCCCATCGCCTCCACGACCTCAAAGGAGTCCTTGATGACAGCTCGCACATCTTCTAGAGGCATTATACTTAGTAGCTTCAGGTGGTATCTCAAACCAAGGGCAACGAGGTGGATCATGCGACAGAAATCCATATTGATCTTCCAAGTCTGAGGCTGTTCAAGGAACGAGCCCTTTATAGCTCTATCATAAGCCTGGAGGAAGAACTGAGGATCTTTACCCTTGAATGCCCGGTACTGGCAAATCAGACACGCATTCTCTCCAGGTTCAAGTGTGGGAAATAATTCTCTTGATGGGGCCGCGCTCCTGCTCAAGATCGTGCTTGGCCAAGAACTGTCCTCCGCCACTAAGCGCATGAAGTGTAAACTAGCTCCACTGGTGTATAGCTCGTCCTTTTTGGGTGCTTTCCAGTCAGTCCATCTTTGCACCACCTTGTACAACTCCTCGTCACCGAGAGCTCTCATAATTGTAGAGGAGTTGGAGTCGAGGCAAAGAGCCACTTGCAACACTTCGTCACCCTTGAGGATTTTGATAAAGTCTCCGATAGGCTCACCAATGTTCGGAGGGACTCCCTCATCACCAAGGAGCGTGGGCATAAACAATTTGAAGAAGGCTCTGCGAGCATATACACTGGTGTTCATGGACTCTTTGAACAAATCATTCCCGCTGAGCTTGGCATAAACCTCAACCATGAGGGAGAATTCGATGCCAAGAGCCTTGACAGCCTCTTCATTGATCTCTCCCTCAAACGCCTCTTTGAGAATCAAAGAGTCTGTAAATTGCTTTTGGGTGAGTGGAGCGCACTGTCTCCAACGGAACGACTCATCGCTCTTAGTCTCCTGTTCGAAGACACACGACCACAACGACGACTGATGAGGCTCTCTTAAAGCATCTTCTGGAGCTGGCGAGCCAGGTAGGCCCTCGGAGAATGACTCGATGTCGCTTCCGGAGATGCTTTCGGAGACACTCAGGTAGACACTAGAGGACTCACTGGAGGAGATCTTGCAGTCTTCCTCGAAATACCGTAGAGCCTGAATCACTCTCTGGATCCTCTTGAGCTGGTAACAGGGGGTCCATAGGGCACCAATAGCGCCTGAGTCGCGCTCGTTGTTGATCTTTGTGTTCACCTTCACAGTGACATCGCTTAGTAGCCGTTCGCAGTAGTAGATAAGATCCCTGGCATCGAACTTGACGGAGAATTTCTTCCGGTCTACCTCAATGCGCTTGGCTGTGTCGTTAAAGGCAGAGAAGAGTAGCTCGTCCAGAAACTCCACTTGCATCTTCTCAAGATATCCCTTGTGGTTTGTGCTTCCTCTCTTGAATCTCTTCATGGTTTCAGAGCCGATCGAAACGTAGGAAACACCCACCATCTCTGGATGAGGGACAGCGTTATCACGTGCTTGCGGTGGCTTTGCCATATGTATATTGTGGGTCTATATTCTCAGGGGCTAGCCGCCCTGAGAAAGTGTTTACCTTTTGTTGCGCATACCGTCTGGGGTATAACTGAAGAAAAGCGCCACAAGCGAGTGATCAGTGAAAAGGAGGCAATCTTATCCACCTCTAAGCCAATACCAGCCACCTTAGCTCTCGATCTCATATTCAGGCTGTCTCCTCGCTGCGTCCTTTCAGCTCTCCATGGTAAGCCATACAGCTTGCCACCATCGCGACTGAAAAAAGAAGTTTCGCTCCAAGTGCCATACTTCACACAGCATACAACTATTGATTCAGCATGAAAGTGTCGCCTGATACTCTTCTCGCACTTCAGCGACAGCCCGAGGCTATTCGGAACATTTGCATTTTGGCCCACGTTGACCATGGTAAGACTTCGCTGAGTGATTCGCTCTTGGCATCTAATGGCATCATCTCACAACGTCTTGCGGGTAAGGTGAGATATCTTGATGCCAGACCAGATGAGCAGCTTAGAGGCATCACTATGGAATCATCAGCGATCTCCCTCTTTTTCAGAGTGCTTCACAAGCAACCAGATGGTTCCGTCCTGGCGAAGGAGCACCTCATCAACCTCATCGACTCTCCTGGCCACATCGACTTCTCTTCAGAAGTCTCTACAGCATCGAGACTCTGTGACGGAGCCGTTGTACTGGTGGATGTGGTGGAGGGAGTGTGCTCTCAGACTGTGACTGTGCTGAGACAGTGTTGGATCGATAAGCTGAAACCCGTGCTTGTGCTCAACAAGATCGACAGACTCATTACGGAGCTCAAATTGACGCCACTAGAGGCATACCAGCATCTACAGAAGACAGTGGAACAAGTCAATGTTGTTTTAGGCTCCTTCTACTCCGGAGACAGAATGGCTGAGGACTATAACAGACAAGGCGAGTATGTCGAGAAAGACGACCAGGACCTATACTTTGACCCAGCTAACAACAACGTCGTATTTGCATCTGCTTACGATGGCTGGGGGTTCAGTGTGGGGCAGTTCGCGCGTATCATGGAGAGTTTGTACGGGTTCAAGAGAGAAGCTATCCAGAAGTGCTTGTGGGGTGACTTCTACATGGACCCAAAGACGAAGAAGGTATTACCGGGCAAGGCACTCAAGGGTAGAAATCTCAAGCCTATGTTTGTGCAGTTTGTTCTCGACTCGATCTGGACGATATACCAGAGCACTGTTATTGAGAAGGATCAGGAGAGACTTGAGAAGATCATTAGCAAATTGGGTATTAAGCTACTGCCTCGTGACCTCAGATCGAATGATAACAGAAACCTTTTGAGTCTCGTTCTGGGACAGTGGTTGCCCGTCTCCTCAGCTGTACTCCTGACTGTTACAGAAAAGCTGCCATCGCCACTACAATCGCAGGCAGAGCGTATCCCAACAATCTTGGAATCGGCACCACATCACGAGCTCTTAGATCCCGCCCTAGAAAAGGCAATGCTGGAATGTGACAACGAAGGGCCGCTGAGTGCTTACGTTTCCAAGGTGATATCTGTACCTGAGGACGAGCTCCCAAGAAACCAAGTGAAAATGTCGCACGACGAAATCATGGAAAGAGGCAGAAAGGCTCGTGAGCTTGCTAAGCAGGTATTGGAGAGTGGGCTAGAGCAGGAGATGGAGGCTCTCACCATTGAGAAGGACCCTTACGATATGTTTGAGTATGAGGAAGAGGAAGAGGAGATAGAGTTGAAGAAGGAGGAGCTCATTGGGTTTGCTAGAGTGTATAGTGGAACTCTCCGTATAGGTCAAGAACTGACTGTTCTGGAGCCAAAGTATGATCCAAGAGAGCCAACAAAGCATGTGAAGACAGCCACTGTCACGGAGCTTTACCTGCTGATGGGAAAGGAACTTGTTCCACTGGATGAGGTTCCTTCAGGGAACATTGCAGGAATTGGAGGACTTGCCGGTGCAATTCTCAAGAATGGAACCCTTGTACAGCCAGGCGTTATCGGCGTTAACCTTGCTGGCGTATCCCTTGCTGCGCCGCCTATTGTGCGTGTAGCGCTGGAACCAGTGAATCCAACACAAATGGAGCAGCTGGAGAGAGGGTTGGAACTTCTCAATTTGGCAGATCCTTGTGTGCAAACATTCTTGGAAGACTCGGGAGAACACATTCTGGCCACTGCGGGCGAGTTGCACTTGGAAAGATGTCTGAAAGATTTGAAGGAGCGTTTTGCAGGGATAGAGATTCAGGTCTCAGAGCCTGTGATCCCATACCGAGAAACGTTCGTGCACGGTGAGAAAGAGGTCAGCAGTGTTGATTACGATGTCGGCGTTAAGGTCAAGCTGCGTGCTACGCCATTGCCACAAGCCGTGGTGGAGTTTTTGACGGAGAACCAGCGGTCCATCAGAGCACTCACAGAAAAGGCCGAGGACGAGGATGACCTCCTGGCCACGTCAAACACCACAATGGATAAGGCCACGTTCATGAAGAAGCTCCAAGAACTATTTGACAATGACAAGCAGGACTGGGGTAATGTATCTGAGATTGCAGCGTTTGGACCTAAGAGAGTCGGTCCTAACATTCTCTTTGCCGCAAAGGATACGATCGGGACTCTATTTGGAGAGCGGTCCAAGTTTGATAACTCTATAACCAATGGGTTCCAGCTTTCGACCCAAAACGGACCTCTTGCCCACGAGCCTGTTCAAGGAATGGCAGTTATTGTGGAGGAGCTCACGGAAGAAGACACGCCAAATTACGGAAGACTTATCACCTCTACAAGAGATCATATTCACGAGGCCTTTTTGCAGTGGTCTCCACGTCTCATGCTGGCCACGTACACTTGTGACATTCAGGCATCCGCTGAGGTTTTGGGAAAGGTATACGCTGTTGTTCAGAAGAGAAGAGGACACATTGTTAGCGAAGAGATGAAGGAGGGTACTCCTTTCTTCCAGATTGTGGCAAAGCTGCCAGTGGTAGAGGCGTTCGGCTTCTCTGAGGATATTCGTAAGAGAACTTCTGGTGCTGCTCAGCCACAGCTCGTATTCTCGGGATTTGAGGCGATTGATGAGGATCCTTTCTGGGTTCCTACAACTGAAGAGGAGCTCGAGCACCAGGGAGAGTTTGAGGAGCGTGAGAACGTTGCGAGAAAGTACATGAATGCCATCAGAAAGCGCAAGGGTCTCTTTGTGGAGGAGAAAGTTGTGGAGAATGCAGAGAAGCAGAGAACACTCAAGCGGAACTGAGGCACTAATAGAAATTGCATACAGGCATTGTATAAGGCACAGCATAGGGTAGAATTATAGAGATTTAGAGAAAGGTTCAAGAAGTTTGAAGCTGCGCAGTTGTTTTGTGTCAAAACACAACCTTGAGCTCTAGAAGCCACTAATCGCACCCCCCTGCTCAAGGACACACTGCTGATACTCCTGTGGCGAGAAGGATGACACGTAGCAGTCTGCGTAGAGGCACTGGGAGTCCTCACCCGCGATACACTGCGGTACGTAAGGCGATCTTCTTCTCATTAGCGACAGGTATGTGTCTCTGACAGTCTCATTGTTGGCAATCTGCTGGCCAACTCTGTGCCAGTAGGTGGCGTTGAGTGGTGCACTCTGAGGCCAGTCCACTGGGTAGGCGTCTCTGGGTGAGTACTCAAACTCCCACTCTGGCTCCTCTGAGTTGTTGACGAACGTCTCGTTCAAGCGCAAGTAGTAGTTTCGAGAATCGATGATGGAGTGCGACTGCGAATCAACCTCGTAGTATCTCCAGGATGGGTTGTTGAAAGTGAGAGGTGTTATGGACTGGGAGATCCAGGCAACTTGCAGAGCATTCTCTTCGTCTTTGGTGTGGTTGTTGTACAGCACATTAAACTGGTCGGAATGGGTATGCCCATAGAAGGTGGCAGCTATCGTGTACGGTGAGAAACGTTCGAAAACCTGTCTGTAGGCCTCTGCTGGAACTGGAAGGGCCTCCTGTACCATTGGGATGTGGGCAATAATCCACACACGCTGGCCTCTAGCCTCCGAGTCCAACAGCTCATCAATGAGGAACTGCAACTGGCCAAAGGAGTCAACGTCCGTCGCATTCCAGTAGGCGTACATGTTGGAGTGGTAGTAGACGTTGGAGTTGAGGGCGATCACCTTGAGGTTACGTGAAGTGGTGACTGCGAACCCAGTGTAATGCTCTCTGGCGTATCTCGCAGTCGAGGCATTGAGCCAATTGTAGTCCTCCCACAAGTCGGCCATGAGCTCTGCGTTCCACTCAAAGAGATTGGAGAAGCCAGACTTCTTCTGAGCCAGCTGAGCGTACGGGAAGGTGTCGTGGTTTCCCAAGACTGGGTACAGCGGGAGGTCCCCGAGAATCGTCTTAAAATCCCTGAATACCATCTCCTCAGAGGCCAAAGTAGCGTTAAGATCAATGTTGGGTCTCTCGTCGTGGTCAACAAGGTCTCCCGTGAAGATGGAGAAGTCAAAGTCTAGCGACAGATCCTGCTGGAATCTCGCAATTGAGAGCAGAGAGTTGTTCACTAGCACCTCCGGCGAGTCGCAGGCATAGTGGCCAAAAGTGAAGGCCGGCTGCCAAAGCGAGCTGTTACCAAAGACATCCACCGCATCGCCAATGATGTAGTTCATCTCGTCATCGTAATAGGCCTCAAAGAATGACAGATTCCCAATCTGCTCATCAGTCCAATTGAAAGCTGCGGTGAAGTCGTAGCCATCTGGTGGCAGCTCGGCAGGGAAATCGTGTGGAGTACAGCACATGTAGGAGGAGCAGTTGTTCTCAGTTCCGATTTGGAACTCGTGCTGGATGTGGAAGTCCGACACATGGAGAACGTTGTAAGTCTCACCAGACCCTTGTGGCTCTCTCATATGGATCTCCTGCTTAGCCGGCCATCTGTCTGAGAGGTCAATGTGCGGAGTTGGTGGCAGAGGGCACTCGCCACCATTGTAGAAGCAGTAGAGCTGGCCGTCGTACCCGTTAGGGTCCATCAGCGTTAACATGTTGGCAAAGTCCGACCCCGAGCCGTCCCCGTACACGGTGGATCTGCCATAGGTGAGATTGCACCCCAGCTCGGTATCCTCCCCAGACTCTGTGCAATAGCGAGTGAAGACTGGGAAGAGGAGCTCTGGTCTGAGAGTAGCGAGAGACTTTCCAAGCTGGAGCCTCTTGACACAAACGTCGCAGTCGGTGGAGTTGGAGCCGTCAATCGAGTGAAGCTCCGAGACAAAGGTCTCGATGAGGGAGTCCTCACTCGGCGAGAGGTTGGTATAGGTCCGTGCGAGGTTCCACGAGGACACAACCTCAGAGAGATCGAAAGAGAGAGCAGATGCCACTCCAGCTAGCACAATTGAGTAGAACATGCCTTGCTGTGTCTAGTTGAAGTGATCCTAGCGAGCTTCCTCCTTTATATGCCCACTATTTGCTCAATTGGGCTTCTTACCCCTTCTACATGTGTCAATGCAGGGCACATGGCCAATGACAGTACACGTGGACCTGGGGATTGCCCACATGGCGGCGATCGCAATCGGCGGTACGGGTGATTTGCAGCCCCCAGCCCACGTTCCACACCCTAAAGACGCCACTAAGGACTTTCACCACACCGATTTACGAGCTAAACTCACGAAGCTGTGCCTGGATGTGTCACTGATTGTTGAGGGGTGCCGAGAGCCGAGAGGGCGCGAATATTGCCACATCGGGAAAACACCTGAGCGAACATCCACTATCACCACAATGCCACAGCCCTACCAGGTGGTGCTGAACTTCCGTTCCAAGGTGCCAAAGAGCCAGCGGCCGCAGCGGTCTCGCCTCGGGTGCTTCAACTGCCGCAAGCTCAAGAAGAAATGCGGTGAGGAGAGGCCCTCTTGCAAGGCCTGTGACCAGAAGTGCATCCAGTGTGTTTGGCCCAAGGAGCGGGAGCCCATGCCCAAGGACTACAAGATTCCACCTCAGGACAAGGAGCTGTTGAGCAGGAGACGAAGCTCGGCCAGGAGCGAGAACCAGAGCGAGAGTGTTGAAGTTACGGAGACGGTGGGCATTGTGTGTAACAGCGGCCGCTCTCCACCGATGGAGCCCCAAGACCGCTTCATCACGATTGAGGATATAGGACTGGACCGTGCTGGGAGCATAGGAGACTCCCCCACATATCTTGATCTCCAAGACTCTGGCACACCCAGCACTGTGGACACCGTGGATACTATTGATCTTTACGACTCGGCCCCGCTATGGAAGCCCATCCCAACGAGCCAGAAGGACACCTTCGTCACGGCGTGTGCAGTGGGACTCATCTCGGCCCTGGCTCCACAGTACACCCATCCGCTTCTCCACGCAAGCTCAACGTGGACTCCCTTTGTGAACATGAACCCGGTGATGGAGAAGGTTGCAGAGGCGTGTGGATGCTCATTCTTGTCGTGGTCCAAGCCAGAGCTGATACCACTGGCACAGAAGAAGTACGATGTGGCCTTCCAGGTGCTGTCGTCCTACCCGATTGACAGTAAAGACGTTTTGTGGCTGGGCGCAGCTTTCCAGCTCATGGCTGTTGGGTCCAAGACTGTGTGGAGTTTCAGAGATGCCAGGCGGCTCGATAACCTGAAAGGCTCGTACAAGCTGATAAAGGCTAGGCTGGTGGATAGAGAGGAGCTGAGTCCGCTTCCTGAGAGATCGCTGGGTTCGTTTGGCGATGGGGTTGTGGTGGCAGACTACCGGAACGAAAACCGTAAGATGGAGGTGGAGAACTCCTTACTCCAAAACGAGTTCAAAAACGATCTGGCGTCCCGCTTCGAGAGAGGATGGCTCGAGGCCTTCATCTACCAGTACGGCATGTTGTTGCTGATTGACGATGTGGACGCTATGGGGCTGCCGACACCATTTGAAGTGTTTGCCCTGGTGCGGAAACGTATAAAGAAGCCACTCATGAACTGTGACATTGCTTGGATGAATCATCCAGTCTTTGGGGCTTCCTTTGATGCCTTTGAGATGGCGTGTAAGGCATCCTACTTAATGAGACACTTGGAGAACCATATGACTTTCAGCGCAGCACAAAAGCTTTACGCCGTGGTACAGTCGTACCAGCACCCAGTGATCCCCGCTAAAGTGCGGACCAACTCGGACAGCTACCAGCACCTCAAGGACTCGGCCTTGATGGCTGAAGTGATGCTTGGGGCGGTGAAGATCTTGCTCAAGAAGGTTTTGGATCTCAATCTGGATGCCGCGGACTTATTTGTACAGAGAGAAGTGGATGCTGCCTTACACAGACTGAGGCAAATCACACGGTGTGGCCAGGTGATGGGGATCTCGTCGTGGCCTCTTCTCATTCTGGGGCTGGGCTGTATAAGAGAGGACCAGCGTGTTACTGTCATAGACGGGTGCTTCCAGTATGCGGAGGTATGTCAGTCACGATACATCTACACGCTGATCGACCTGCTAGAAAATGCCTGGGGACTTAGGGGAGGTGATGAGACCCAGGCTAGAGGGCTCGACGTGCTAATGGAGCGCAATCTCCTCAACACGCTGATCCTATGATACATGATAATGATTTATGATTAAAATGAAGACATTCACTCTAGAATCTAGTCGTAATTTTCGTTTATTGCTCAACCCTCTGAATGACGTATCTCAGATGGCCTCTTTTTCTATCTCTCATCGTACAGCACCTCGCCCTCCTTGGAGACGCTGATGCTGAACTCCAGGTCATCGTCTGTCGTCATGTCCCAGAACTTGTACAACATCATCATCGAAAAGAGATTGCATAGACTTCCAAAGAAAAGCCCATCCAGATAGTGTTTGACACCTTCACATATCTGCCGAGAAAAGGCATACGTAATCACCTGTCCAATGACAAAGGAGAGCACTGCTAGTGCAATCACTCCAAGCACCCAGTAGTTCTCAATCACCATGAAGGCCAGCGTCACTTGGGCAACAACGTACACAAAGAGCATCACTGCGTTGAGGATGTAAGCCACTACAAAGAGGCCAGTGGTGTGTGAAGAGTCCATGGCTCCGGAGCTTACCCAATCCTGGAAAGTCAGTAGTGCTATCACAAAGGTGAGCGCAAAGAAGCCCGTACCGACAAGTCTCGTCACCCACAACGACCTTGTAGTGCCATCCTCCCACATCCGGAACCCCAAGAAGCCAGAGAGACATAGAGTAGAGCATGAAGCAGAGACGAGACCAAGCTGCACAGCAACAAGGTAAGGGTAGGAGGCAGAACCTGGTGGAGAGACACCACAGTCGACAATTAATGTGCACACCATGAGCGCCATGTTGATGTGATAGTAGAAAAGCATCTCGAGTCTTCCAATTGCAGTGTACTTGGAGCGAATGTTGTAGACTATGATGGTCAATACGATGAGGGCACCGATGTTGACGAAGGCATTGCCTATCTGGAAGATCATCGTGTTGGCGACTTCAATCGATCTCGCATAGCACACGGGTAGAATGCTGTTGTGAATGTGATCATGTGTAGTGGACCCTGCAGCTTTTACAACCTGACACAGGGGGAGCCCCGTGTTATTGCAGATGGTATCAAAATCCCCAAAGGCCATGGCTGGGGTAGTACAATAGTGGTGTTTCAGACGCGGTATTTTTGGTGTCAAATGTAAACAGTCACGTGCTCAAGATTAGGGTTGCAATTAGGGCTTATGTCCGGGTGTACTCATTCACCAGTTTGTGGGACAGTCGCGAGCAGCTGGGCGAAAAATTTGTAGGTGTGCGGATGTGCTCCCTCGCAGCGTCGTTGAAATTTAACATATCGCTCAGCGTTATAGAGACCACGCACTAATCATCAATCACAATGGGTATGTCACGAAGCTAAAACGGTGTGAACTGGGTGGTGTTATACGTTATTATGGACTATGTGATGAAACTGTGGAGACCAAGGACACGTCAAGACCAAAGTTATCAAGGCAGAGAAGTGGAGGAGCAACAAGATCACCAACGATGAGGCATTCATTACGCTAGCAAAGAATTTCAATCAGATGGCGGAGGATATCACAGTGTCGGGAGTACATAACACCACTAGCACCATTGTTCCTAGAGCTTACTAACATCAGTTAACGTTCCAAAGACCAGAAGAACCTACTGTAAGGGTAAGGAGTGCCGTAAGCACACCCAGCACAAGGTCACCCAGTACAAGGCTGGTAAGGCTTCTCTGTTCGCCCAGGGTAAGCGTCGTTACGACCGTAAGCAGTCCGGTTACGGTGGTCAGACCAAGCCAGTCTTCCACAAGAAGGCTAAGACTACCAAGAAGGTTGTGCTCAGACTCGAGTGTGTTGTCTGCAAGACCAAGGCTCAGCTTGCCCTCAAGAGATGTAAGCACTTCGAGCTCGGTGGTGACAAGAAGCAGAAGGGCCAGGCTCTGCAGTTCTAAGCAGTGTCTTAATGTAACTTACAGTCTATGTACGATATGTGTAGAGTACTTGTACTTAGATTGGGCTAGGGAGCCACGATGTAGAGAAGGGGTCAACTGCTCCAAGGTCCAGGCGTTGTATGGGACATAATTATGGCGCTTTAAATCTCGCTGGAAGCGCCAGCTGGATCGACGAAAAAGCTTACACACATTCCTATCTGGTGATACGAGCCTACTTGAGCTCACAAAAGGCATTTACAACCCCTTGGAAGCTTCCGCAATCGCTCGAGCCTTGCCATCTATTTACGTGTTTGCCGAATCGCGTTCAAAACAAACGTAGAAAACGCGCCGATCCACTGTTTCAGCTCCACAACATGTTCAACCAGGACCAGTATAACGGCTACTCGCAGCCGTTTTCACCGATGTATATGAACCAGCAGGGCTCTCACCAGTCCTTGCAGGAGCAGCTTTTTCAGCAACAGCAGCAACAGCAACAGCAGCAACAGTATCAATACCAGCAACAACAGTACCAGTATCAACAACAGCAGCAACAGCAGCAGCAACAACAATTCATTAGCATGCAGAACTCGATGCCTCCACCTTCGCCCGTCAAGGGCCCTTACATGGGGTCTCCACAGTTCCAACAACCGCAAGTGCCCTCCTCTCCTACAAGAAGCATCCGCAGTAATCTGACGCCTGTTGTTTCCAACACAAGCTCGCTGGCGTCGCCTTCCAAGGCCCAGGGCTTCAATTCTCAGGGAGACAACTACGTCTACTTTGAGCGGAGACCAGACACCTTCAAGAAGAGCACACAGGACAAGGCTGCCGCTGTGAAGCTGAGAATGGAGAATTACTACCAGATGAGTGTCGCACACGCAGTAGAGCGGAACCAGAGACGGATTGATCTTGAGCACAAGCTCACCACAGAGGAGGGGTCTGAGGAGAGAAAAAATAGACAGCTGCAAAGTCTTGGAAGAAAGGAGTCGCAGTTCCTTCGTCTGAGAAGAACGAGACTATCGCTTGATGACTTCAAGACGGTCAAGGTGATTGGCAAGGGTGCCTTTGGTGAGGTGCGGCTTGTGCAGAAGAAGGATACGGGTAAGATTTACGCCATGAAGACGCTGCTAAAGTCTGAGATGTACAAGAAGGACCAGCTGGCCCACGTCAAGGCTGAGCGTGATGTTTTGGCTGGCAGTGATTCTCCCTGGGTGGTTTCGCTCTACTACTCGTTCCAAGACTCGCAGTATCTCTACCTCATTATGGAGTTCTTGCCCGGTGGTGATCTGATGACGATGCTGATTAGGTGGCAGGTGTTCACCGAGGACATCACACGATTCTACATGGCGGAGTGTGTGCTTGCCATTGAGGCGATCCACAAGCTCGGGTTCATCCATCGTGATATCAAGCCAGACAACATCCTCATCGACATCAGAGGCCACATCAAGCTCTCGGACTTTGGGCTTTCGACGGGCTTCCACAAGACCCACGACTCCAATTACTACAAAAAGCTATTGCAGGATGAGAAGCTCCAGCAGCCACACTCGCTCAACGAGCCGGGATCACGCAACACAATGATGGTGGATGCCATCCACATGACGCTGTCCAACAGACAGCAGATCCAGACGTGGCGTAAGTCCAGACGTCTGATGGCGTACTCCACCGTGGGGACTCCAGACTACATTGCGCCTGAGATCTTCATCCACCAAGGGTATGGCCAGGAGTGTGACTGGTGGTCTTTGGGCACAATCATGTTTGAGTGTCTTGTTGGGTGGCCTCCGTTCTGTTCAGAGACACCACAGGAGACCTACCGCAAGATCCTCAACTTCCAGGAGACGCTGCAGTTCCCTGACGACATCCACCTCTCCCCTGAGGCTGAGAACCTCATCAGAAGGCTGCTGACTCATTCTGAGCACAGACTGGGGAGACACGGAGGCGCCGCAGAGATCAAGGCGCATCCTTTCTTCAAGGGAGTCGACTGGAACACGATCCGCGATGTGGATGCTCCCTTCATTCCTAAGCTCAAGAGTGTCACCGACACTCGCTTCTTCCCTACGGACGAGCTTGAGAACGTGCCTGAGAACCCAGCCATAGCCAAGGCTGAGCGTGATATGCACACCAAGGGTGGAGACAGCAGAGAGGACCTGCCCTTCATTGGGTACACGTACTCGCGGTTCGACTACCTTACCCGCAAGAATGCCATTTAGAGATAGAGCCAGTTTTGCTGTAGTGTGGTAGCGAATTTTAGGGGGCTCAATTATGGCCCGCATGAGTGTCTCGATGCCACTGCGCGAACTACACCAATGCCCAAGAGTGAGTGCACCTACGGTAGATTGCTAACGACAGAGCCGCTAAGAGTACCCAAGCTGAAGGCTGCTCCCAAGCCGGCAGCCACTACGCCCGAGGAGCACTTTGAAGCAGCTGTGGAGGCGGAGGACCAGGGAGACCGCTGGACAATCTCGGACCTCGCAAAGTCTGCGAGAGCCTACCAGCGGGCTGTGGACTCGTACCGTGTGGCCATTGGCTCGGACGATGCTGACAGCTGGTACAACTACCTGCGACTGCTCTACCACGTCTACGGAGTCTTCAAGGAGGTGCCGAGGGACACGCTGCCGGAGTGTGAGATTCTCCAGCTCCAGATTGGCGATGTCTACTCCGAGTACCGCCGAGTCGTCGACGGCAAGTTTGGCGGCTGGCTGAACTGGGAGTGTGCCTACAACGAGGTGCTGATAGCGACTGAGATGGTGGAGAACGAGGACGGGTCTGTGGTGGAGAAGAGCATCGACACCTTCACCAGGCTGGTGCAGTACCAGTTGAAGGAGCTGGACTCGCTGATGAAGCGCATAGCTGGCGAGGCACAGGACGACGGTGAGGAGGTCCAGATCTCGGAGCAGGTGACTCCCTCCGCCATCCTGGACACGCTCACCTCGGGCCTGAGACTGGTGCTGGCGTGCTACGAGGCTTGCGAGCCAGAGGAGGTTGCAACGGTATCGGCCAAGTTTGGGAGCCTTCTCCAGGACACAGAGGCCACGTTCCAGATGCTGGTGTCGAACTACGAGCCCGGCAGAGACGACGACCACCAGCTGAGCCTCAGCCAAGCAGACGTGGCAGAGTACCAGCTGGTGAAGCAGTGCCTAGTGGCTGTTGTGGATCTGGGCTCCTGGCAGAGGTATCAAGACGGTTCCACCTCGAGGTACCTCGCCGAGGCAGATAGCTACACACTCTTCAGTGCACGTGACCAGAGCCCCGAGGACCGCTGGAGTACCATCACGCACATCAACGGGTGTCTCAAGAAGGCGCAGGAGCTGCTGATGCGGGAGCTTGCAGAGCTCAAGGCCCAGAACTCAGCAGGAGTGTCAGCCAAGGTGGCCAAGATTGTCCAGGTGCTGATTGACCGGGCTGACAACGAGCTATCCCGGTCGAGGCTGGAGTGCGACTCTGCCGTCAAGAATGGCGAGACGCTGAGGCAGAACAGCATCAACCTGCTGAAGAGCGGGCTGAACCTGAGCCAGTCCAACGTCGGGCTGAGAGAGGCTGCCCTGGACAGGCTCAGCAGGGAGAGTCTACGCAGGGGGTGTATAGCGAGGCTGGTTGTGCTGACCAAGCAGGCCACGAGGGAGGACTTTGAGAGGAACCTCGGCCGGTTCTGGGCACACGAGGTGTCTGAGCTCCAGGCCTCAGAGGTGTACCGTGACAGCGTGGAGCACTGTGGGGGAGTCAGGTGACTTTGGCACATTAGTCAACTCTAAAGTCTCGAGCAACGGGCCAGAGCTAAAGCCGCCTTTGTGACGTGACGGTGTGACCACAAAAAGCAGGGCGGGAACCGCGCGCAACAGCGCCACGGCCCAATGGTGGTGGGCCGAGATGGGCAGCTTAGCACTGGCCAGTTTAGCAGTTTAATCCAAGGGCGTAAAGAGCGGAATATAATTATGTCCCGTGGGATTCCAAGAGCACTGCCCAGATCGGCGCGTGCGCGTACCGGCCCCTATCCGCGCCAAATTCCTATCCTTCCCCACCAATTAGCGCATTTGCCCTGGCTCGGTACACCTCTAGCCGGCGATTCCGATCCACAACTTATATTGGTACACACCTCCCAGAGTTGTTTGGATTCACCACTACTGCGCCTACACTACAGCTGTGAAATAGGCGGTGTACTGGAGACGTCATTCCGATCGCTGAAACGAGCAAGCAACGATCCCGGAGAAACAGGATCAGGCACTCACTGAAAAGCCACAAAGCCGGCATCGACTCGGCAAGACCCGACACCACCCCCCACAAGCCACAACGAGCTACGAGCCGTGCCACCATCACGCCCACAGGCTCGCCTCCACATTTGCTCCCCTAATGGCCCTTGCTCTCCTTCCCCGCGGGCATCTCGCACAGCCCACCCCTAGAAGCTACACGAGGTGCTACTCGCTGAGCGTGCCTGAAAAGAGCGAGAGCTCGACGCCCTCGCCAGCAGTGGTCAAGTCGAGGCTGTCCAGGCTCGAGCAGTGGGAGAACCTCTACCAGGAGAAGATGGACTACCTCGAGTACCTCTTCCCGGCCCCGGAGAGGCCTCCCAGCTACGCCCACATCAAGAGTGCGAGAAACGTGACGTTTGCCGTCTACGAGCCTCTGGAGACCAACGAGCTTCCCGACTACTCGCCAGCAGTCCACCAGCTGTGCCTGGTGATGCGCAAGGCGGAGTGGCTCTCGCCCTTTGAGCCGGCGCCGGCAAGGGGATGGCGCAACTTGCTGATGGAGATCAACTCCACACAGGTGAACTTCTACTCGATTGACGGCGTACCGATCCTCTCCAAGGTGAAGAAGCCCAAGACCAAGAAGCACTACGAGTTCACGCCGCTCGAGAGCGAGTTTGTGCTCGAGACGATCAAGGCCAAGCCACTCCGCTACATCAACCGGTCCACCCTGGTGAAGTCGTACTCGCTACAGCACGCCAAGTTTGGGCTGCCCGTGGACTACAAGAAGCGCAATGCGTGTCTGAGGCTGCGGCTGGAAGCGGAGCAGTTTCTAATACACTTCAACACGCTGGACGAGATGATCAACTGGGCCAACTACCTCGCCATTGGCATCAACGTGTCGCTGGACTTGGACCACCGCGAGATGCCTGCGGACCGGGTGGTTCCCAGAAGAAGAAGAAGACGTAACCGGCACCGTGCCTTCTCGGACACGGATTTGATACGGCGGGAGCTTGCGGAGCCAAGGCAGCCCAGAAGGGCCTCCTTCTCTGGCGAGACGGGGCTCAAGTCCAAGATCTCGCGGATCTTTGGCCGCAAGCCGTCTGTGGATGTGGACCAGCTCTTCCGGGACTACGTGGCCAAGGAGACGAGAGAGAGCTCGAGCTCGGAGGAGATGCTGCCGATCCCGGAGGACGAGATGACGACGGACGAGCTGGATAATGAGAATGAGAACGAGCTCCTCGACATTGACAACATGGAGCTCAACGACCTTGACGATATCCATTCCGAGGAGGAGGAGATGATCTCGGCGTTCCACGGCTTCTCGCTCTCACGAGACGACAAGTGGCTGCCGGAGCCCAAGAAGTACACCCGCAGAAAGTTCCTCAAGGACTCTCTGCGGTGTATAAGGCTTCTGTCCAATGAGGACTCGTGGGTGGGCAAGAAGTGTGTGCGCCTGGCCCACAATTCCGGGCTCGAGGAGTACACGGTGGGGCTACAGGGCTTTATCCCGGCCTCGATGATGTAATGAATGTTAGCACTAGCTGTGTAGGAGTCTCTTCAATTGTTTTAGTGTGGCCCAGCCCTTATGGTTAGGAGCCCTCGCGCGCACTACTTGAAAAATTTGTCGTTGGGTCCCTTCTCTTCCCTCAACATCAATCTCGCCTAGATTTCTCCAATGGGCTTTCAGTGTCCTGAGGAGAGCTTCTACAGCAGTGGCGTAGATTAAAGAACGTTGCTGGGCGCCCGGTGTTGATGTCTCCATGAGACACTGGGAATCAGTTGTTTCGACATGTCTAGTTTATTGCCTAGGAGCTACTCTGCCCCCTGTGCTTGGCCCCAGACAGCTCCTTGAGCTTGTTGAGATGGTGCACCGTCTTGGCAATGGTCTGGATCAGCAGATTGGGCTTGAGCGGCTTGGAGATGTACTCGTCCATCTGGTGCTGGAGACACCGCTCCCGGTCCCCCAGCATGGCGTGTGCCGTCAGTGCAATGATGGGTACTCTCCCACTAATCGGACTCATCGGGTTCACCTCCTTCTCCCACTGGCGGATCTTCTCCGTAGCCTCGAAACCGCCCATGATGGGCATCTGCACATCCATCAGCACCACGTCGTACTTGCGCTTCTTCACCTCTGCGATGGCCTCCTCGCCATTCTGGACCACAAACACCTCGTGGCCGTACTTCTCGAGAATCCGCACCGCGAGCTTCTGGTTCACGAGATTGTCCTCCGCCAGCAGGATTTGGTACTTTTGCGGAGTGTTGTCGTCGGACGGCACTACGCGGGACTCCAGTGCCAGGTTCAGGTAGCCCGACAAGTCCATGATGGAGCACGGGGTGTTGCCGTGGCTCTGGATCCCAAGGTCCAGGCACACCTTCATGTTGAGCTCTGGCGTCGCGTGGTTCAGCAGCACAAAGGGGATGTACTTGATCTCGGAGATGTCCCGGAGATACTTGGCCGTCTCGATCGAGTCGATGATGATAACGTCAAACTTGTGGTCCCAGCGCTTGGAAACGTCCCGCACCACGGTGGGCCTCAGGTTCAGCTCCAGCAGGTCTCTTCTGATCTTGTCCGTCTCCTCCTCCGTGTGCTCCGTAGACACAAACAGCACCTGGTGCATGTTGAAGGTGAGCATTCGCTCGTCCCGCTTGGTGGGGCTCTCCTCAGCCGGTATCACACACATTGTGAAGTAGAACTGCGACCCCTCGCGGTATCGGGACGTGACCCAGATCTCGCCGCCCATGAGGTGGATCAGCTTCTTGGAGATGGACAGCCCGAGCCCCGTGCCGCCAAACTTGCGAGTCGTGGACCCGTCAGCCTGTGTAAAAGTCTCAAAGATGAGGTCGAGCTTGTCCTGGGCAATGCCGATGCCCGTGTCGCTGACACAAAACTCCAGCATCAGCGGGTCCTTCTTGGTCTGCGGATGGATGTTGATGTCTGCGGGGCCTATAACGTAGTTGGCATCGCTCACCGTCGTGGCAATCGTCTCCTCCAGCGACTCCGTCGCCTTGCGCACGCTCAGCTTCACGTGGCCCTTGGATGTGAACTTGATGGCATTCCCGACAAGGTTGAGGATCACCTGTCGTAGCCTGAAGGGATCGCCCACCAGCGAGTCCGGGAACGAGTTGTCGGCCTCGTACAGCAGCTCGATCGGCTTCTCAATCGACTTCACAGCCAGCGTCTTGAGTGCTCCCAGTACCGTTCCTCTCAGCGTGAACTCCACCTCCTCAATCGTCATGCGGTTCGCCTCAATCTTGGAGATGTCCAGAATGTCGTCAATGATCGTCAGCAGCGAGTTGGCGAGGTTGTGCACTGTCGAGAGCATCTCCCGCTGGTACTGCGTGAGCTCTGTGTCGAGAGTGAGCTGTGTGTAGTTGAGGATACCGTTGAACGGGGTTCTGAGCTCGTGGGAAAAGATCCCCAGGAACTCCGACTTGGCGTTGTTGGCGAGCTCAGCAGCCTCTCTGGCAGCGGTGTTTCTCTTGATGGACTCACGCAGGTTGAACACCATCTGGTTGATCTTGGTCTTCAAGGTGTCCATCTCTCCAGAGGCCTCCACCGTGATGAACTTGGTAAAGTCTCCGTCCGTCGCAGCAGCCGTGATCTGGGCAAACGCTCTCACCTGCGAAGTCAGATTCGCAGCCATCACATTGACGTTGGTGATGATCTCCTTCCACAGGCCATCCACGTCCGACACCTGGGCCTGGACCCCGAGCTTGCCCTCCACTCCCACGTCCTTGGCCACCCGTGTCACCTCACTCACAAACACCTGGAGCGAGTCCACCATCTTGTTGATTGTGTTCTTGAGCTCGAGAATCTCGCCCTGAGCCACAACGTGGATCTTCTGCGAGAGGTCGCCGTGGGCCACCGCAGTCGTCACCGTGGCGATCGATCTCACCTGGTTGGTGAGGTTGGTGGCCATCGCATTCACATTGTCAGTCAGGTCCTTCCAGGCCCCCTCCACGCCATTCACCACCGCCTGGCCTCCCAGAATGCCCTTGATACCGACATCGGTCGCCAGACTCGTCACCTCCATCGCAAACGTCTGGAGCGAGTCCACCATCTGGTTGATGGTGATCTTGAGCTCGAGAATCTCGCCCTTACAGTCTGCCGTCACCTTCTTGGACAGGTCGCCTCGAGCCACCGCCGTCGTCACGTTCGCAATGTTCCGTACCTGGTTCGTGAGGTTGGTGGCCATCGCATTGACATTGTCCGTGAGCTCCTCCCAGATGCCCTCGGCCCCAGAAACCACCGCCTGGCCGCCGAGCTGGCCCTCCACTCCCGTCTCACGTGACACCCTCGTCACCTCAAAGGCAAACGTCTTGAGCTGCTCCACCATCGTGTTGATCACGTCCTGGAGAGCGAGGATCTCGCCCTGCGCGTGCACGTTGATCTTCTTGGAGAGGTCTCCGTCCGCCACGGCCCGCACAACGTCCGCAATCTCTCTCACCTGTTCCGTGAGGTTGGAGGCCATCGTGTTGAGGGTGTCGTTGAGCACTTTCCACCGGCCCTTGGTGCCGACACTCGACACCTGTCCGCCGAGCTCTCCGTTCGCAACCTCGGTGGCTATCTTCATCACCTGCTCGCCGTACTGGCCAATCACCTCCATCATCAGGTTGAAGCTGTGCTGGATGCTGGCAATCTCCGGGTCCACCTCCCCGCTCGGCTCGATGTACAGGCTCGTGGTGAAGTCGCCGTACGCCACGCGCTCCAGCAGCCGGTTGATCTCTGTGAGCGAGTGCCGGTTGTGCTGGCTCTGCCGCTGGAGCTGCTCTGTCTGGGCCTCGTGGTGTCGTAGCTGTGAGAGGCACGCTGTCCGGAAGTCCTCGAGGCCGGCTGGCGATAGTGCCGCCAGCCCGTTCGGGGTCTCCAGCACCGCCATAACCTCCATCGCGTCTGTTGGGCTATACTATGGCTGTCTGGCTCTAGCTGGTCTGGCTCTAGCTCTTCTAGCTGGTCTGGCTCTAGCACTTCTAGCTGGTTTCGCTGGTCTAGCTGGTTTCGCTGGTTTCGCTGGTCTAGCTGGTCTAGCTGGTCTAGCTGGTCTAGCTATAGTTGTCTAGCCGATGGTCTCAGCCAAACTCTGGAGATTGTTTTCGGGTGAGTTAATTTTAGACAGAATAGCCGCGTGAGCGGAGTGCGTCGTGTACCGGATGACATCACCCAGACATCTACACCGGGAGCCGTCTCAGACAGCCTCTGGAGCCGCTGCTCTACCCGCTGGCCTCTGCCTGGCACTACGTTCTGGTGTCCTGGAGCTCGCGGATTTGTGGCTTTGGAGATGTGTGGCTGTCATGTGGCTGTGGTACCTGAGTGAGGTGTACGTAAGAATACATGTGCGTACGCCAAAAAAAGTAAGAGCCGAGCATCGTGGCACCTCGCCTCCTACAGGGGTACCGCAACTCAATGTGAGCAATACGGACTGTGGAGAGCACGTGACTTGTGTGGGCAGTCTGGGGATGGGGGACCGCAAAAGGAGTGGAGCCTTTGTGGGACGGGGATTAAGTCCGACAGCGGGCGCTCAAGAACGGTAAAGCCGCCAATTCGCAGGGGGGCTCCCTGACTAAGCGCTGACCACCTACTGGCTGCCCGGTAGCTACCCGACAACTACCCACCCGCTGCCTACGGCTACCTCCCACTCCCCTGACCCCATAATCTGATAAGCGTATCTGGGCCGCGGCGACCGATTCCGGCGGGATTCTCCGGCCGGGGCCGACCGTTCCGACGGGATGCCGCCGGCACTCCACAACGTAGCGCCTATAAGCAACAACAAACTCCATCAAAACACACACCAAAACAATGACAAAGCCTACAGGACAGCTGCCGAGAGCTCGCCAGGCGTGTGTGACGTGCCGCCGCCAGAAGACAAGGTGCTTCCCCTCCCCAAACAGCGTCTCGTGTCTGAGATGCCTCTCCCTCGCTAAGGAGTGTTCCTTCCTCACGGAGGGCACCCCTTTCAAGACCGACCAGGAGAGCATCAACAAGAAGCGCAAGTTCGAGGACGACCTCGAGAGCGCACAGCCCACGATGGAGGGCTCAGACTCTTTCAAGGCCCTCAGCGACAACATCAAGCGCATCCTCACCATTGTTCAGAGACAGAGCGGCGTCCCCACAACGCTGGACGAGGTGGACGCCACTTCCAGGCCGCTTCCGCCCGCTGAGACTTCTCCCTTCAGCCTCATCGCCAAGTCCGTCTCGTACCAGAGTACTCCCACCACGATATCGCACCTGCTGTCGCCAGTACCGCACTTCACGCCAGCAGAGCCTCCAAACGTGCTGTCTCTGGGTATCGTAACGCACGACGATGCCGTCTTCCACGTCAACAAGTTCAAAGAGTGCTACGGCCGCTGGATCTCGCTGCCACAGATCCCGGCTCAGGCCATTGTCGATAGCATCAAGGTCTCGGCCCCAATGCTGCTGACGTCGATCTGCCTCATCTCGATGCGGTACCAGGTGACTGGCATCAACTACGACACCTACCAGCACCTCACAAGGCAGCTCAAGATCGAGCTATACGAAGGCCTCTTCCGATCGCCTCAGAGCGTGGACTTCCTAAAGGGGCTCGTGATTCTTGCCGTATACGGCTACTCCATCACGACGCCCGACCTCATTCTGGATCCCTGGTTCATCAGTGGAGTCGCTGTCGAGCAGTTCCTCACCCTCAACATGCACAATGACTTCCTGTCGCCGGAGGGAGATGGGTCCTTCGACGTGGAGTCCGAGAAGCTATCCAACTTCCGTATTTGGAACCACATGTGCCTGGTGCACCTGTGCAACTGTGTCTTCTCGGGACGGATGTGTGTGCTTGACGAGATTCGGATCGATCAGGCTCGCCACTCTCTCGACCTCACACAAGCGACAAACTTTGACGGTAGAATGATTAGTGAGATATCGCTTCAACTGCTTCTGTACAACTTTGTGCAGTCTGGAGGTCCTGGTGAGTTCCAAGTGTTTGAAGACGACCTCAAACTATGGTACGACCAGTGGAACTACCTTTTCAAGCAGCCCAATCTCCAGTTTGTCGAGTTTGGCTACCACTATGTCTATGTCGTGGCCTTCTACCACTTAAAACTCGGGTCCGTCAATATCTTGGAGGAGGTTACATCAAATAGACATATTGATGACCCTGATGTGCTGAACAAGATGCTTTACCACTGCCTCAAAGTGCTGAATCACATTATTGGTTTGAATGACGACCTCTATTTCAAATGTCTCTCGGACCAGATTCACATTTGTACCTTCTACATCTCGATCGTCTTCCTCAAAGTCATCACATGGTGTAAACTGTACAACACTACGTATGATGCACACGAGTTGCTAAACTTTGTGAAGAAGGTGGAGACAATCAAGCAAAAGTTTGAGCTGATGTCGTCGCTGACTGACGACCTGCCGTACAAAATGGCCCAGGGGCTACAGGAGATGATTGACGTGGTGGTGCCAGATGTACAGCAATGATAAATAAGTATTGATATTCTTTAAAAGTAGGATGCCCTCACTGGATTCGCATTGGTACAATGGTAGAAAATATCATATGTATTCGTGACTGGTGTCATGCTTGTGTGCTGAATGTATTACTTCTTGTCCTTGATTCCGAGGATAGCTCTGCCGAGGTAGTAGGTGGTGACGGCGTTCACAGTCCAGAAGAGACCCCAGAATGGGTACACGTAGAACTTGGATCTTGGGTGTCTCATCCACAGAGGCTTGGAGGAAGTCTGGTAGATCTTCTGCAACTCAATAACGTTGTAGGCCACTGGAGGTTAGAAACACGTTCGAAAAATCACGATATCGACGGCACAGGGCCCGATACCGGCGCTGGCTATGGCTATAGCCATCTCCCGTACTTACTTTTGCTGTTGATAAGTGGTCTTGTTGTAAGAGTGGGCTCTTTTTCGGATTGGCTCACTTTTTCTCGGGGCCAATCAGCGGCGCGAAAAAGGCCATCGAGCGCGTTCGCGGGGGGTGAAGCCCAGCTCGGGGCTCCTAACCAAGAGGCTCACAGCCAATCTGGTTTCTAATCAATAGCGTAAGATGCCATTTGAGGTATGTCGTTACATTCATTGTATACTAATATCAGAGGCTGATTCGCTTCATTGGTGAAGATGGTGAAATTCATTTTGGACAGCCCATAGGGGGCGATCCAAGGCTTTGTGTACAGGCGCACAAGATCCACGGTGATATATTTGGCGATTGTACTGTTGGATCAGAGATTTTGGCAGTCAAAGAGCTCCTTTCACCTCTGGGCATCAGGGAGGTGTGTTCTGTCCGCATGATTGGGCTCAATTACCTCAAGCACTGTCTGGAGGCTGGATTTATAGTGCCCGAGTGGCCGTGCCTCTTTTACAAGCCATCGTCTGCTTTGGCAGGTCCAAGCGACGACATCTCGGTACCTAAGGAGGCTCAGATCCTTGAAGGAAAAGTTGATTATGAGTCCGAGCTCGTTGTGGTGATCGGAAAGGCTGGTAAAAACATCACCGAGGACGAGGCCCTGGACTACGTTCTGGGATATACTGTGGGCAACGACGTTTCGCAGAGAACGTGGCAGCAGGAAAGAGGTGGCTCTCAGTTCAGCGTTGGTAAGATGTTCGACACATTTGCGCCTTTAGGGCCTGCCATTGTGCCAGTCTCAGCTTTGGGTGATGGCAGTAAGCTCCAGATCGGATCTAAAGTCAACGGCGAGCTGAGACAGGACTCTTCCACCGAGGACATGATATTTGGTGTGAAGAAGCTTGTGAGTCACCTGTCGATGGGTACAACACTTCAACCTGGTGACCTGATATACACGGGGACTCCTCAAGGAGTGGGGATGGGTTTCAAGCCTCCGAGATGGCTCAGAGACGGAGATGTTGTCGAGTGCTACATTGACGGGATCGGTTCAATCCGTAACACGGTAAAGTACGAATAGACACTACACTAGAGTTAAGATGCATGCTATTTGTGAGTGTAGTGCCACAGAGTTCTGGTATCAATCCGAGTCGGAGTCGGAGTCGGAAATGTTATAGACCCTCCTTGGAGTGATCCTTACTTGCTCATCCTCCTCCTCATCCTCCTCAAACCCGCTCCAGCTGTCCGGGCTCTCCACGACCCTGTGGCTTCTGGTTCTGGCGCCGATGTTTTCATCACTATCGAGATCGTAGGGATGTTCAACGTCAATGTCGATGCCCATCCCATCATCACTGTCCAAGGTCTCAATCACTTCACCGTCGTCAAGGAACGAGGAGCCATCCTCGCTGTCAGGAAAGACTGGAAGAGGCCCATCGCTGTCAAGCTCCGAGTCCTCTTCGCTAAAGAGTCTCACCACGTCAGCAGACGGCCTCACACGAACACCACAGTTGGAGCAGTGGTCCCCCTCTATCTCCCACAGACAGTTACGGCACCGCAGTACGCCGTCCTCCTCATCGACATCGACCTCATACTTGTCGTTGAACACATTCCCGAACAAGCGATCTCGTTCTCTGTCAGCATCGTAGGCCTTTTGCTTCATCTTTCTTTCTCTCTCCAGCTCGGGCGGCGTTTCTCCCAGTATCGAAGTTACTGTGTTGAATAGAGTGGATGCCATGTCCCGCAGTGAGATGTTCAGGTATGGCGTCTGTGTAACTGGTGCACGGCATGCTGGGCACGAATCATGTTCCTGGAGCCAATTCGAAAGGCACTAAGTTAGTAAAGACTTGGAGGAAACCTACTTCGTAGCAGAAGTTGTGCCCACACCTCGTCATGTAGGGCACAAACATGTGGTCCTGGCAGATCGGGCACGACACCTGCTCCGCCAATTTTTGCAAAAGATGAACTGTGCCTGAGGGCTCCTGATGTTAGTTTGGGCCAGAAAGGTAACGTACCGCCTCACACAGTGTCTTGGAAAGCGAAAACTCCATGTGCATCTACTGCTGTCTTGTGTTGTGGTTTGGTTTGTTGTAGTTCGCGATGCGGTCCCAACCTCCACAAACTACTCACTACGCAAAAATTGATGAGCTATCACTTGGTGATAGTCCTGTATATGCCTGTTTATCTATGCATTATATCCACTTCTCGAGAAGCTCCATGAGCTCGTTCATCGCCGCCTTCTGCTCCCTTTTTCTTGCAGTCCACTTGGCGTACACCTTTGTCATAGTCTTGTTGAAGTCGTGCCTGAAGTCTTTATCCGATCTCGCCAGAAGTTTTGCGTAGCGCTTCATGTTCTGCGTAAACTCGAGACTCACAACCAGTGTCTCGTCACTAGCAACCCTCTCCAAAAGCGGCAGGAACATGTGTGGTGCGTTGTAGCGGGCGAGACTTCTCAGGGCCGCATCGTACAGCTTGATCGTATCCTTCGTAATTGTGAATGATTCAGCATTTCTGGCCTTGGCCACAATCTCAATCGCCAGTCTCGTATCTTTCAGGCCGATGGCAATGTTCGTCAGGGCAGTGTATGCTTTAACGTGCAATTTGTGGTGATGTGTCGCTGTGAACTTTCTCACGAGATTAGTTGAGGCAACTACCGGCACATGCTCTTTCTTCAGCCTTTGAAGTTCCTTTGAGAGCATCACAATCTCGACATCCACGGGCACAGAGGAGTGAACAGTGTGGATAAGATCGTAAATCGCAATGTCCTGAGAAGAGCCCATCTCAATCAGACCTTCAAGAACCCGCTTCAGCATGGGGATAGGTGGCTTCATACCGCTCCGGAGATGATCGTTTACTAGATGCATCAATCCCCTCTCATCCTGAGCTTTCACAAACTCATCAATGCGTACTCTTCTGCTTGAGAATATCGGTGAAAGCGGCTTTTTCGTGGAGATTTCTTGGAGCGCCTCTTCTGCCCATGGGAGATTCTTGTGTCCCCTGAGAAAGTGCTGGAACCTGCTTGTGATATGATCAGTCTGTTCAGGGGATGAGAGTGTCACTGCCCTCCATATAGACATGACGTGGAATTTGCTCATTACAATAGTTCCACGCTCTTTCGAAAGCTTCAGGTAGTCGACGATTCCCCTCATATTAAGGCTTCTCCCCAAGTTCTCCATCACCCGTCTATGTACAATTGGTGATTCCTTTACGCCGGCATCGCTCAGAAGATAGAGGTACCGTGAGATATCGTGCGTGTCCATCCTCTTGTAAAAGAGAAGAAACACTGACTCGTATAGTCTCGCCAGCACCGCTTTGTCGTCTATATCCTGCCGCAGCTGTTCCACCTTCTGCCATGCCTCAGACATATCGTAGTGTCTCATGTCATCAAGAGCGTGTGCTACCTTGACCTCTGGATGGTCCTCCATGCCATGCTCCTTAAGATATGTTGTCAAAACCGCCATGTCTCTAGCAGGCGCACTCTTCAAAAAGCCAGAAACAAATGCACCGTAAGTTTGTGATGATACTGGTACCTTGGCATTGTTCCGGACAATGTCAAGGGCGAATCTGATGGTCTGGAATGTTCCAACTCTGTTTGCAGTGCTGACGAATGTGTACAAGGTGTCATTGTTCATGGGATACTCCGAAAACACCATTTGGTACAGCAACTGTTTCGCAAATTCCGAGTTGGTATTTAAGAACACCTTTAGTGCCATGTTGAAGTACTTTGCCTCGAGCTCCGGTTGTTGTATGTACATGGTGAAGAGCTCTTCGAAGTCTGCGTAGGCTTTGTGTGTGTAGGTCGCTTCCAATGCCGTGTGAAGCAGAAATCGCTTTTGCGGGAAGAGTGAAGGGTTCAACCGATACAGGTCGACGATGTACTTGTGTTGGTGTCTGCTTTGAAGACTATGAACGAGCTTCGTTAGTTCGGAAAGCGTGATGTCTGAAGAGAGCGATTGCACCATAGCAGTCGGCTTGTTCTGCCGTACGAGTCTCTGTGCGATGAGATATGTCTGTGATGTATGTCTATGCTTTGACGAGGTATGCTTGATTTGTTCTTTTGATCCTCTGTTTGATGTATCTGATAAGTCCGAGCTGGGTGGGGAGCCAATAATGGGGCCATTTGTTTCGGATCTCGATGTTGCTTTCAAATTCAGGTTTACGGAACCCACGTTTGTACTTAAATCTGTCTCTGTATCTCGATCTGTCTTGATAGCCTTGTGTAGTGGCATAAGGTAGCTTTCGCATGCCCTTGTGGATGATATTGGCCTCAGGCCAAATCGTACCAGATGCCGACTTCGCAGTGCATACATTCTCAAATATGCATGCTATGTGGAGCCCGGATATTATTTACAGGAAGATCTTTGACCAGGTGTCCAACAGTTTAGCTAGTCTGCACTGTTCCGATGGGTTAATCTGGTTCGATGCCTTTTTTTCATTCCCGATTAGTATATCCGGCGGCCGGAAATCGCGGACGCAACACGAAGCCTACCGCGTCACCTCTAGCGTCTAGATCTATACCTCTATATTCGTGATACTATTCATCACATGCCATGGCTTTCAAGGACAGCTCTCTCACTGACCCCTTGGACTTCAGGCCTACAAAAGTACCCAAGTTGTACGAGCTGGACTCGCTCCTGAGGTGCCACATATGTAAGGAGTTTCTGGTGGCGCCGATGCTCACAAGCTGCGGCCACAGCTTTTGCTCGATGTGCATCCGCAAGTACCTTATCGACACGCCCAAGTGCCCCATATGCTCCAAGGAGCTCAGGGAGTCCCATCTCAGCAGAAACGTACTACTAGAACAGGTTGTTCTTTCCTTCAAGGAAGTGAGATCTGACTTGCTCAGGGAGTTACACGTCGAGAGCAAAGTGGAGCCTCAGAGTGTGGGGATGGAGGTGATCGACCTCTCCGACGACGAGGTGCAGATCGTAGAGGAGAGGAAGCGGCATACACCACAAGGCATTGATGCCATGTTCAAGAAGAGAAGGGTCCCTGAAAAGGAGATGGGTACCTGTCCCGTATGTCAGAAGTGGCTTCCGCTCGCTGAGATACAAACGACCCACATCGACGAGTGCCTTTCAGACTCGTCTGTGACGGGCTCGCCCTTCCGCCCAAAAGAGGCTTCGTCACACTACCAGAGGCTCACCAAATTGGACTTTTCGTCTCTGTCAAACTCTGCGCTAAAGTCAACGCTGTCACGTTTGGAATTGCCCACTAACGGCACACGACACCAAATGGAGGCTCGCTATAACGAGTACCTCATTTTGTGGAATGCCAACGCTGACTCTGTTGCGCCCAAGAACCCCAAAGTGTTGCGGAAGCAGCTAGCGCAGTGGGAGGGAACGCTGCAGTTTAAGATCAAGGACGGCAAGCTGGATAAAGAGGGATGGAGTGAGCTGATAGAGCAGGCGAGAAAGACGAGCGGTAAGGCCAAAAAGGCCAGTGAGGAGGAGGTGGGGAAAGAGTCGGACACCTTCTTTGATGCATAGCACTGTGGCATGGACCATGGTACAACAACTCAGTACATAGCATAAGGTAAGCAGCACTTTTGCATATCCAGGTGCCTATACGAGGTCGTAGACGTCGAAGGAGGCCATGTCTCCCAGGTAGTAGTCCCGGGCCTGCACTATAAGCAGGTCGTTGATCTTGGGTACCTCCCCCTCCAGCCCCTGCTGGTTCTCAAATGTCAGCAGGAGTACTTTCTCCACCACCGAGAGTGCCTCGTTCACCGCATCCACCAGCGGCTGCTCCCTGTCGCTGTACTTGAAGATGGCGCTGGTGAGAATCGCCGAGAAGAGGTCTCCGGAGCCGGAGAAGGCTGCTTTGATGCGTGGCACCTTGTAGTAGAAAAGGTGGCCGTCAGAGGATCCCGCGCTGTAGAGGAACTCATCTCCGAGGTCCACACTGGTCACCACCACGTACTTCACAGGGTACAGCCTGTTGAAGCTGGCGAGAGCCTCCTTGAGACTCGCTAGGGATGTCACCTTCACCCCCGAGAGCACTTCGAGCTCCAGCTGGTTCGGCGTCACCGTGAAGACGTGTCCCGATCTCAGGATCCGTCTGTAGCACTCGACGTTTGCCTCGCTCACGTAGAGCCTGCCGTTGTCTCCCAGCACAGGGTCCAGAACCCACTTGATGCCCTCCTCACACAACTTGTGGCAGATCTTCTCCACGGCCTCGAGAACATCGTCGCTCGGGATGTAGCCGGTCAGCACGGCATCGTACGACAGCGAGATCTCCTCCAGCCCACGGTACACGTCTTCGAGCAGCGCCTTGGAGTATCTCTGGCCCTGGAAGCGGCCGTAGGCCGGGTGGTTGGAGAACTGCACCGTATTGAGCACATCCACGTCCCAGCCCCTCATCTGCAATGGGAAAGTAGCAGCCCTGTTGCCCACATAGCCGTGGACGACGTGCGACTGGATGGAGAGCAGCTTCATGTTTGGTGATTGGTAGCGCCTAGTGAATGCGCGCCAAGAATGGCGCCAGCGAAATAGCCCACTACCAACCACCAAGATCAAGACATGGCCTCCCTCAAGCTCGATATAGGCTACCCAGTCTACGCAGCCCAGTTTGCTGACACTCGCACTCTGCTTGTTGCCGGTGGTGGCGGCGAAGGCAACAACGGCATCCCGAACAAGATCTCCGCCATCGGCATCGAGAGTGGCGAAAAGCCGCTGGAAATCGTCAACGAGTTCGAGTTTGCCGGTGCTGTGGACTCGCCTACGGCTCTGGCATGTGCCAAGGGGACAGTGCTGGTTGCAGCCAACGAGGGCGCCGCCAAGGTGAAGAAGGGCACCAACCAGTCCCTGCGCAAGTTCAGCCTCAGTGTGGAGTCCAAGCTCAGCAAGGGCATCTCCTCAGACGTTCTCAACAGCACAGACCCGAACGCCTACATCAAGCACATTGCGGTGTCGTCGGATGCCTCCGTAGCAGCGATGGTAACGGGCCAGGACCCTTCGACGCTTCTGATTGTGGAGCCTGAGACTCTGAGTGTGGTACGCCGGATCGACGAGGACGAGGAGGTGCGGGATGTGGCTGTCAGTGCTGGTGGGAAGGTGGCGTACGTCTCTGAGAAGAGGCTCCACGTTATCGACGGCGAGGAGGTGCTGACGCTCACTTTCAACAAGTTCACCTCCAACTACAGTCTCACCAAGGTGAGATTCGGCACCGAGGACAAGGTTGTTGTCGGCGTGAACCTCAGAAACGGTGGGGGTGTGCTGGTGCTGGAGGCTCACGTTGTTGAGGTTGGCGGCGATGAGAAGAAGGAGAAGGAGAAGAAGGAGAAGAAGGAGAAGAAGGAGAAGAAGGAGAAGAAGGAAGAGGAGGAGGAAAAGGAAAAGGAGCCGAAGCTCAAGGAGCTCAAGACCAAGAAGGCCAAGGTCATCACGTCCAAGTTCCAGAAGATCACCGCTATGGACGTTTACAAGGACTCTTTGGTGGTTCTTGTCGGGAACGACAACTCCATCACGATTGTGGATCTCGACGACCTCACAGTGTGCAAGAGAAGAGAAAAGGTCCACGCCTTTGCCATCACCAGAGTTTGCTTCTCTCCTGATGGGGAGTACGTGGCCTCTGTGAGTGCCGCATCGACTGTGGATGTCTACAAGGTGCCAAAGTCCATCAAGCGCAAGTACAACGAGGTGTGGTACTCTCTCTACTTTGGTATCTTTGCCTTCATCGTCTACTGGTTCTACAACAACGTAACGCGCGACGACCTCGTGGCCATCACCGCCTGGCTAGACGACCAGGTGGCGAAGCTCGAGGGACAGCAGCAGGTGGACTACACGCGGATTCTCGTGGACCCTCAGGAAGTGTGGACCCTGGACCCAGCCTTCAAGCCAAACACTGATGGGGTTACCAGAGTCAAGGTGGAGGAGAAGACCGTCGTGGACGGCGATATTGTCAGTGTGGAGACGCTGTCTGCCATTCTGTGAGACAGTAATAGCAGTGTATTTTGTCAAGTTTTCAGTAGAGTTCTATGTGGGGTGTAGTTGACTTTTGTAAAGCGATCGCGCAATTTGTTGGGCACTACATGTCACTACTCTCCGATGACTATCTTCTCTTTTGTGACCAGTCGAGCCTCGTGGCTCTCTCACAGACGTGTAAGGCAGTCCACGCCGTGGCCAACCGGCTCCTATACAAAAGAATCACAGTGAGGCGGCACTCCCGGCTCAGGAGCAGCGAATGGTTCCTTGATAGCGGGGTGTCGGAGGTGGCGGGACATGCCTCCTACAGTGATGACAGGAACGACTACCTCATCTACTTGAAGCTCCAGTGCTTGGCTGAGAGCCTGGAAGTGAATGGGCACCTGGTCAAGGAGGTGGTGATGGGTGCGGGTGTCTTCTCTGAGGATGGCGGACTCTACCTAGGGGCATTCACTGACACGCTGGCCAAGTTCTGCAAGCTGGAGATCTTCAGCACTACACGAGCCAACCTAGCCACCAAGATAAGTCTACCGGAGAGGCCCACGTTGACTGTGGGAGACCCATTTGTATTACCTCATCGCGCTCAGCTGGAAACGCTCCAGGAGCTCATACTGGATGACCACGAATCTGCCTCGCTGAGGCTGCTAAGGACCATTGGGCCCAAGCTGAGACTAAGGAGACTCGTCTTCAACCATGTGCACGGCCTGCATGATGCCCTCACCATTGAGTCGCTTGAGGGTATCGACCTCGAGCATTTACGAGAGCTGGAGATGGAGATTGGATGTGACTTGGAGTGTGGGTGTGTCGGGTCCTTTCTTGATGACCTGGCACCTAAGCTCAAGTCGTTGAAGAAGATCGCATTGAGGGAGAAGACTTTCCACAGAGATCACTATCTAACCGAAGAGTGGGACGTCTGTGTGGGCCGGTTCCTCATCCACGTGCCCTCCAAGATCACCTACCTCGCGGTCCGCCACAATCCTGCTCCCGAAGGCAAACTGAAGCATGGGCTGGAAGGTAATGCTCTGCGCAGAAGAAGGCTCTTCGAGAAGATAGTACCGCAACTTCCCTCATTGGAAGTGTTTGTGTGTCCGGCATTCGTCCAGTCATGTGCGTGCTACGAGGTGCTCACATCTGATCTTCTGTGGAACGGGTGCGAGTGCTCCTACTGCCAGGAGTTCCTGCCCTTGTACGACCAGTACCTGATGGACCACGGCTACTACGATGCCGAGGAGAGTGCCTTCAGAGACATGCTGTCACCACGGCTGTTTGCCATTTTCGGTGAAGTGCTTGCGAAGCGGATGCAGCAGAGCTGCGATTTAGACGCTCTTACAGCACCGTGCGAGTCTCAGTGGGACTTCCACGGTCATGGCATCACCTGTTTCAGTGATGTGGGTCATTGTGCGTTTGGGGAAGCGCTCTTCGAGCCTCTTGCGGTATGTGTCTCGCACTTTATGCGGGGGCCTGTGGATCTGCTGAGGAGAAGCTGTCCCGGTCTTCGTACTGTTGTGCTTTCAGGGGTGTTCTTCAGTGTGGGTGAGACGGCTGTTTGTGTTTACGATAAGGAGTGAAACGTCACTGAGTAGGCAGGGCTTATCGCGGGAAGCCGGAAAGCCCGAGACGCAGATGGCCATCGGCGAAGCAAAAGCAACGGCGATAGAAGCCTGGAGAAGCATGAGCATGTGCCGAAGCTGGACTAAGCGTGGGATCGACGCATACATAGTAAAAGCTGTGATGGCCAATTGAGTAGAGCACAGCGGTGAATGGATGGTCAAGCGAGGTCTAGTTTTGTAATACGAGGCTCTAGTCATTTGCTGGATAGCAACATCCTCTCAGCCCACGGAGCGGCGGGCGGGTGTACCCTGGTGCAGATCTTGTCCAACGCGTGGACGCGTCACGCGTCTGTTTACTTTTGTTACGTAAGCTGGCGCGCCCTCGCGTTCCACCGCGCGGCCATATAAGCGCGACCATCCCTTCTAGCCTCAACTCCCTCCACCAGCCACAGCAAGACGACGCTACACAAAAACGACTGCTACGCCTCCAGGAACCTCACCAGTGTGTTCTACGGTCTAAGCGCTCTATAGAGACACCACTCACGTCGCCAGGGCGCCTCCAACATGCAATCGGGCCAGGATCTCAACACCAACCTGCTCAAGTCACTAACCTCCGTGCACCTGCCCCCGCCGCCCCTCTACCAGGCGGAGATGAATCCACAGAGCCACCAGCAACAGGGCCAGTCCTTCCAGGGCCAGTCCTTCCAGGGCCAGAGCCACCAGCTCTTCCCGGCTCAGCTCCAGACCCGGCGGCTCAGCTTTGACTCGCCAGAGCTTAATAGGAAGCTTCACATGGCGGCCTCCTCCTCGCCAGCACCGGCTCACGATGCGCTCAACACGCCGCCTCACACTGTCTCCAGGCAGAGTACAATGGTGGTGAAGGTGCAGGAGACGCCCACACTACCACAGAACCGGTCTCAGAAGCCTCTCTCACCGCAGTACTCGTCGCCCCAGGCACGGGTGGAGGAGATGTCCAAGCCGCCACAGCCAACCTTCACGGCGCCCAAGGCGTCTAAGAAGCAGCTGAGGGAGCAGCAGAAGGAGCTCAAGAGACAGCAGAAGGAGGAAGAGGAGTCGTTTGTGCTTCCTGCGCCAGAGCAGATGCCCCCAGTGGTACATCCAGACAACTCCAAGCCGCACTACTCGTACGCCACGCTCATTGGGATGGCGATCCTGCGTGGAGACGACCGCAAGCTGACGCTGTCGCAAATCTACCACTGGATTTCCACCACGTTCAGGTACTACCGGATGAACGAGGTTGGCTGGCAGAACTCCATCAGACACAATCTGTCGCTCAACAAGGCGTTTGTCAAGGCTGAAAAGTCCCCCGATGGCAAGGGCCATTTCTGGAAGGTTGTACCGGGGCACGAGATGCAGTTTGTCAAGGGCAAAAACGGCAAGCGCACCTTTGGCGGCGTCTCGTTTGACCATACACAGCCTGTCCAGCAGCCTGTCCAGCCCAAGCCCAAGCCCACAGTACAGCTTGATGCTGGTGAAATCACCTCTGAGGATGACTTCTCTGAGGACGAGATGAGCCGGCCGGTGCTGAAGAAATCACACACAGCGATTGGGCTCCAGCGGTTTGCGCTTCCACAGGAGGACCACCGAGTGCCCACCAAGAGACAGCAGCTACGCTCTGTATCCACTGGCAATGGCTCGCTAGTCAAGATCCCTACACTAGAGGCTCCCGAGACCAACTGGGCGGCCTCTGCGCTGGGGGAGCGCATCATCTTTGGCCAGGTGAGGCCAGACAACGAGACACGCATGTCATCTTTCCCCATCACCTCCTCCTTCAGCACCACTCTGGAGATGTCACCGTTGAAACGGCAGGAGACTGGACCTCTGTTGGAGCCGCTAACGCCCTCACGCGGAGCATCCACAATGACCTTCTCGTCGTCCCAAGGCACAGATAAGACACATTTGCACCCTTCAAGGACTCCGCTGAGGCCAAGTGTGTTGAACCACGTCAAGACGCCCACTGCCAAGGCCAGAACGCCCAACGCTCACGCCAACTCCGTCGTGCGCAAGTTCTGGCGGTCGCCGTCGTTTGTGGATGACTTCTACACGTCGCCCTCGATATCGAGGCACGACTACCACGAGGCGCTGTTTGGGTCTCCTGAACGGCGCAACCAGCCCTTCATGGAGAGCACGGGGATGAACGATCTCTTTGGCGTGGACATCTGCTCCGTGATGGAACGGGCAGTGGGGAGCCGGGATAAGGACAAGTGATATGGATATGGGTCTAAGGATTGGGTAATGGTGTACTATTTTATTCGTTTTGCACGTAGTCAGTCGGAGCTCGCACAACCACGGCATCCACAGTTGATGCACTCCTTGAACTGAATCTTCTCATTCTTCTCCAGAGTGGCCTTGGGTACTCGGCAGATACACGTGCCGCCGTTGTTGTTTTCGGTGCCCTGGATGCACTTGACACAGCACAGGTGCTCGTAGCCCTGTTTCTTCCACTTGGCGATGAGATTGGCGTCGGCGTACCGCTGCTTCAACAGCCACTCGTACAGCTCCTTGGAGATGGCCTTCTTCTTGTAGTACATGTCGTAGACGTACCGGGACCTCTGGTGGGTGATGCGGAAGATCTCCCACAGCGACTCGCTCTTGCGCTGCGTCTTTCGTAGCGCCACCGCCTGGGCCTCCTTCATCTTCTCTTCAAACTTTTCCAGCGTGGGCCTCAGCTCCTCGAACCCCTCAGGCTGCGTGCGTGATCTTCTCGGCATCGTGGAGAGGTCTGTGTCTCTGTTTTGGCGTTGGTGTAGTGTAAGGCTCGAGGCGTAGAGTGTAGGAAAGTTGTGTTGATGATGGAGTAAAAAAAAATAAAAAATAACGACACCAGCAGGATTTGAACCTGCGCGGGCGAAACCCAAGAGATAACTTGAAAATATTCGAGTCTCCCGCCTTAACCACTCGGCCATAGTGTCCTATCTCTGGTTCTGTAAAAAAACGCATTGCCTCACCGCGTAGAGTGCTAAAAAGGGGTATTTGGAGCTCCAAAATACCAGAGAATATATTTTAGGCTGCTCGCTACTCGCTCGAGTGCTTATATCACTATTAAGCCATCTCCTCGCCCCCCAAACCCGCCTTTGTGCGCCGCCTATTAGGTGGCCAACACTTTTCCGCACTTTTTCGCTCACCTTCTCCTCCACCAACCACTGCCCATAATGTCCGACGACGAGAGCAACCTGTACGGGTTCGAAGATGACGGCGAAGTCGCTTTCGACGTCCATGCCTCTGAGCCTAGTACCGATGCACAAGATAAGCCTTCCTCCGAGGTGACAGAGCCTGTTTCTGTCACTGAGCCTGAGGCCGAGCCTAAGCCACAAGACGAGACCCCTCAACCTAATACTCAGGCCCCTGCCACAGAGCCTGCCGAGCCTGAAATCCCCCAGTACGCACCTGACACTCCTGAGGAGACCACGGAGACGACAGACGGTAACACTGACGAGACCCAGCCCCAGCCTGAGTCCCAAACTGAGGCCCAGCCTGAGGCCCAACCTGAGGCCCAAACAGAGGCCCAACCTGAGGCCCAACCTGCGGCCCAACCTGAGGCCCAACCTGAGTCTCAACCTGAGTCTCAACCTGAGTCTCTACCAGAGGCCCAATCTGCCCAACCTGAGGTCCAATCTGCCCAACCTGAGGTCCAGCCAAAGCCCAAGAAGGCCAAGCTGCGTGTCCGTTTCCAGGACCAGCCCCAGGAGATCCCCTCGAGCCAGTCTGAGGACGACTACGACCCAGCACAGGAGTCTGACGAGGAGTACGACCCCACCGCTTCCGAGACCACTGAGCCTGTTCAGCCTCCAGCGGATGCACCAGCTCCTTCTACTGCCCCATCTCAGAACATCCTGCTCACACTAACACAGAAGCTCGTCTCGGACCCCTCCTTCATGTCGCTGACTCCTGAGCAGCAACAGCAGCGTATTTCAGCTGAGTACCAGGCCCTCACGAGAAAGAGAAAGGGCTTTGAGCCTGACCCGAGAGCACCACACAGACCAGACCTCAATGTGCCAATGGACCCTACAGAGGCTGCGGAGTATGCCAACTTCCTCAGAGAGGAGGCCCAGTTCGATACCAAGTACCCTCACAAGCCCAACACGCGAGTCTTTGTCGGTAACATACCCACCAACCACATTGGCAAGGAGGGATTGTGGCGAGTCTTTAGAGTGCACGGCAAAGTCCTACAGATCTCTCTCAAGACGGCGTACGGCTTTGTGCAGTATGCTGACCCGAACGATGCCCAGAGAGCCATCGAGAAGGAGCAGCCGCCTCTTTATGGCAAGAACATGCAATTGGAGATTGCAAAGAATGCGAGATCGAGCGAGATGCAGTCACGTGGAGAGAAGAGACGTAGGGACGAGAAGCGTGATGTGCAGGTTCTGATTCAGGGCAATGCCGACCCTGACTATGGCAGAGACTGTGCAAGACAGCTCGAAGGGTATGGCCTCTCTGTGGACTACACGTTTATGCACAGTGGCCAGAATGTGAACGACCTTGTCAGTGAGGCAGCCTATGGCGGAGCTGTGAGTGTGGTGATTGTCAATGGCAGAACGCTTGATATCCAGGTGTTCCGCAAGACCCCAGAGGGCGTTAGCTTTGACGAGTATGTGAACTTGGGCATTGCGGAGGCGGCGAACCTCATAGTCAAGGCCAAGGATGCCAGACGTGGAAGCACGGACCGTGGTGGGAGACGTGATCGTGACAGAAGAGATGGAAGAAGAGATGGCAGGGACAGAGGCGACAGACGTGACCGGGACCGGTACGATAGACAGGACCGCTACTACCGTCCACAGTCACAGCCTCAGCCACCTCAGCCACAGTACGCGCCTCAGTACGCGCCCCAGCCACAGTACCAGCCGCAGTACCAGCCACAGCCACAGGGCATGCCTTATCAGCAGCAGCCACCCTACCAGCAGCCCTACCAGCAGCAGCAGCCCTACCAGCCTCAGCCTCCACAGTACCAGGCGCCAATCTCCATCACTCCAGAGCAGTTCCAGGCTCTGGGAGCTCAGCTCGGTTTCCAGGTGACGCCGAGTGTGGCGCAGCAGTTTGTGGCGCAGCAGCCACAGGGCCAGCCAGGCCAGGCTCCAGTTCCAGGCAGCGTCCAATCGCTGCTTGAGTCGCTGAAGCGGACGCAGTAGTAGTAGGAAAGTAGCATTTTAATACCACATAATAACAGTTTTGCGAATCGATACCTTTGTGTAATTTCCGTAACTTGATCTACGTTCCGCTCGCTCCGGTGCAAACTATACTACGCCTTTACCCAGATTGTCGTTATTCGTTATTCATGGCATGTACACTTTGCTGTAGCCCTCCACCTTGCCACGGCAGCACACACAGATGGCAAATCCTCTTACTCCCAAGCTCAGACGGCATCCTTCGCAAAGGGCAAAGCATTTGCACGGCCAAAGTACAATACATCTGCGATCCGTCTGACACACCACACACGCCATCGCATCGTCGGTATGGGTGTGGCTCTTTGACCCCATAACCTCTCTGAGGATCGTGTCCTCGTTCATTCGGCAGTACTGCGACCGTGTGAGTCTGCGATCCTGTGAGATGTGAGTTCTGATCGAAGTGATGATGGCAGACTCTTCAGGATCTGACGCTGACAGCATGTGCACTGCGTCCTGTGTGGTGAAGAGCTCTTCCAATGGACTCGTGTCATCCACATCAGATTCCAACTCCGACTCCATCTCGAGCTCCTCATCCAGCTCAAACTCAGCCTCCGACTCGGAATCGTCAACCAGTGACTGGTATGGCTTAGGCTTGGGCTTATCGCGTCCGAGTCTCATCAGCACTTTGAAAATGCTCTGCACCAGTCTCACAATGTTTAGCACTTTGCGGAAGAAGAGCCACGACGTTTCCTTTTCACGAGCATCTGGAATCTCCGGAATGCTAGTGACACTGTTGAGGTACGGCGATAGATACGTGTTGCGTGGGAGGTGCAATCCGGGCATCTCGTTCACATATTCCTCCGAGTCCACGGCGTTGAACATGATGAAACCGAAACGCATCAACAGCGAGTTGAAATCGTCGTGCCACTGGAGGTTCAGAGAGTCCTTGAGGTTCTTGATCATTGGGGTGTACGTCAGGCTGGACGAGTCACCCGTAACTAGAACGGCAAACCCGTACACTGCGAGGCACATCGTGATGATGCCAATCACGAGCATCTGTGGTATCATCGAGACCACCACGATGTTCGGAAAGTTCACCAAAGTGCCGTTGTAAGCAGCATGGCAGTAGAACGCAAGGAAGGCCACTCCCAAGGCCGATGAGGGCACGAGCTGGTATTTTTTCAGGCTCAGCAGTCCCATGGCATGAGTCGTAATCTGAGACACAAGAGAAAAGACACAAATCACCAAGAGCTCTGCGCTGGGCGTTGCCACGTACTGGCACTCCTGAAATGCCATAGAGTGCTCAAATAGTGTCAGCCCAGTGTCGTTTGTCGGTTCCTGAGCAGATATGATGCTGACAAAGGTCTCGAGGAATTGCGAGGCACACAATGTGCAAAATACCTCCCACAGCAACGAGTCCAGTGGCTGTCTAGTGTGCGAGCCCAGCACTTGGTTCCAGTACGGCGAGATGTGTGCAAATTCCACCATTACGTCCCACAGCGCGTTCACCAGCAAGAACAGCGAAGCCATCCTCAGCACGAGTCTCGGCCACAACGAGCCTCTGGAGCTTTGGCGTCTTGAAGAAGCGAATACCACTGTTCTGTTCAGCACTATGGCCATAAACATACAGGCGCCGGCGTAGGGGCTGATGAAGTAGTTGAATGAAGCCAGCGCACTGTCCACGTCGAGGTCGTGGCTCTGGCGTGCCTGCTGCTCTGCGGCCTTTGAGAGCGACCTGAGCACTCTGGGAATGCTCCAGAGTAGCGAGGGACTCTCTGTCGAGTTTGTGGCGTTCATTTTGGCCCTGGCGTTGAGGTTGGAAGGTTGAGGATAAGGAGCTCCGGATATGGGGTACTTCCGTGTTTCCCGTTTCGGCAGTTTTGTGATTTTCCGCGCTTTTCACCCTCGGAAGTGAGTCATGGGCACGAGCAAGGCTCAACTCCTCTTCAACTTCTCTTGAACCTTTAAACAGCCCTACAAATGCCACACGTGTTTGATTCGATTCAGCAGCTCCCGCCAGATGCTCTCTTTGGGCTCAAGGCCCGCTACGGAGCGGACACCCGCTCAGACAAGGTGGACCTCGGTATTGGTGCCTACCGTAACGAGAACGGCAAGCCCTGGGTGCTTCCCTCAGTGCGTGAGGCCGAGAAGCTTCTCCACGAGGACCCGGAGTTCAACCACGAGTATCTGCCTATTGGAGGCTTCAGCAGCTTTGTGAGCGCCGCCGCCAACGTCATCTTGGGTGCCCAGTCCCCCGCGATCGAGGAGCAGAGACTAGTCTCCATCCAGACCCTTTCCGGGACTGGCTCCTTGCACGTTGCCGCCAAGTTCATCGCCAAGTTCTACTCCAAGTCCACCACCGTGTACATGTCGAGCCCCACATGGGCCAACCACTACCAGGTGTTTGAGTCGATGGGGCTGCAAACGGCTCACTACGCCTACTGGGACAACGAGACCAAGAGCCTCGACATCAACGGCTTCCTCGCCGACATTGAGAAGGCTCCTGAAGGCTCAATCTTCCTGCTCCATGCCTGCGCCCATAACCCAACTGGTCTCGACCCAACGAGGGAGCAGTGGGAACTAGTACTGTCAGCCATCAAGAAGAAGGGCCACCTTCCACTCTTCGACTCTGCATACCAGGGCTTTGCCTCTGGCTCGCTGGAGGCGGATGCCTGGGCAGTACGCAAGGGTGTTGAGACCCTGGAGACTCCAATCCTGGTGTCGCAGTCGTTTGCCAAGAACGTGGGCATGTACGGTGAGAGAATTGGAGCCTTCCACCTGGTGCTTCCAACACCGGAGAACAAGGAGGCCATTCTGTCGCAGCTCGCAGTCTTCACAAGATCGGAGCTCTCCAACCCGCCAGCTTACGGTGCCAAGATCGTTGCTAAGGTGCTCACTACACCACACCTCCGCACTCAGTGGGAAAAGGACCTCGTGACAATGTCCGAGCGTATTAAGAAGATGAGACTCGCTCTTAGAGACAAGCTCGTGGCCCTGGGTACTCCAGGCACCTGGGACCACATTGTTTCGCAGATTGGTATGTTCTCCTTCACTGGCTTGACCAAGGAGCAGGTTGCTAGACTTGAGAGTAAGCATGCTGTCTACCTTGTGTCTTCTGGAAGAGCCTCTGTCGCTGGCCTCAACGAGGGCAACGTCGACAAGGTTGCCGCCGCCATCGACGAGGTGGTGAGAGCCACTTCGAAGCTCTAAGCATTGGTATCAGACGTTGATATTCGCCTTCGTGTAGATAAACTTCACTCTAGTTCACTTTGTGTATGTCTTCATCCGCACACCACACCCGGACACACCGCGTTCTTTAAACTCTTTTATCTTGTGTAAAGGGCTACCAATTGGGTCAAGAAGATACTGGCAATACTATTGACTCTGTGGTATACGACTGAACCGGCTTGAGAGTTTTTTTTGAGCATTACTATTCTGAAATAGCTTCGTGATGATCTGCAAGCTGGGAATTCTCACACCAGTTTTGTGATGAGAAAGAAGTAGATCTTAAAGTCAAGAAAACTTATCAACAAGAAATCTCTTCCATGTTGGCAGTGATTCAATCCATCCTTACCAATTGATACTATGCATCGACTTTGAAAGTGCACACACCACTCAACGCCCTATAATGTTCCATTTCCATGATTCGAGGACTAACGGACCTGAACTTCGAGCATTCAAGACTGAACTATATAGGCAACCTAGGAACATGCAATGATTGGTACATTGCCCTACAATTTGCTAGAATACAGAAATGGCTCATTTTGTGTTACATTCGCTCTTCTTCTGCTGGTTCACAAATCTACACAAGCATGGAGCGACATATACCGAGACATCTGCGTTAGGATCAGCAATCATTGGGAAAGACCACTGTAGCTATAGCACCAGTGACCCCGTATCCCACCTCGTTGCAACCCCCTTCCGGTTGTTCAGATCAACATTCGCGCTGAAAAAAGTTTTGATAACCACCACTAAACACGAACAGCATTATCGCTATGCTTAAGCTCCAAGTCGTGCTTGTGCCGCCCAGCAGTCTCAGACGGCGTCCAAGACCGGCTAGAACATGGACGAGCATGCCAGCATCTCCCTATGGGGATCTCGGGACCTCGACTCCCCAGAGTGGCATGAGTCTCCCCCTGCCTGAGACCTTCCGCAAGTTCCTCCACATCACGAACAAATCGCAGACTTTGCTAGCCGTTGCAGCTGAGATTAGCGACCGCTTCTCCAAGCTTTACCCCGATGAGGATCCTCTGGCGATAGTAAAGCTCCAGGATTCACAGGAGTGTGATCTTGATCCTGACTACGTTGCCGGAGACGTCTTCGACTACGATAACGTGGTGAGGGTTCTGCTGGGACGCGAGATCAAGTCTTTGGAGGAGACAATCGATAGAGGACTCAACGGCAATGGCAAGCGCCCGGCAAGCGATCAAATCCTGGTGCCCAACAAGAGAAGAGACGAGTCACGCAGATCGGGACTTCACCAAGTTTTCCCAGACGAATCCAACAAGTCCCGCAACGTGTCTCTCAACGAATCAGACTTATCACTACCGCCACCTGATGACAACACGCGATACACGGATCCCAAGAAGAGCGCAGGATCGCCATTGCCGTCATCCAAGCGTATTACGTCCGGGATGCTTGTGGCGCCTGAGCCTCAATTGAAGGATGCTGCCGAGCGTACTCTCCAGGAACAGGAGATCCAGGAGAAGTTAAATCAGCGACTAATTCCTTCGAAGAAGGTGGACTTCTTGGCTAAGCGGGATACGAGCACTCACAAGGCGTTCTTCTCTGACGATGAAATGGAGACCACCAAGTCACCAAGCAAGGCGTACGAAGAGGTGGAGGACGATGACTCGGTAAGATATACGGGGGATGAGCCAGTCGGAAATGGCACCCAGAACGGTACACCTGCCAAGGCTGATGAGCCAATTCTGCAGGAGACGCCGAAGGAGAGCACCCTAAGTAAGCTCAGCAAAATCAAACTGGTTGCCAGAGATGATAATTTGGCTAAAACACTCACCAAGACACTTACCAAGTCGCATTCCAAACTGTCCGCTACCGAGTCACCAGCAAAAACCGTTGAAATCGAGATTTCTGAGGCGGGCAAAACCCCAACGGAGGATTCAGAGGCCAAGTCCAGCGCTGAGAAAGCCGAGCCTGGATCCCAATCCACATCTTCAAATCCCTGGTTTGAGAAGGCCGACCTCACTAAGATTATTGAGGACGGCCACTTGACGCCTGCCATGAAGGCCAAATTCGACGAGCACGAGGCGGCTCACCCAATGCCCAAGAGAACAACTCGGGAGATGGCACAGAAGGCTGCCTCTGCGATATTCCGCGTTCAATTTCCTGATGAGGCCCTCCCCGAGGCCAAGTTTGTGAGAAAGCAGAGAAGCAAGGATGACTCGAGAGTTGAGAGCGGGAGTGAGCTAGAGAGCTCCCAGGTCAAGGAGAGCTCTCAGAGTACCAAGGCTAAAGAGGTTCCAGCTGAGTCAAGGGCTTCAAAGGATTCGAAAAAAGAAGCTGTGAATGGAGAGCAAAAAAATGAGGAAAAAGAGGCCAAGGCCAAGGCCGATGAAAGTGACAAGACTGCAGATTATAATGACCCTGATTTGGAACTGCCCAAGAATGTGACGATGGCGGACTTGCCAGATATCGCAAAATATAACAAGAACATCATGGAGGCTGCTGACAACGTGGCTCTAAGAGAAGCTATGACTGCCAGACGCAAGTACATCTACAACGCTAAGAGAAGGGCTGACCGCAGAGAGGAGGCCACTCTCAAGGCTTCGGGCACGCCTTCCAAGGGTCCAAAGAAGACAGCCAAGGATGACAAGGTGAATCCTGCTGAGGAGGACAAGAAGAAAGTGACTCAAGAGGAGAGTCCAAAGAAGGCGGCTAATGATGACAAGGAGAAGCCTGCTGAAGATGACAAGGATCTTTCTGGGCTTATAGTGCCACATACTGAGATTGCAGAGTCGAACTCCACGCTTGCGGAGTTTGAGAGAGCTCGTGCCGAGATCAGGGCCAAGAAGGCCAAGGATGCAGAGAGTGTTAAGGCCATTGCTGCGGTCAAAAAGACTGCAGTGCCGAAGCCAAAGCCTGTGATGGAGCCACTGGTGGCACCAAAGGCGCCTGAGAAGACTACAGACAGCTCCGACTCTGAAGAGTACGACTCTGCAGTTTCACAGCGGGATTCGAGTCCCGAGTCGGGCTCTGGGTCGGCATCCAGTTCGGCATCCCGTTCGGCATCTGGTTCGGGGTCTGCCTCGGCGTCTGCACCAGATGCCGCCGCTGCAGACTCGGGCTCTGAGTCCAACTATTCCGACTCCGACTCCGACTCTGATTCCGACTCAGGCTCTGAATCGGAGGCGGAGAAGAAGCCTCGCATCGTCAACACACCTAAAAACTTTTCACAGCCTACAGCGAGCAAAAAGAAGGAGGAGGCCGAGAAGGTGACGCAGTCGCAGCCGGCGCCGCAAAACGGAGCCAAGAGAGGCAAAAACCCACGGAGATCCTTGAGCTCGCTGTCCGATCTTGCTGGGCGTGGTGTGCCCGAGGTCCAGGACTCTCTGACACCGCAGACTGAGCGCAAGAGCGACTCGAAGGACTCTGAGTCGAGTTCGAGCGATTCCGACTCCGATTCCGACTCCGATTCCGACTCCGACTCCGACTCCGACGCCGATAGCTCCGGCCTCGAGGCGACGCAGAGCTTCATCGACTCCAAGAAGGCCAAGAACCTGCTGGGAGCGGCCAAGCCGAAGCGCAAGCGGGTGAGCTCCTCCTTCAAGGACCTCATCAAGGATGCCAAAAAGGGCAAGCGTTAATAGATTCTAATACGAGATCGTAAGCCATATACATTTCTAGCCTAACCTTCCACAAAGCCCAGAGCAGCCTCCTTGTCGATCTCCGCCACCGTGCTGATCTTGTTGCTGAAGCTCACGCCAAAGAAGCTGTTGGCCACCTGGACCATCTCAGGCCTGAAAGTGGTACAGATGAATTGCGCATTGGCACTGAGCTCGTGCACCAGCTGGGCCACAGTGGTACGGTACTGGGTATCGAGGTTGGCGTCGATCTCGTCAAAGAGGTAGAAGGGAGCCGGGTCCGACCGCTGGATGGCGAGAATCAGCGCAATGGCACAAAGCGACTTCTGGCCTCCCGAGAGCTGCTCGATCCTTAGTTGCTCGTTGCCCTTGGAGTTGAAGGACACCTCGATCGCCACGCCGGTGTAGTCCTCCTCTCTCTGGATGACGAGCCTTCCGGAGCCCCGGGGAACAAGCCGCTCAAACGTGTCTTCGAAAGCCCGAGACACCTCGGCAAACGTCTTATCCACGGCATCCTTCTTGCGGTCCTCCAGGTGCCTCATAAGGGCCAGAATGCTCTCCTCGGACTCGTCCAACTCCGCTCTTCTCTCTACAAGACTGTCTCGCTGCTTGGAGAAGTTGACGTACATCTCCAGCGCCTTCCTGTTGACGTGCGAGAACTTGTCGAGTCCCTCGGTGACCTTGTTGAGCCTCTTCAGCAGCTGCGCCTTGTCGTAGTCAAACTCGTCAAACGCCGTGTCCGGCAAAGTGCCCAAACCCCGGATCCGGGCCTGGACCTGGTCCCGCCGCTTCACCAGAAGCTGCCGGCGGGCCAGCGACCGCTCGGAGTTGCGCTGGAAGTTCTCAAACGACTTGACGAGCTTGCGCTGGGCCTCGTTGGCCTTCTCCAGCGAGTCCCGCAGTTGCTTCAGCTCGCCAGCGTGCGAGGCCACTGAGGCCTCGGCTTCCCCAACGGCTTTCTGCGACTCCTCGTACCGTTCTCGGAGAGTCTCCACCTCCTTGGTGAGCCCGCTGGTGTCCACCGTCTTTGTGCTCTTGACGATTGTTCTGAGACGGGGGAGAATGCTCTCCTGGAGCTCGAGCTCCAGTCTCACAAGCACCGACTCGTGAGCCAGAAGCTCGTCACTCACAGAGTCCAGCTGCGCCTCGTGCGATGCCAGCGATGCCGTCAATTGCTGGAGCTCCTTCTTCTCCGTGTCTGAGAGCCCCTGGAACGTCTTCATCTCGTCCCGGTGGCTCGCAATCTTGTCCCGCAAAAGCGCAATCGCCTCTCTGGCATCACCAGCCTTGTCACGAGCCATCTGAGCCTGCTGCTCCGCCAGCTTGATCTCGCTGTGGAGACTCGCCAGCCTCAGCTTGGCCTCCTTTCTGGCCCGCGAGTGGCTCTCCATCTCGCCCACTAGCGAGGCCAATTGGTCGCCCAGAGCCATTGTCTGCTGAGTCTTGAGATCGGTCTCACTCTTTAGCCTCAGCAGAGCCTCTTCAGCCTCCGCAAGGGCCTTCTGCTTGGCCTGCCGGGCCTTGAGAGACTCCAGCCTGTTGCCACTGAAGAAGCCACCGCTGAGAACGCCTCTCGTGTCAGCTCTGTCACCATCCAGCGTAATGGCACTCAGCGAGTACTCCCGGGCCAGGTCCAGCCCGCGTTCCAGGTCCACAGCCACAATCGTCTTGCCAAACACCTGGAGAACAGCAGGCTCGATCTCAGCGCTGAAGGCCATCTTCTTGATGAGGGGAACGCAGTCCTGGGAGTCCGGGTAGGTGAGGTTGGGACGGCCCAGCCTATTCAGCGGCATAAAAGTCACTCTCCCAGCCTGCTCCCTCACGAGCTCCTCCATCAAGACGGCAGCGGTCTCATCAGTGTCCACCACCACCTGGAAGAGCTGTCTGCCAGCAACGGCCTCAGCAGCAGTGGCGTACTTGGCATTCACCTCGATGAGCTCTCCCAGAGTCCCGTAGACCCCGGTGAGGCCCAGCCGGGCGGTGATGCGGTCCACCGCCTCGAGCCCGGACACAAGCGGCCGGTCCATCGTTTTTGTGACGTCACGTGACGCCGTCGCGAAATCCTCCCGAAGCGACTTCACCACAGTCTCCCGCCTTGAACTCTCTCGCCACAGGTGCCGTTTCTCGTCGTTGACGGCGGCGATCTCGGCCTGGACAGCGGCGATCCGGGCCTCGAGATCGTCCTGCGGCTCGTACGCCTGCTTTTCAGCCTGCGGAATGAGCTTCTGGAGACTCGCAATCGTGGCCTCAATGGCTCCAGAGTCGTCCGTCACAGCCTCCTTCTCCGCAATCTGCCTCTCCAGAAGCGCAATCTCACCCTCGATGAAGGCGTCTCTCTCCTCCCTCGTGGCAAACTGCGCGTGTCTCCCCTGCTTGGCGTACAGCATGTTTTGCCTTGTTCGTAGCGAGCCAATTGACGACCGGAGCTTGGCCTCCTCCTCTTTCAGCCTTTGCACGATGGGTCTCTCTTTGAGAGTCTGTTGCTCATTCTCATCACGCTGCCTGGCGAGCTTCTCGAGCGATTTTTCACTCTGGCGATCCGCAGCCATCTGCGCCTCCAATTGGCCTCGTAGATCCTCCAGGGCACTCTGCTTAGCGTAGAGGCCTGCGGCGAGCTCGTCCGATACCGCAGTGGCATTCTCAAGGTTGATCTTGGCTAGCCGCAGCTGCGATTCGCCCTCGTCGATCGACTTGGAAAGCTCCTTGGCACTCGTCTCTCCAGCCTCCAGATTCGCTACAAACGACTCAGCACTCTCCACAGCGTTCTGGTAGTCGCTCTCAATCTCCTCAATGGCAGCAGCCACCTCGCCAAGCTCGTGGTCAAAGAGCCGGTACTCCAGCACCTTCTTGTCGCGCTCGAGCTCCTGGAACGTCCCCAGCTCCTCCTTCTCAGCATCCAGGTCTGCCAGACGGTCGCCAATGAAGCCCAGCATCTCGTCGATCTTGGCCCGCTGGTTCCTGGTGCGCTCCATCTCCTTGTGGGACTCCCGCAGCTTGCCTTCGAAGACACGGGCTCCAGCCACCTCTTTTAGCAGCTCGAGCCGTTCCTGGTCCTTAGCATTAGTGAGCGACGCTATCCGGCCCTGCGGTACAATGTAGTATGGATTTGATCTCGAGAACCCGGCGCTCTCCAGCAATTGCATCACGTCTGTGCGAGTCGACGACTTGTAGTCGAGGGAGTAATCATCCTTCTTGAGCCCAATTGTCCGCCGTATCACAACCTCGGGCTTGCCCGTGGGGAAACGACCGTCGCTGTTGTCAAAGACAATCTCCACATAGGCCGAGAGTACGGAGCCGGACCCCTCGTGGATAAGTCCCTGTCTTTCCTCCTTACCCAATCGGGTGTACTGGTCGCTCAGAACGAACCGGATCGCTGCGAAAAAGTTGGACTTGCCAGACCCGTTACGTCCCAGAACGACGTTATGGCCCGGTGACAGCCCGTCCACCACCGTCGTGTTCTTGTAGGTCTTGAAACCCTGGATTACGATCCTCTTGATGTGCATGGTGAACGCGTAAAGTTACGCGTGGCGACGCGAAAAATATAACCATCAACTATTCGAGCTAGCTATAACCAGCTTCTCGCTATAAAAAGCCCCCATTCTGGCCATAAAGGTATGACTAGTACTCTATAGGATTAGAAGAGCACGAGCCGGCTCAGCGGTGGCAGTGCCAGGCATGGGCAGTGCCAGGCATGGGCAGTGGCGATGAGCAGCTCTGTCCAAGGAGACTATTCGGAATTCAGTCGCCTGACATCACTTCCAGTACACTACGGCCATCTCCAGACCTCTACGTCCCCCGGCTTCTCTGGCATCCCGTGGCTTCAGAAGTGTTGATGTAATGACCACGGGGCTCAACTGAGGCAGCAGATAAGCGAGGGAAGCAGGGCCACTTGCCCAACAGCAGAGACTCTACGACCAGTTCCAAGAGGCCAGAGAACTGTCCAAACTTAGGCTTTAAAGACTCCAGGACCACGTAGACTGGTTTTAAAGACTCCAGGACTACTTCCAAGACTCCGGTCAAAGGCTTAGGGATTATGTCCGGTATCTGAGCCCTTTCAAGAGCCAATTGCACTCCAATTGCGCTCCAATTGCGCCCCTTAGCTCCACCAGCAGTAGCCACCAGTGGCAACTTCCAGCGATAGCCACCAGTAGCGATAGCACCAGTAGTTGCAGTTTGAGATGTGTCCCAAGGGCGTGCGCGAACCGCGGTACGCGCACACGCTCAACGACCCAACATCCAACAGAAGCGCGAGGGTATATAGCCTCAGATACCCCCAAGGAGATCACCAACAATGCGCCCTGAAGTGGAACAGCAGCTAGCTCATACGCTGCTCACGGAGCTTTTGGCGTACCAGTTTGCCTCGCCAGTGCGCTGGATCGAGACCCAGGATGTTTTCCTGAAGCAGTTCAACACCGAGAGAGTGGTTGAGATTGGCCCATCGCCAACGCTCGCTGGCATGGCCACGAGAACCATCAAGGCCAAGTACGAGTCGTACGACGCCGCTCTCTCTCTCCAGAGACAGGTGCTGTGCTACGCTAAGGATGCCAAGGAGATCTACTACACTCCAGACCCAGTGGAGGCTCCAGCAGAGACTCCAGCAGCCCCAGCAGCAGCCCCAGCAGCCAGTGCCGGTGCCCCAGCGGCTCCAGCGGCGGCGGCTCCAGCCCCAGCAGCTTCTGCCGGTCCAGCAGCCGAGGTTCCAGACCAGCCAGTGCCAGCGTCGTTGCTGATCCACGTTCTTGTGGCTCAGAAGCTGAAGAAATCGCTCGATGCTGTGCCAATGTCCAAGGCCATCAAGGACCTCGTCAACGGTAAGTCCACAGTGCAGAACGAGATTCTCGGAGACCTCGGCAAGGAGTTTGGCTCGACCCCCGAGAAGCCAGAGGACACGCCTCTGGAGGAGCTTGCCGAGACGTTCCAGGAATCCTTCTCCGGATCTCTCGGGAAGCAGTCGTCGTCGCTTATTGCGAGACTCATGTCCTCCAAGATGCCCGGTGGCTTCTCCGTTTCCGTCGCTAGAAAGTACCTCCAGACCCGGTGGGGACTCGGTCCTGGAAGACAGGACGGAGCGCTGCTGATTGCCCTGACAGAGGAGCCAGCGTCCCGCTTGTCGTCGGAGAACGATGCCAAGGCGTATCTCGACTCCATTACCCAGAAGTACGCCTCCACCGCCAAGATCTCGCTGGCAGCTCCTACCGCAGCAGCCTCCACTGGCGGATCCGCCACGATTGACGCCGAGGCGTTTGACGAGCTCACCAAGGACAACCGTGTGATGGCCCGCCAGCAGTTGCAGGTGCTTGCCCGCTACCTCAAGATGGACCTCAACAAGGCTGCCAAGGTTGTGGACGAGCAGAAGGGCACTCTGAAGGCTTTGCAAGACCAATTGGACTACATCACTGCGGAGCTCGGCGACGTCTTTGTCGATGGCATCGCGTCGTCCTTCTCCCGCAAGAAGGCTCGTGTCTTTGACTCGAGCTGGAACTGGTCGAGACAGTCGCTGCTGACGCTCTACTTTGAGATTGTGCACGGGCTGCTGAAGCGTGTGGACCGGGAGCTTGTGAGCGAGGCCATCAACATCATGAACCGCTCCAACAAGGCGCTCATCAGCTTCATGGAGTACCACGTGGGCAGCGCCAACACCAAGCAGGGCGAGAACTACACTCTGGCTCGTGAATTGGGCCAGCAGCTCATTGAGAACTGCAAGCTTGTGCTGGAGGTGGACCCGGTCTACAAGGACATCTCGTACCCTACGGGACCAAAGACCACCGTGGACCACAGGGGCAACGTTGTGTACACGGAGGAGCCTCGTGAGAACATCCGCAAGTTCCAGCAGTACGTGCACGAGATGTCGCAGGGGTCTGAGATGACCCGCGAGAAGCGGCCGACGATTGCGGACGACCTCACAAAGGTGTACAAGGCCATCTTCAAGCAGAAGGAGCTCTCGTCGGAGTCCAAGACCCAGCTGGAGAAGGTGTACGGCGACCTCATCAAGTACCTCGAGTCGAACGACGAGATTGAGATCCACAGATCCACCACTCTCTCGGGAGTCTCGGACAGTCTCGACACAGACTCCACCAAGGAGGTGGCCTCGCTGCCATCGAACCAGTCGATCGCCAACCGGGTCTCGAGCGCCATCCCGCCAGAGACGGTGCCGTTCTTGCACCTCAAGAAGCGGGTCGACGACCAGTGGAGCTACGACAGAAAGCTCACCGCGGTCTACCTCGACGGCCTCGAGCAGGCTGCTGTGAACGGAGTCACCTTCAAGGGCAAGTGCGTGCTGATGACGGGAGCCGGAGCCGGCTCCATCGGTGCCGAGGTGCTCAAGGGCCTTCTCCAAGGTGGTGCACGGGTGGTGGTGACCACCTCGCGCTTCTCCAAGCAGGTGACGGACTTTTACCAGCAGATGTACGCCAAGTACGGCTCCCGGGGCTCGTGCCTCGTGGTGGTGCCATTCAACCAGGGCTCCAAGCAGGATGTCGAGGCGCTGGTGGAGTACATCTACGACGATGCCAAGAAGGGCGGGCTCGGCTGGGACCTCGATGCCATCATCCCATTCGCTGCGATCCCGGAGAACGGCATCGACATGGCGTCGATCGAGTCCAAGTCGGAGCTGGCACACCGTATCATGCTCACCAACTTGCTGCGGATCCTGGGCTGTGTCAAGAACCACAAGGCGAAGCGGTCGATTGAGACGAGACCGGCACAGGTTGTGCTTCCGCTCTCTCCTAACCACGGCACCTTTGGTAACGACGGGCTCTACTCGGAGTCGAAGCTCGGCCTCGAGACCCTCTTCAACAGATGGCACTCGGAGGGGTGGGCAAACTACCTCACGGTGTGCGGAGCCGTCATTGGCTGGACCAGAGGCACCGGGCTCATGTCGGGCAACAACATCATTGCCGAGGGCATTGAGAAGCTCGGCGTCAGAACCTTTTCGCAGACGGAGATGGGCTTCAACCTGCTGGGGCTGCTGACGCCGGAGATCACCGAGCTGTGCCAGAAGGCGCCAGTGTGGGCTGACCTCAACGGCGGGCTCCAGTTCATCACGCAGCTCAAGCAGAAGACCAACGAGCTTAGAGAGCAGGTGCTGGAGTCGTCGGACATCCGCAAGGCGGTGTCGATCGAGACGGCGATCGAGCACAAGGTTGTGAACGGGGCCAACGCGGATGCTCCTTTCGCCAAGGCCAAGGTGAGTCCTCGTGCCAACATGGAGTTTGCCTTCCCTCAGCTCAAGTCGTACGACGAGATCAAGGCGCTTTCGCCAGACCTCGAGGGCATGCTGAACCTCGAAAAGGTTGTCGTTGTGACGGGCTTTGCCGAGGTGGGGCCATGGGGCTCGTCCAGAACGAGATGGGAGATGGAGGCCTACGGCGAGTTCTCGCTAGAGGGGTGCATTGAGATTGCCTGGATCATGGGCCTCATCAAGTACCACAACGGCTCCCTCAAGGGCAGACCGTACTCCGGGTGGGTCGACGCCAAGACGTCGGAGCCTGTTGAGGACAAGGACGTCAAGGCCAAGTACGAGTCGTACATCCTGGAGCACTGCGGTATCCGTCTTGTGGAGCCGGAGCTCTTTGGTGGGTACGACCCGAACAAGAAGGAGCTCATCCAGGAGGTTGTGATTGAGGAGGACCTTGCCGAGTTTGAGGCTTCCAAGGAGACGGCTGAGCACTTCAAGGCCCAGCACGGGTCGCTGTGTGAGATCCAGGAGGCGGAGAGCGGCGAGTTCACTGTGAAGCTGCTCAAGGGAGCCAAGCTGTTTGTGCCAAAGGCCCTCAAGTTTGACCGGCTGGTTGCCGGGCAGATCCCAACGGGCTGGGACGCCAGACGCTACGGCATCTCCGAGGACACCATCAGCCAGGTGGACCCAATCACGCTCTTTGTGCTTGTCTCGACGGTGGAGGCGTTTGTGTCGGCCGGTATCTCCGACCCGTACGAGCTCTACAAGTACATCCACGTCTCGGAGCTCGGCAACTGCTCTGGCTCGGGTATGGGCGGAGTGTCGGCTCTGCGCGGGATGTTCAGGGACCGTTACAAGGACCAGCCCGTGCAGAACGACATTCTCCAGGAGTCCTTCATCAACACGATGTCTGCCTGGGTCAACATGCTGCTGCTGTCGTCGTCCGGGCCAATCAAGACGCCGGTCGGCGCCTGTGCCACTGCCGTGGAGTCGCTGGAGCTCGGTCTCGACACGATCCTCTCGGGCAAGGCCAAGGTGTGTGTTGTAGGAGGCTACGACGATTTCCAGGAGGAGGGCTCGTACGAGTTTGCCAATATGAATGCCACGTCCAACACTCTGGACGAGTTTGAGCAGGGCAGATCGCCAGCGGAGATGTCGCGTCCAGCCACCTCGACGAGAAACGGCTTTATGGAGTCGCAGGGTTCCGGTATCCAGATCATCATGAACGCCAAGCTGGCGCTCGAGATGGGTGTTCCAATCTACGGAGTGCTGGCGATGACCGCCACGGCCTCGGACAAGATCGGCCGGTCGGTGCCGGCTCCGGGCAAGGGAATCCTCACCACGGCCAGAGAGCACAAGGGCAAGAGCTCTGTGGACATGAAGTACCGCAAGAGACAGCTCGAGAGACGCCGGCGCGAGATTGGTGTCTGGGTGGAGGAGGAGTACCGGTACATCCAGGAGGAGGCCCTCGGAATTCCCGATGCGGACAGAGCCGCTTTTGTGGCAGACCGCGTCCAGGAGACGCTCGAGGAGTCGCACCGGCTCGTGGCAAGTGCGCAGGAGCACTACGGCAACTTCTACGCTGCTGGCAACCCTCGCATTGCTCCGCTGAGAGCGGCTCTCGGCGTCTACGGCCTCACCGTGGACGACATCAACGTCTGTACGCTTCACGGAACCTCCACCAAGGCCAACGACAAGAACGAGTCCGCCACCCTCGACATGATGTTCCAGCACCTGGGCAGAACCGAGGGCAACCCGGCGCTCGCCGTGTTCCAGAAGTACCTCACTGGCCATCCGAAGGGAGCAGCTGGTGCTTGGATGTTCAACGGAGCCCTCCAGATCCTCAACAGCGGCATCGTGCCGGGCAACCGCAACGCTGACAACATTGACGCCGAGCTCGAGCAGTTTGAGTACCTGTTGTTCCCATCCAAGAGCATCAGAACTGATGGTGTCAAGGCCGTCTCTGTGACATCTTTCGGCTTTGGCCAGAAGGGTGCCCAGGCCATTGCGGTCCACGCTGACTACCTCTACGGAGTGCTGTCACGTGCCGAGTACGAGGCGTATGCCCAGAAGCTCCACAAGAGACACGCCAAGGCGTTCTCGCACTTCCACAAATCCTTCATCAACAACTCGCTGTTTGAGGCCAAGGAGCACGCTCCGTACGAGGCGGAGATGCAGAACCCAGTCTACCTCGACCCTCTCGCCAGAGTGTCGGCCACCAAGACCGGCCTGGGCTTCACCAAGGTGCAGCAGGACGTGCTGGTGGGGTCCTCCGCTAAGGAGACCTCCCGCACTTTGCAGGGCCTTGTGAGCGGCGAGAATGTCGGCGTGGATGTCGAGCTCATCTCCTCCATCAACGTGGAGAACGACACCTTCATCTCCCGCAACTTTACCGAGGAGGAGATCCGGTACTGTCGCCAGGCTCCTCACCCACAGTCCTCCTTTGCCGGCACGTGGTCCGCTAAGGAGGCGGTCTTCAAGGCTCTCGGCGTGGAGTCCAAGGGCGCTGGAGCCCAGCTTAGGGACATTGAGATTGTTCGTGACGAGACGGGACCAAAGGTTGTCTTGCACGGCGAGGCTCTCAAGGCCAAGCCGGGCGTCGACGTCAAGGTGAGCATCTCGCACGACGAGTTCCAGGCGGTGGCGGTGGCTCTGCTCAAGTAGGGGCTGAGTGTATACTGAATTGAGAATTGAGATTGCAGTAAAGCGTAGGGTATAAAGTGTAAAGCTGGCCCAATTGAGATTGTAGTGAAGTGAAGTTTTAAGTGAGTTCAGATAGTTAAGTGTCGGGAAAAACTGGCCCAATTGAGAACTAGAATTGCAGTAAATTCTAGTTAAGCTGGCTCAATTGAGACTGCAGTAGAGGTAAAGCTAGGATTGAGATGAAAAATCCGGTCCAATTAGCCATCTGGTGTTGAGGCTTAGCTACAAGCGTAGGGAAGCTGTTAAGCTTATCTATGCACTACTGGGCAAACAGATTGTTGCCCAGCTTCTCCAACTGGCTCGGCTCCATCTTCTCGAGCTCGCTGGGCTCCTTGTCCTTTTTGCGCCGGCACTTGTCGCACACCTTTCTGGAGCTATTGGCCAGCCCTGCTCCACAACGGTTACAGCAGTGCGTCTCCTCCAGCTGTCTTCTTCTGATCTTGTCGAGCGTACGGCATCGTGTACAGACTTTGTACTCGGTGCCATCATTATCTCCTCCACAATGGATGCACTTGCCATTCTCGTACCGCACCTGCTTGCGGCTCTTTAGCGATAGCCGGCACGGAGGACACAAGACGTACTGGGCCTGCTCCTCGGGGATCTCCGTGCCACATCTCCGGCACGCCCCCTCTTTCAAACGGGTCTTCATTTGCCACCGCTTCGACCGCATCCGTTGAAGCTCCCGGCAGTGCGGACACATCTTGTAAACCTTGCCATCCAGCACAGAGTATGCCTTTTTGCATCGTGAGCACATGGCCCCGCCAATGTTGGAGTCCGATCTGTCTGGCCGCTCCAGCTTCGGGCCAGACACATCCAGCACACCAACGCCAACCTTGAGAGCCGGATCCACGGCAAAGGACTTGCCCGAGGCCAGCTTGACACCTTCCTGGGCCACCCGCTGGGCCTCCTCGGCACTCGGCTTGTCGACGACGGCCGCGTCCAGCCGCGCAGCGTTTTCAGCGTCCATCTGGTGTGGAGAAAGTGGTGATGGTGGCGGTTATGAGCCATGAAAATTTGCGCCTAGCTTTCGCGACTACACCGTGCTCGATTGCAAAACTATTAGTGAGGGCCCTTGTGGCCCACCTTCCGATAGCCCTTGACGCCCTTCCTTGCAACCTTCTTAAGGCTGCCACCCACTTTCCTCAGAGCCTGATCTCCCACCTGTGGCACCATCAACACCGCGGTCTTGGGCTTGGTGGCGATGGCCTTGGCCTTCTCCGTCTTGGTGAGCCCCTTGTCTCTTGACTTGTTGCGGGGATCGGTGGGTGGTGAGTTCTTAGCCACTCTCTGGCTCGCCACTTGGACCTCAGCCTCTGGATCAGCGTGGTCCTGGTCCAACGGGGTTCGAACCAGTGGAAAATCGGCGTCATCAGTGTCACGAGTGTCACCAGTGTCATCATTATTATCAGTCTCATCATTGCCATCGGTGACTTTGTCTGGGTCGTCAGCCTCTGTGATGACTCTATCGGACTCTATGACGCTATCGGGCTCTATGAAAGCCAACTCGGATCTAGTAAACTCCGTAGCTTTGCCATGATCACTGTGCCACTCATCCACTGTAAAGGGCACCTCCACCTCCACATTTTGCACCAATGTCACATCCTCTTGACTTGACAAGTGCGGCGAGTTCTCCACAATCATGCGGTGGATGTTGCTGACGTACTCAAAGTGCGGCACCGCCTTTAGTCTTTGGAGTCTTCCCTTGCGACCTCTCTTAATCAACTTATTTGTCTTGGAAAGAATTGGGATTGGTCCTCCCATAGCGTGTGGCGTTCTGGTCGTTGCGAAACCGACTGATTGAGGCAACCTCAAGTGGGCTTGCAACATCGTCCTCGGGGGAGTCACTCACGGGAGCAGAGTCTGGAACATCGCTCATCCCCTTCTCATACTCCTCTGCATCAAAGTCTTCGTAATCATTGTCTTCATTATGGTCATCGGCAGAGTCATCTCCATATACGTCGCTACCGTAGTCATTGTCATCGTAGCCATCGTCATCGTAGTCACTCCCTTCATCATCATCGGAGCCATCATCATCGTACTCATCGTTGTAATCGTCATCATCGTAGTCATTGCCATCATCATCACCACCATAGTCATCGTCATCATCGTAATCATCGTATTCACCGTCATCATCGTCATCATCGTAGTTGTCGTCACATACACAGTCTGCCTCACACACGTCGTCGTTGTCACCATCGCAACACTCACACTCATCAGCATCAGGCTCGTAGCTCTCCGTTCCAAGTCTCTCAACACAGGTACCCCAAAAGTGGTCTCTCGCGCTGAAGAAGTTTCCTTGTGGACAGATATCAACAAGGCATCCGATGATGGAGTTGCCATTGTCACAGACGCAGGGGAAGTCGATGTGGTTGCGGGGGCACCATCTTGACACAGCGCCTACACAGGAAAGGAAGCATGCTGGAGGTGTAGCCCCGACAAATGAGAGGCACGTGATGAGAATTACAAGAGAGATCAACATGGCGCGTGGGTGTGGATAGGTGCAGTTGGTTTGTTTACCTTTGACACAAAGCAGATGATGCACTGCGATTTGCTCCAAATTGAAATTACTTAGTGCGGGTGAGCCCCCTGTAAGGAAAATGCCCACTTATGCTATACATAATCATTTTGTATTTAACGTACCTTTAATGATACTAAAGGAGTCCATGGAGAGGTGTAAAAAAAAGAAAATGCTTCGCGGCAGGTTCGAACTGTCGACCTTCAGATTATGAGACTGACGCTCTACCGACTGAGCTAGCGAAGCCAAATTCGAAACAAAATTTTGCTGTTGGGGACGTGATTCGCAGCGTGGCGTCGGCAATTATGAACCCGAATTACGCTGGCCGAGGCTTGAAACATTATCATAGCAGACCATAACACTACAGAACAAGCTCCAGCACACAGAATCGACCCAAAACATCGCCAATGCTGCGCTAGCCACGATTTGATATCTCGCTCGGCCGGGTAACCGTCAACGAGGAATTTTTCACCTAAACACTCACTTCACCTATAGACCATGCTGAGGCTCTTCTCTAGAAGCTTGTCGACGGGCAAGCGTGCAATCACAGAGGAGCAGGCTTTGAAGTCTGCCCCATTGGTGGCCCTCCACAAGCGGCTGAACCTGCCCGATTCGTTTGGTCACAGTCTGTTGGCTAGATGCCTAACATGTCGTTCAGCGAAGAGCCAGTTTGAGGACAACTACGGGCTCAATATACTGGGCAAAAACTTCCTCACATATTACACCACAGAGTACCTGCTATCCGTTTACCCGAGACTGCCACTGCCCGTGCTCAACACTGCGGTGGCTGCGTACATTTCTTCACACTCGCTCGGCGTGGTGGGCAAGCACTCGTGGGGTATCGAAACAGACTCCACATCATCCCTTGATAAATATCTCAATAAGGAGCCAGTGGAATACTCCTTGGGCAAATTGAGAGTGGCTCCAGTGGAGGAGGAAGAGGGCGTCACGAGAGTGGGCGACCACGGCAACGCATACGCTCTTGCCGTTAGATCTGTGGTTGGCGCATACTACACATCAACCAAGAGTGAAGATGAGACGAAAAAATTCATAATGAACCACATTCTGTCGAGAAAGCTCGACGTTGACAAGATGTTTGAATTTGAGCAGCCAACGCGGGAGCTTTCGGTGCTGTGCAAGAGAGAAGGTTTAGAAAAGCCAGTGGCTCGTCTGCTAGCAGAGAACGGTCGTAACTCCAACGCTCCGATCTTTGTTGTGGGAGTCTTTAGTGGCGACCAGAAGCTGGGAGAGAGCTTTGGCGCTTCTCTCAAGGAGGCCAAGATCAGAGCCTCTGTCAATGCCCTCAAGAGTTGGTATCTCTACAAGCCTGTGAAGCCAGCCTTCCCAAGCGACGGCGACTACCAGCCGGTGGTGGACCATGGAATCGTTATCGTGTAACGGTGTCCTGTACGTACATAGTCATTGTTCATAGTCATCAGTAAAGGTAGTTCCTACTTGTACAAATCATATCTGTATTCCATAAAATATTCCAGCCGTGTAAAAAGTAGCAAAAAGAAAAAAAATAGCACCCTTATCCCGTTTAAACCTTCTCCTCCATAACAGTCTCCTCCTCATCCTCCTCGAGGCGTGGAGCTCTCGATCTGAGGGTGCGAGCAGCAATACCGGCAGAGAGACCAAGCACAACTGGAAGCAACAACACAAGTCCCTTGAGGCAGGTTGGCTTCTCCATAGCGAAGGCCTCCTGGTTCTTGTGGTGGGCCATGTAGGCAGCCTTGTGAGCCTTCCAAGCAGAGCATGGCTTTCTTGAGTGAGCCTTGGCTCCGTGAGCTCTGTGGAACTTGTGCACCTTGTGGGCCTTGTGGCCGAGCTTGACACCACCCTTGCGGCCCTTGAAGTTGTGTGGAGACTCAAGAGGCTCCTCAGCAGGCTCCTCAAGAACCTTCTGGGCCTCCTCAACCTTCTGCTCAACAATCTTACCGTGCGAGTCCATCATCTTGTGGACGCGCTCAGAGGCACTGGCATAGGTCTCCTCGAGGTACTCCTTAGCCTGGGTGATAGCCTCACGAGCCTGCTCGGTAAGCTGGTCAATGGAGTTGACTGGAGCATCCTTAGCGGCATCGTGCACAATCTTCTTGAGCTTCTGCTCATCAAGCTCAGGCTTCTCTGCAGCGAGGGAGCCCAAAGCGGCCATGGCAGACTCGAAAGTGTCACCGAGGTCAACATTGTGGTAGTCCTGAACCTCCTTCTCTCCCTCCTTGTTCACGTGAACAACCTTCACGTTCTAGCGGTTAGTAGAGTCGCCAAAAAAAGCCGCCAAAGGGTGGCTCCTTAACTTACGGCATGGATAGGAAGCGCAGTGGCAACAGCAGCAGCTGACAAGATGGACGCAATTCTCATTGTGGAGTTTGTTTGTAAAAGGAGGTGTGGTGGGGTGGCGATTTAATTTCCTTTGCGGTTCCAAGCCTCCGCGAAAATGGCCCCATTGGGTAGGTGCCAAGATAAGGGGCCACTAAGGCGTGGTTATCTGTCAATGCCAGGATACTAGGCTTTAGTTATAGTTGTAATTTGTAAATAGTCCCTGGTACGTAGCACTTTCCCCACTTAGCTGGCCCCGAACTATTTCAATTGGCACTGAGCCACTACAATTGGCCACTACGCAGTCTCGAGTCATTGTACCATCAGATATCCATGCCACCGGCAACCTCGTCGTCACTCTCACTCAGATCACTCACGTCGCTGAGCTCGGGATCGCTCTCCTCTGTGTCTGTGTCACCCACCTTGAAGTCTGGGTTGGAGGCGTATCTCTTCACATACTCCTTGATTTTGGCCTCGTACATCTTCTTGTCGGAGTTCATGAGTGCTGCGGCATCGCTGTTGAGAGGGTCTGCTGCATTTGGGTATCTCAGTAGCTGTGGCAGAAACACCTCAAATATGTTGAAGACGTCAAACATTGGCGACCACGTCTGGTTGATAACATCCAGACACACCGATCCTGACGACTCGTCAATGTTTGGGTGGAAAATTTTGTTTTGGAACCCAATCGAGGGGGACTTGTAAGGGTACTGCTCCGGTAGTTCAACGTGGATCTTCCACGTCCCGCCCTGGAAGGGTGCTGGTGTTAAAAGAGTCTCGTGATGCCAACTTACTATCCTCAGGACCTTTGAACTTGACAAAGAACTCCTGCATGCTATCATTGACAAGCGATACTTCAAAGTCGCTCATGAGGCTATCGTTAGTAGGTGATTCCAGGTGACTTACAGCTTCATGACGTCTGTTTCGATTCTTCTCCGTGGAGAGCTATTGTTAGTTCCGATGGTCGTTTACACCGCTGAGGCTCCAGCAGCCTCTCATGGATAGAATACAAGGGCACCCATACACATTGACAGGGTATACTGAAGCCTCTCATCTAGCGAACTCACCTCATCTTGCGTTTTATTAGCGGATATCCACGATAGTAAAGTAGTTGAGTGTTAGTGGCAATGGCGGGGTGAGATTCGCGCGTGACGCTCTAGCAATACCAGAGGGCTTAAGTAAATGTAAACGTTAGAGAGGCCAGAAAACTACAGATATTTTAGAGCCAGAAGGCTCCTATACAGAGGAGTCGTATACAGGAGACTCCTATACAGAAAAGTTGAGTAACCATGTATAAGCTATACACGTCTCTATCACAGCTCCATCTCCACGTCTTCCACTGCGTTAGCAACGGGGGTCTCCTCCTTGAAGTCGAGCGGCTTCTGGTCTTCGGGCTTTTGTACGAGTGCCTGGAGCTTGGAGCCATCGACAAAGGTGTAGTCACTCGCCTTCTCCACGATGCGCACGTTGTTGGCGAGCTCAAACTCTTTAAGCTGGGCTTCAGCGTTGCTCTCCACAGTGCCCTTGGCAAACTCCGACGATAGCTGAGTGATGAACTTGGCCTCAGCGATTGGCTCGGGTACCTTGGCGTGCTTCACCTCTTGTGTCAAGGCCTGTATCTCGAGCTTCTTCTGCTCAATCTGGGCCTTGAGCCCCTCCAGCGAGCGCTTGAGTGGGAGATCCGTCCTTGTTTCAGAGTCGTCGAGGAGCCCAAATACCTTTAGGACGGCCTCGTTCTGCTCCACAATGTCGAGAGCCACGAGGTTTTTGAGCGTCACTGTGTCCAGCACATCCGCCTTCACCACGGGCGCCACGTGCGCCTGATCGCTAGTCATGGAGAGTCGTTTATGCTATTGGAAGGAGTTGGTGGAAGCAAAGTTTTTGGGTAGGTTGTTGGGCTTTGTTGGTGGATGGATTCCCGATCGTGGTTGGTGGTTTGTTGATGTGTTGATGTGATAATTTCTCGTGGCCAGGGCGAAAAGCGCGAACCCTCGGTCTGGACGTCGGCACTACACCAGCTTGGCCCTCCATTCGACGGTCTTGTCGAGGTCCGAAGTGAGCATCTCCACCTTGGTGAGAGAGGTGTAGGGCACCGAGACGAGTCCGAGCTCTCTGTGGCCATTGCCCGCGTACTCGACAACGTTCGTCACGAGCAGGTTGGGCTTGCTGTCGAGCGCCAGCAGCGTCCCCGTGAGGGTTCTGCCGTCGGCTACGGTGATGCGGAGCGAGTTGCCAATGAGGTCGGCGGCCTGGAGAGTCTCAGCCATGGCGTAGTGGTGGAGCTCCAAGCCAACGCATCGTGGTTGAATTGTCGCGACCGCGGGTCACGTGACGCGGCGCCAGCGCCTTCCCCGGACCAAACGCTACAGGCGCTAAGCTAAATTAAAGGGACAAAAAGAGGCCACAGCGCCGGGATAGGAGCCCAAGACAAAGGCCCCGGCCCCGGCCCAAGACAAAGGCCCAGAGCCCACGGCCCCGGCTGAGGACTGCCAGGCTGGCCGTGTGGCGCCAGGTGCCGTGCCCGTGTGCGTGGCGCTCACGTGACTGGGCTGGCGTCCCCCAGATGTGGGCAGGACATTGTGCTTTTAAATTCCCCACCCGGGGACAAATCATTCCGGAAGCGTCCCGGGGTCGCTCGCTTCACGCACCCGGGTGCACCCCAGACGCGGGGGGCATCAGGCCGGGAGCCCCGGAGCCACTAGCAGGCGCTGGCCCCGGCTGCTGGCGCCATTGTAGCCCCGAGGCAGGCCCGTAGCACCTTGGGCGGGTGCCAGCAACGGCGGCTTGTGTGCCGGGCGCCGTCGCCGGGGCGGGGCGCGCGCCCCGGGTCCCCTCCGGGTTCCCCACTTATCACGCCGCCTAATCTCAGTCCCGCCACCAGTCCCACGAGCCCGGCCTAGTCCCAAGACACCACCACCATGAGAGACATCCAGAACCACCTGCTGTTCGAGATAGCGACGGAGGTTGCGAACCGCGTCGGCGGGATCTACTCTGTGCTCAAGAGCAAGGCGCCAATCACCGTGGCCGAGTACAAGGAGCGGTACACGCTGATTGGCCCGCTCAACCACGACTCCGCCGCCGTCGAGGTGGAGGAGCTCCAGATCACCGACCCGCACATGAGGAAGACGCTCGAGTCGATGGGCGCCCGGGGCATCAAGTACATCTACGGCCGGTGGCTGATTGAGGGAGCGCCCCGGGTGCTTCTCTTTGACGTGCACTCGGCATCGCACCACCTCGACGAGTGGAAGACGGACATGTGGAACCTGGCCGGGATCCCGACGCCGCTGGGCGACTGGGAGACCAACAACGCCATCTTGCTCGGGTACATTGTGGCGTGGTTCCTCGGGGAGCTCGTCTACCACGACCGGGAGAGGGCGGTGATTGCGCATTTCCACGAGTGGCTCGCCGGGGTGGCGCTGCCGCTGTGCCGGAAGCGGCGGATCGACGTGACGACCGTCTTCACGACCCACGCCACTCTGCTTGGGCGGTACCTCTGTGCCGGGTCGGTGGACTTTTACAACAACCTCGAGAAGTTTGATGTTGATGCCGAGGCGGGCAAGCGCGGAATCTACCACCGGTACTGCGTGGAGCGGGCCGCGGCGCACTCCGCGGATGTCTTCACGACGGTGTCGCTCATCACGGCGTTTGAGGCGGAGCACCTGCTGAAGCGCAAGCCGGACGGCGTCGTGCCCAACGGGCTCAACGTGGTGAAGTTCCAGGCGGTGCACGAGTTCCAGAACCTGCACGCCTTGAAGAAGGAGAAGATCAACGAGTTTGTCAAGGGCCACTTTTACGGCCACTACGACTTTGACCTCGACAACACGCTCTACTTCTTCATTGCGGGCCGGTACGAGTACCGCAACAAGGGCGTCGACCTCTTCATCGAGGCGCTTGCGAGGCTCAACCACCGCCTCAAGGAGGCCGGGTCCAAGATGACGGTGGTGGCCTTCATCATCATGCCGGCAGCGACAAACTCGTACACGGTGGAGACGCTCAAGGGCCAGGCAGTGATCAAGGCGCTGGAGAGCACCGTCAAGGAGGTGCAGAGCTCGATTGGCCACCGGCTCATGGAGCACTGCTCGCGGTACCAGCAGCACGGCCGCGAGGTGCCCTCGCTGGACGAGCTCATCTCCCCGGCGGACCGGGTCCTGCTGAAGCGGCGGGTGTTTGCGCTGAAGCGGGACGGGCTCCCGCCCATCGTGACCCACAACATGAAGGACGACGCCAACGACCCGATCCTCAACCAGGTGCGCCGGGTGGGGCTCTTCAACAGCCCGGGGGACCGCGTCAAGATTGTCTTCCACCCGGAGTTTCTCAACGCCAACAACCCGATCCTCCCGCTGGACTACGACGAGTTTGTTCGCGGGTGCCACCTCGGCGTCTTCCCCTCGTACTACGAGCCCTGGGGGTACACCCCGGCAGAGTGCACCGTGATGGGGGTGCCCTCCATCACCACCAACCTCAGCGGGTTTGGCGGGTACATGGAGGAGCTCATTGAGAACTCGAGCGACTACGGCATCTACATTGTCGACCGCCGCATGAAGTCCGTTGACGAGTCGATCAACCAGCTCACACAGCAGATGTTTGACTTTACACAAAAGACGAGACGCCAGCGCATCAACCAGCGCAACAGAACGGAGCGGCTCTCGGACCTGCTGGACTGGAAGCGCATGGGGCTCGAGTACGTCAAGGCCCGCAACCTGGCGCTGAGACGCGCCTACCCGAACCTCTTTGCCGAGACGGCCAACGGCGGGTTTGAGTCCAAGATCAAAATCTCGAGACCGCTGAGTGCCCCGGGGTCGCCCCGCGACAGAAACAACATCATGACCCCGGGCGATCTCGGGTCGCTCCAGGACGCGGCGCTGGGCGAGGACTACTTCAGCCTCCAGAAGACGGAGCAGGAGGTGCCCTACCCGCTGACGCTGCGCGGAGACTCGGTGCCCGCTGAGGACTAGTTGCTATTGCATTGATAACTTGCTGTGTGTAGTTTGGCCCGGGGTATTCTCCGCTGGCGGAGAAGCTGTAGCTGGGCTGCCTGGAGCCGCCACATGCACAATGGCTATTCTACGAGGCGACAGAGTGTGGGCCGGGAGGCACCCCGGGGCCCCGGCCCGGGCTCGAGCGCTTGGGGACGGGGACAAGACGTCCTGAGGGGCCCGCCACCACTGCCCCACACCGGTCGCCTCTGCCCGGCACGGCTGCGAACCCTATCGCTTCGTAAAGGCTAAGCCAGGGTTTGCCATCGGAGATAGTACGATGCACAGCCTGGGTTTAGGTTAGAGCGCCACCAGGGGTGCGAAGAGCCGCCAGCCGTCCGCCGCCCACAATCTCCGGGACGCACACGCCTCGCCAATTGTCCCTTGTCCCACAATGCCTGGGAGCCATTCATTAGGCCCGGGACCCACCCCGGCGCGGTAAGGCCACGCCGTTCCAGGCCCTCGCGCGCAGCTGCCGTTCCGGGGCGATAAGCTACGCCGCTACAACTTTCAGCGTTATCGTATCATAAAGGTCCTACACTAGCACGCGCTCCTCCGGGTCAAACATATCCACGCCGAAAAGGTCGTAGCTCGCCGTGCCCAGCCCCATCAGCCCGCCTTCCAGAGGCGAAAACACCCCGAGCTTGTCCTCCGCCACACTCGCCGGTGGCGTCAGCAGCCGGTTGAACTGCGGCGGCGTTGTCTCCACAAGTGGCCACTGTTCTGTGTAAAGGTCAAGCGATGCATCCGAGGTGGAATCCGTTCTCCCATCCAGCGTAAACTCCTGTGCAACGTACATGTTGCTGGCGGGCACAAACTCGGGCGACAGGTCAAGAACAACGTTATCCAGCCCCATCCCAAGTCCAAGCCCGCTCCCGAGATCCAACGAGTGGTGTCTCGACATGATATCGAGGCTCGAGTCGGCATTGTCGCGCAGCTCCCGAAGCTCCCGTGTGTCACGTCTCTTGTGTGTGATGTCCGAGTTCGAACGCATGTGTCTCTTGAGTGTAGGTCTCTCGCGGCCCTTCATGTGCTTCCAACACTGGTCTCCATAGCTCTTGGGAGTGAGTCCAGTCACGCTCTTGAAAACACGGTGGAAATGCCATGGCGACAGCTTGGACTTGGAAGCCAGCTCCTTGAACCCCAAAACTCCGCCACGTCTCTTCTTCTTGAGCTCCTGCTTCGAGACATTCTCAGCGGCTGCAGCGGCAATGTGCCGGCACGCAAGCTTGACAAGCTTCACGTGCTCAGACTCGTTCTTGGTTGGCTGTCTCTCAAAGTCCCGCTTCTCGTCAAACCCAATGGCATAGTTAATGGACTCAATCGTGGCACGTATGAGCTCAGTGTCTGTGTTGGCACGGACATTTTCTGGCTGGCAGTGCTCGCATGCGCGAGTTCCAGTGTACGTTTCCGAGAATAGCACATCCTCCTTGTTTGAAACCTTTGGGTAAAAATCACAGCTTGGACGGCATGCAATCTCAGTCTTGCGGTTGACACACACAAAGCTGTTGGCAGCAAATGGGTCGCTGAATTGGTACGCTTCCCACTTGGCCGCGTGTGTGTTGTACTCCATTGTGTGGCTTATCTTATCTCGCTTATTCGTATGTGGGTGGCGCAGTGTGATGTCTGCTTGTGTCTTGTATGATCTCTTGTGTGTATGCCCGTATCCAATCCGTAATTCCTGTTCAAGTTTGAAGCTTGAGCCCTTGTTGCAATCTTGTAACTGTTTATTTGTTCGGGTGGGGATCCGCCTCTTATATTCCACACCACTTCTGAGATGACATGAACAAGTGAAAGGCCTTAGTGGTCCGCGCACGCCCTGATATGCGCACGTCATAGGAGGCCTGGCATCGACTCTTGTCCATTTGTGGCGGGACACGCATGACGTCGCGCACTGGGATGCAGACACATGCGGGACACGCGCATCTCCTCCCGGGACACGGCCGTGGCTTTGACAGGTGGGCTCTCTCACTCGTAACGCTGTGCATGCATCGGGAACTCTGCCCTTTGTGTTTCTTTTCCTCTCAGTGTGGTGGTGGCACGGTCTAGAATGTGTTAAAAATATCTTGACTCTTCTATAGCACAAGCCCCCTCAGCATTGTTCTTTTGCCTCTAAAAAAATGGGAGCTGAGTTACCGCATCCGCAGTGCCAAATGTGGGTGGAGTTTACATTACGCTGGTGGGTGGTGACGAGCTTGCACAACTTCCTCATTTACTCAACTTCTCCCACACAGTTGACAGCGCTTGGCTCTAACCCTAGATAACATCTGGTGGCTGTGCCATCGATCTGTGGCTAGATGATCTGCTGGGCTTTAGGCGCGAAGCATTCTCGCCTATCCTTACCACAATCAAGAAATGCAACTAGAGGTAGTCATAGATTGTGGCTGCAATGACATGGTCTTACACCGTTTGTTGAGTACTGGGCGCCTGCGACTGCATGGAATGGAACAGACAAGAACAAACATGCAACGCCTATGACCAGCACTATAAACACTTTTCATCACCACGTTTTGAGGTTTCCCCCATTTTTTTTTTACGAAGATGGTCTCCAGAGCTATGACGCCGGCGCAACGGTTAATCTCCACCAGCGACTTTACATTTTACATTGGGGGCGGCTGCAATTGCTGGCGACTCACCACCAGACTACTGTAGTTAAAGTTAGGCGGAAGTCCGACGGCCTAAATTCAGCGTACCACCACGACGGATCAACCCTTGACGTCAGCGCCATACAAAACCTGTGGGGAATGCTGGCGATGACGCGAATGGGTGGGCTTTAAACTCTGAGTACGAGACACAGAGAAGGCAGCGGAGAATACACAGTGTCGATATTTTCCACTTGGGTCCTGAATAGGCACTAACGCAAAGGTCGAATTGAAAATTTAGATAGCGGTGCCTCTTGGTGCCGTTTGTTCCATGTGGGCTGGAGTATCCACCGCGGCGATCTCCGGCGAGCGGCGGCAATAAGCGGATGCTCACGTGGGATAGCTCTGCAAGCTTGGTGAGAGCCTTGGGCTGGGGCGGCGAGGCGAGGTGTGCGGGTGTTTGGAGGCAGGGGACGCCTGTACCGGGCAGAATACGAAGTGAGACGGGCCTGCCCGGGATCAAGGTTTTCGCAGAGTGGTCAGACCAACCCATCCATTTGCTTATCCCGAATGATGGATCCAGCTTAAGGTTAGTTAGATGGCATGGTGCTGGCGGTTAGGCTTTAGCAGATGGAACTGTCACGCAAGCGAAGCGTACTGGCATACGAAGGTTAAGTTTGTGAGCGAATTTTGTTGGGGGGTTGAAAAGAAACAAGCGGACAATAGTCACCACACCCAGATAATATTCCAGGATGACACCGTCAGCCGTTATTCTTACATCACTACCGGTGGGTTTCAAGAGTGGAATAAGACCCTTGTCACTAGAAACCGACGTCACCCGAGGCTGTAAAAGCACGGGACAAATTTTTTCTAGAAGAGGAGCCCCTGTAATTCTAGAAAAACAGCCCAGGCCCGGTCGCGCACACTCTGGCTTTGTCCCATCTGCACCAGCGTTGACTGCGCTTGCAACATTTTTCGCTGGGGGACAAACGGGAGCTGGTGGCCTTGTGGTAGGGATAGGGGGCTTGTGTGCGTAAGTGGGCCATTGAAACACTCGCATGGAACGTTGTAGATAGCGGAGGGCATCGGTGGCCTTTTGTGTGCCCTGGAGTTGAACACATGGCCAGCCCGCATTGTAACTCAGCGAAAAATAGCCAGCGGGGTAGCCACCAAGGGCGTCAACCAGCACTAGAGGAGAATTGAGCCCTTAGCGGAGGAGGCGGACTTACACTTTGTCCGCGGGCTTAGGCGGGCCATGTCGGAGCAGGCATAAAGCCGTGGAGGCGGATGTGGACTACCCTTAACGTGGGGCATTTATTTATTACCCGCTTACCAAGCACATGGAATGCTATAGAAAGTTATGTATCATGTACGCCAGGGTGGTAGCGCCGCTGGTGCGCGGGTCACGTGGCCCGAGACTTTTGCTTTGGCTGCATATAGCCCGCGACCAGAGAATTTGCTCATCACAATAGACAAACACATCTACAGATATGGAGCTCCTGAAACGCCACGGCAGTCTCCACTATGCCAACATCAAGTATGGCTATTTCGTGGCGGCTCTGGCGCTGGCGCACGTCGGCTACATCTACCTGTCGAGGCACTTCTACCTTCGCAAGTGGCTCAAGACGGGCAGGGCAACGTCTTACAGGCGGTTGGTGTCAATTCCAGACACTGCCTTCCTTCTGGCTTGGGCTTCGATACTGCTGGGACTCACATTTGCACACTTTAGCCTAGAGCACGTCAATGTGACTGTGAAGCGCCTGGGCCGCGTGGCTTATGTCTTGATACCATTCGATGTGTTTCTTTCACTCCGGCCTAGCCCCTTACCCAACGTTTACTACCTGGAGCTCGTCTTTCTCCACAAGTGGATCTCCCGTCTCATAGTTCTTTGGGCACTGGGACACTCGATTGGCTATTCTGCCATTTGGATCCGTGATCACGAGTTTACAAAGGTGTTTAGACTCGCCAACCTGCTGGGTGCCATCACCATCGTGCTCTTCCTCGTATCCACCATAGTGTCATTACGGCCCATCAGAAGAAGAGCATACAAGATCTTCTACACAACGCACTTGGTGATTGCATGGGCATCTCTCTTCCTAATACAGTTCCACGCAAGACCGGGAGTCACCAATTACAATATGCTTATTTTGATATTATTTATTTCCCAAATCGTGCTCAAGGCTGTCAAGAGTGTTGATTCTCGTGTCGATAAGATGACTGCGTCAGGGTCGACACTTGAGCTTATCACTTTGCCAAATAGCTTCGGGCTCTTCACGGCAGGCTCGCACATCCGTGTGTCGTACCCGAAGAGAAATCCTCTCAATTACCTTCTTCCCAGCCATCCTTACACCGTTGCTGCTCGGGATGATTCTTCCATGAAGCTTGTGGTGCGTAAGAACACCTTCCAGGTGAGGAGTGGTGATGTCAAGTCGTGCTTCGGCCCATTCCCATCAATTCACACAAATCTCTTCAGAACCGCAGAAAGCGTTTTGCTCGTTGCTGGTGGTTCAGGCATTTCCTTCACACTTGGAATTTATCAGCAACTGTGTGAGGACCCCACGATTGATGTGGCGATGTTATGGGTTGTGCGTAACACGGCCGACCTGTGGATTTTGGACCATTTCAAAGTGAAACGTATCGATGTGTACGTTACTGGTGGTAAGCTCACATCGGATGAGCCAATCTCGAACGTTGGTGAAGATGAGCAGCTTCTATCAAGATCTTCTGACGAGTTTGAGCTTGAGAGCTTTGATGGGATGCTGGACGAGTCGCCCAAACCCCAGAGGAACGTGAGGCTCGGCCGGCCTGACCTCGAAGCTTATGCGAAGCTTATCACCCAAAGCGATCGAGCCAACAGCTGGGTAATCAGTTGTGGGACGGACTCGCTCAACAGGGATTGCAAAAAGTGGGCCCGGGACAAGAAGGCGAGCTTCCATAGCGAGTCCTACGACATGTGAGATCCACCTGTACCACCCCCGTTTTTAGTGCGTGTTGGCACATGAGACCGCGGCTCCCCTTTGCGATATGACGTTAAAATGCAGGGAGCTGCTAGGCACAGCGCTGTCGAACCAGTTGTTCACCACTACAGACTTGAGCTATGTGGACATACGCAGATACAACATAGTCTTCCACGGTATTCTATTAGACGATCTCAATAGCGTTCCCCAAAGGGAAACCGCCTAAGTGAATCCAGACTCAAGAGCATCTCCACAAAATTGAGGAAGGATGGTGAAGTTGAGGACAATTGGCAATTCCAATTGACCACAAAACCGGGTACACGAATACTATAGTAAGATAGTTTAGAGCAAACAGGAGAAGATTGTTTGGATGTTGATGATGTATTTACGCTTAACAGCTTGCAACGCACAATAAGAATATTATCTTTAGAAACACTCGGGCTCCGTCACCTGCACTATCCACCAGCACCGCTTACGTGCGGCCGTAATACCTCAAAAGGGACAAATCTCCGTGCAGCAAACTGTCCCGTGTTCTGGGACGCTCAAAAAGGAAGGTGTATGCCAGTACATACTGGGGCGAGACTTGCACCTGTCTAGCGAGACATGGTACAGTGTCGTCACCTGGGGGGAAATTTGCGGGCCTATGTTTTTAGAGTTGATGTGAGTGGAAGCCCGTGGAACAATAGTCTCGGACAGCCTGGGCCAGGGTGCGCTGTAGCGGGGTTGGCCTTATGTCCCTAGTTGGCGTTACACAAAGAGGAAAGCTGATCTCTTGAAAATATTAGCACCGAAGGCTATTGTTTGAGCGAAAGAAGTTAGCGTTCAACTTCTGAAAAATCGATGAGGGACCAATGTTTTTGTTGTCTCAGTTTATGAGGTGAGATTTCCACTTTATGCACGGGGTGAGCGTGAGTGGAGCTGCATATAGAGTGTCCTGGGACAAATGCTGCCGGTTGGCGCACAACTCCTGGACAAAGAAGGCCATGGAACAGCTTATGCGGGGAAAAATGTGGCGCGATGCTAAAATTTGGGCTCAAGACAGGCATCCCACATATCCTCAACTTCCGACCGATAGATGGTGCGCAAAACTTCCGGTATTTAGTGTGAGAGATGATGTCATATTGACCAACTTGACAGCTTTCCCGTACCGCCCTGATGTCCAAAATGGCAAGGCCTACCGTCCCGGACCATCTTATCGTGCAATGACGTAAACGGGCCACAAGTTTTCTTTATTGTTCCTGAAGATCTTTTCGGAAGTTATACAAGATCCGTTATGTTAAGCCGAGAGGGTGATGCCTTTGGCCGAAGACGCTTGAGCATTGACGTTTAGGCATTGGCGCCTCGCCCCTCCGTCCCCTGTAGTCGGACACCTCGGGGAGTGTTCACCCGTGCCCTAAAAATAGGCTGGGTTCTAACTGGGGAGGGATTGATGTTAAAGTTCAAATTTGCAAGCCGCCTTGTGGGATCCTTGGTAGCTTCAGAGGCAACCAACTAATGTACTGCCTTAAATCTCATGATCTGATAAGCTGTGCCCCTACCGTACCGCGAATCGGGCAGTGTCAAGATGAAGCCAAGTTCTCCACCCAGCTAAACACCAATGGAGATCAAGAAGCTGATACACAAAATTAGCGGCCAGCCCGAGAGTTATGACAAAAAGTCCAACTACGTATTTGGCAAAACACTAGGCGCTGGTAGCTTCGGTGTCGTTAGAAGGGCCCGCGATGTCACCACCAAGGAGGACGTGGCAATCAAAATTGTGCTCAAGAAGGCCTTCAAGGGAAACGAACAGGCATTTTACGATGAGCTTACCCTGTTGAAGAAGTGTAATCATCGTAACATTGTTGGATTTCGTGACTGGTTTGAGTCCAAGGACAAGTTCTACATTGCTACACAACTGGCCACGGGCGGAGAGCTCTTTGAGCGCATTGTGGCTCAGGGGAAGTTCACTGAAAAGGACGCAGTAAGAATCATCAAACAGGTGTTAAGTGCAGTGGATTACCTTCACAATGAGCTCAATATTGTACACAGAGATCTGAAGCCTGAGAACCTTTTGTACATTTCTGACGATCCAGACTCAGAGCTGGTATTGGCAGACTTTGGTATAGCCAAAGAGCTCTTAACTCCAGACGAACTCCTTACCTCTGCTGCAGGCTCATTGGGATACTGTGCGCCGGAGGTCTTGACCGGTGATGGACACGGGAAGCCATGTGATATCTGGTCGCTTGGTGTCATCACATATACATTACTTTGTGGGTACTCCCCATTTAGAGCCGAGAACGTGACAGACTTCCTCAATGAAGTGCAATTAGATCCTCCAGTGGTTTTCCATACAGCTCATTGGAAGGGCATCTCGTCTGACGCAAAGAAATTCATTGCAAGAGCTCTAACTATCGATCCGAAGGCTCGAGCCACTACAGGCGATCTGCTGAAGGACAAGTGGATTCTTGCCAACTCCGACGATTACGATAACGAGGATCTTCTGCCGCAGATCCGCAAGTACAATGCAAAGCAGAAGTTCAAGCAGGCTGTGGAGCTAGTGAAGCTGAACAACCGTATTCGCAAGCTGCGCGAGCTTGAGGGCAACTCATCCGACGAGGACTTTGAGCTCATTGAAATGGGAAAGGACTCCTTTGATATGTCGAGCGTTTCAGACTCTCTCAAGACGTCAAGGTCTGATCTTAATTCGTCGTTGTTCCACCAGGTTGTCAAGGCAGCAACCGCTAATAAGGAGAAGGTTTTGGGACACAAAGAGGAGTCGTGATATATATTTTCAAGCATTCTTTCACTACGGTAAAGCTGTAGATTAACACTTGCGTCAATGCTCATACAATCGGCCATGGCAAGCCCTTCGTTGGTCAGTAGTACGAGGACTATGTATATAGTTCACATTACATCTTCGATAGTCACACCGAAGGCCAATAACATACTCAATTGGAGTCTTTACAGCTCATAATAATCTCTGAGATGAATTCGAAGTCTTGGAAAGCATCCTCTACGGAGCTATAGTGAGAACTGAGTGATACTGCAGCAAGGCGCCGCTGGACAAAGCGAAAACTCCAAATTTTTGAAAACGCCCGTTTAGCTTAGTGGTAGAGCGTTGCACTTGTAATGCAAAGGTCGCTAGTTCAATCCTGGCAGGGGGCATTTCTTTTTTTTTTACTTTTTCTAAATCAGCCAATTCCGCACAACTTTAACCGACAGTATGGCAGAGTTGTGGGCTTATAGCCTATTTACAATTTAGCATGTGAAGTGCCACCTCCAACAATTTTGTATGTGGCACTATATTCCCCGGGAATTGGGGCCTCGGTTCGCGCCAACCCCACCAAGGTGCTTGATGACTTCCCCCAACACTCCATCTGAGCTTTATGGAGCGGACTAAACGTCTTGAGGTTGCTAGAACGGTCTCTCGTCTCTCCAAGCCCGAAACCTATGCGGAACTGGATGCGTACTTGAAGGCCAACCACGACAGCGTACTGGGTCTCATTGGCTACTCGTCGCTTCTACTCAGTGAGATCATCAAGAATCTTCCGAGACTCAAAGCCCTGCTAAGGCGGGTTCTCTATGCCCTGAGACTAGTCAAGACCAAGGAGTCCAATGAAGCTCTTTCTGAAAGGCAAAAGAAGATTGCAGAGACGCTAAACAGCGTCTACGGGTACATTGCAGACATTCGGATCGCCCAGGGCATCTTCTACACGATCCCGTACATTGAGGAATTCCTCAGCGACTACAGTTCTTGGACCAAGTTGAAGAGAGCGCTGAGCTCGTGGAGCGGTATCGATAAGCTGGCGACGTTTGTACTCTTTTTCAACTACCAGTGGCTTGAGAACGTTGCCTTTCTTCTTTCGCACAACTTCATCCCTGACACACGGGCCTTCGTTCTGCCCTGGCACAAGCAGTCGGAGATGTGTTCCTCGGACTGGTACTACGTGTACTCCTGTGGATTCTGGTGTGCCTGGAACGTTATCGCCAACTTGAAGGCGTGGCGGAAGGGACACTACGACTTCAACCTCCTCTGCGACCTTGTGCTGAGCTACCACTGGGCCCTGCCCGAGGGATGCCTTGACAGGCGTACGTTTGCCCTGATTGGGTTTCTGAACTCGGTGACGAGGCTCTAGAGAGTAATAGACATTCTACACTTTCAAAATTAGGGTCGATGCTATTTCACTCCGGGTTGTTGCGGAGCCAGTCGGTGTGCTCTATGAGCAGCGGGCAGAAGTCGTCTGGGTTCTGGCCCCAGAACTCCTTGAGCTTAAGCCCGAGCAGCCTTTCGCTGACCGGCGTTGGCCCGTGATAGTCCTTACACAGGGCTCCCGTGACGATTTGGAAGATGCGCAGCTCAAAGTCGTAGCCAGCCTCCTTGGTGGAGGACAGGTACATCCGCACGTGCTGGCCATCGCCCTTGTAGATCTCGTGATCGTTCTGGAGGGCAATTGGCACCAGCTTTGGGTACGACAAGTGCATGAAGAGCACCCCGGGAGACTCTGCGCCCGGCGCATCCACCAGCCGATTGTGCTTGTCCAGACGGGATCCCCTCACGTAGTTTGCGTAGTCCTTGATTGGGTCTGCCTGGCCCAGGGCCTTGGAGTTGTACGAGCCCTCCCAGTGGTACCCGATGAAGCGGAAAGGCTGCAGCACCTGGTAGTAGTCCTGCCCCAGCACAGACGCTGCAGCTATGAAGGTCTCCTTGTCACCTTCGCCAGCAGAGCCCTGCGAGAAGAGTGCGTAGTAGAGCTTCGGCCCATAGACGTTGTAGTAGAGCGAAAGAAGCAGCGTGCGGACGTGTCTTGTCTTGTCCACGAGAATCATGCCCGATTCGGACGAAGGGTTGGGCAGGGTGCCCTCAAAGTCGTGGAAGGAGACGGATTCACGCAAATTGATTCCAGACATGTCCTGTCCCGCAAACGGCCCCCGCACGGGCGTGTCCGAGACGGAGATACCGGCAATGTCGTAGAACTTTGGGTTTGTGGTTCTGGCCCAGGCGTCTGGCCACAAGACGAGCCCGTGCTTGCGGAAAACCTCCGATCTGAAGAGTGCGGTAGGGTCCTTGAGAGGCACGTTGTCAGCGTCCAGGAAGAGCACCTTGCTGAAGCTCGACAGCAGCAGCGCGAGACTCTTGTACTGGTAGCCGGATATAGTCGCCTCGAGCTTGGCGCCGATATCGCCGATAGCCGCCGGCAGGTAGGTGCACCGGGCATTGTGCTTGGGCAGAATCACCTCACACAGCTCGTGCTCGTACTCTCCCTCGTCGCCGATGAAGACCTCGATCGGCAGGTTGCACCCCAGCAGCCTCAACTGCTCGATGCCAATGAGAGCCAGCCACGAGAACTTGATGCCGCCGACAAAGACGATGCCCTCTCCGGCAGGCTCCGACATGTCTGAGTGGAAGTGCCTGTGTGTGTCCTGTTCCAAGTCGGCGAGGAAGGAGTGGTGCGCCTCCTTGAGCCTTCTGTGGGTGATGTCGTCCACCACCAGCAGGTTGGAGAGGTACTCCTTGGAGAAGACAAAGTCGTCGTCCGTCGCAAACTTCTCCTTGGCCTTGACGCCGCCCTTGTACTCCGTCAGCAGCCGGACACCGGGCTTGTTGCGGTTGACGAGCTCAAAGACCCAGTCGTAGCCCGAGGTGTCCTTCTTGGACTCGTACCCCGTGAGCTCGGCAACGCGGCTCTGGAGATCAGCGTGCGATGCTGGAGACAGCACGTACAGCACCGTGAAGACGCTCACGATGATCAGCGCGTACCGCTGGAACCGCTTGGACGTGATCATCTCCATGGTGTCGCTAGTTGGAGAAAGCGCGTCTTATACGTCGCGACTTGGGGCTGCCGCAACCTCAAATCAGAGGCGGTGTACTACTGGCCTACTAGTGGCCTGCTAGTGGCCTACCAGTAGCAGGTTACTGGTACGTACCCAATTGAAAGCTTAGAATATCCTACTTGGCGGCGGCAATCACCTCTGCGCCGGAAACGTACACGACGCCCTTGTGCTGCTTCTTGGCCTCCTTGAGACACGCCAGCGCAACCTCCTCGCCGTGGACTGGCGACCCCATCAGCTTCCCGACAGGCGTGCCGTAGGCCCACGAGCCCACCTTGCTCGAGATGGCGTTGAGCACGCCCTTGCTCTCGCTTCTGTCGCCCAGCAGCGATCCCGGTCTCACAATCACCGTCTCGTCAAACTTGAGCGCAATCACCATATCCTCCAGCTCGCCCTTCATCTTGAAGTAGGGGAAGACCGACGTCGAGGATGCGCCGCCCGACGAGATGAGCACGTACTTGGTGAAGCCGTTCTCCTTCGCAGCCTTTGCCAGCTCGTAGTTGAGATCCACGTCAATCAGTCTCTGCTTCTCGAGCCCGCCAGCCTTGCCTCTCGTCGTGCCGAGCCCCGAGAAGAAGGTGGTGCACTGTGGGTCCTTGTCCCTAATCTCCTTCACTAGCTCGGCCCACTTGGTGGAGTCCTTCTCCTGGAGCGACTCCACTTTGGCGTCTGCAAAGCCCAGATCGCCTCTCGAGATGGCATAGCCCTTGGTGAAGTACTCAGGTGCGTGCTTGGCGATGAAGTTGCCACACAGCCCGGTGGCTCCCACAATGACACACGACATGTTGTGGGGAGATGAGATGGGTGGCGCGGCTATTGTGGGTATTTATCTTTGCGGTTGCGGCACGACGCCGGCCATCACGGCTGGCACTGGCACTGGCACTGGCACTGGCACTGGCACTGGGTCTGTCTACAACGGCACCATTGGGCATTAGGCATTACTAGAAGTGGCACTGGCTTTGGCACTGGGCGGTGGCTTTGGCACTGGCAGTGGCTTTGGCGGCGATTCACCGGCCCTGTCTGGTTATCCGCCTGTATTACTCTGGCCTCATTAACGTAGCTTTCCTTTTGGACCGCCATCCCTCACTCTAGCCCGCCCAGTCCCCTGAGTCCAGTGAGTTCACTTCCACTCCTCAACTTTCTTCTCAACTCTCTTTTCACTTTCCAATTGCATTTCCTTTCCACTTTCCAATTGCACTTTCCTTTCCACTCCTTTTCAACTTTCTAGTTTCCAGTTTCCAGTCCACTTTCCTTTCCACTTTCCAGTCCACTTTCCTTTCCACTTTCCTTTCCAGTTTCCAGTCCACTTGCCTCTCCTTTCCACTCCACCTCACTCTGCGCCCGCCACGAGCGTGATGTTGTCGCCCTTGAGCAGGAGCTCGCCAATCTCCGTTCTCGTCTCGTCCGTCACCTCGTACGCGTCCGTCACCACCACGTTCATGAACTCGTCAAAGCCCCGGATCTTGCCCTCGATGCGGAACGCCACCTGCTCGTAGAGCCATATCGTCACACGGGTCTGCTGCTGGTAGAACTTGAAGAGCAGGTTGATTGGCGGGAGTGCCTGGTGTTAGTAGTGCCGGCCTAGGGTACATACCACTTTGCGGGAGCTCATGGTGTCGATGTGCCTCGTGATGTCTTGATGTAGGGAGTTGATGTTTTCATCGCGAACTTTTTTCCACTAACCCACCATGGCGGCGCAGATCGAGCAGGCGCTCACGGTGATGAGCTCGAACGCTCCGGACAAGCACGAGGCTCTGCGGTTTCTGGAGGGCTTCCAGAAGACGGAGGGTGCGTGGAACACGGTGCACGAGATCCTCACTGGCGAGGCGTCTCTGCAATTGCAGATGTTTGCCGCCCAGACGCTACGGTCCAAGATGACGTACGACCTCCACCAGATCCCGGAGCCCCAGCTGCCGGCCCTCAAGGAGTCCCTCATCAGCTTCCTCATCCAGTACGGCACCAGCAGGCCCGTCAGGACCCAGCTGTGTATAGCGCTCAGCAAGCTGGCGCTTCAGTTTGTGGGCTGGCGCGATGCCGTAAGCGAGGTGACGGCCCAATTGCAGGGAGACGTGGTGACGCTGCTGGAGTTCCTCAAGATTTTGCCCGAGGAGTGTAGCGACGCCAAGTCGACTCCGCTGACGGACGACGAGTTCCGGGCCCGGACCCGCGAGCTCATCGACACCAACGTCCACCAGGTGCTGATGCTGCTGGCGGGCCTGGCACAGAACAAGACGCTGGGCCCGATGGTGCTGGACTGCCTCAACTCGTGGATCCGCGAGATCCCGGTCGACGAGCTTCTGAGGATCGACGTGCTGACTCAGACCATCTTTGCCTCGCTGCACTCGGAGGACTCGTTCGACAAGGCGGTCGAGTGCCTGTGCACCATCGTCAAGGAGACCCAGGAGACGGAGTCCGCAGAGCTCGTCGAGGCCTTGTACCAGCAGGTGGTGAAGCTGGCGCCGATGCTGAAAGAGTCGCAGGACGACCCCGAGGTGTACGGGGCCCTCACGAGGCTCTTTGTAGAGGCTGGCGAGGCGTGGCACGTGGCCCTGGCCCAGCGGCCCAGCCACTACGGCGCGCTCGTGGAGATTCTGCTCGAGTGCTCCGCCTACGACGACCTCGACGTTGTCAAGTACACCTTCTACTTCTGGTACAGCCTCAAGCAGATGCTCGTGCTGCCACAAAAGTTTGCCGAGGCGCGCGCGCTCTTCTCGCCAGCGTACGAGTCGCTTCTCCATGTGATGATTGGCCACCTGCGGTACCCGGAGGGCTCCGAGGCCCAGCAGGGGTTTGCCAGCAAGGCGGACGAGGAGAAGTTCAAGGAGTTCCGCTACGACATGGGCGACGTTGTCAAGGACTGCACCGCCGTGATTGGAGCCTCCAAGGCTCTTTCGATCCCGCTGGCCATGATTGAAGAGGCGCTGGGCTCGCCCTCGGCAAAGTGGCAGGACGTGGAGGCGCCGCTCTTCTCGCTCCGGGCCATGGCCAAGGAGGTGCCCCTAAAGGAGAACGTCTACATGCCCAGGCTCGTGGCGACCCTCGTCGCACTCCCGGAGAGCTCCAAGATCCGCTACGCTGCCACGCTGGTGCTGGGACGGTACACGGAGTGGACTGCTAAGCACCCGGAGTTGCTTGAGCAGCAGCTCACCTACATCATTGACGGCTTCAACGGCGCCCCGGAGATTGTGACGGCGGCGTCGCAGGCGCTGATGTACTTTTGCCAGGACTGTGCCGGGCTGCTCAGCAGCTACATCGAGCAGCTCTACGCCTTCTACCAGAAGGTGCTCGGGTCTTCAATCGACACGGAATCGCTCTACGAGATTGCCGAGGGCATTGCACACGTTCTGGACAAGCAGGAGGAGGCGCACATTGGCTCTGCGACGACGATGTTCATCAAGCCCGTGGTGGAGCGGCTCACCAAGTACGCCGAGGAGCCGCACTCAGAGGCCGTTGCTAAGGCAATTGCGGACGAGCTCGAGATTGTGCGCTACCTGCTGGAGGGAATCAAGCCCCGGGACACGCCCACGGACCCGGTTTGCAAGCTTGTGGCGGAGATCTGGCCGCTCATCGTCAAGCTGCTCTCCAAGCACGGCCACTCCGTCAAGGTGAGCGAGCGGTGCATGAAGTTCACCAAGACGGTGCTCCAGAACTACAACATCCGCCTCACTCAGCTGCTGCCCTCGGTGGCCAACGTGCTGGTGTCCGGGTTCCAGGAGACGCGGTTCGGGTGCTACTTGTGGGTCTCCGGGGTGGTGATCCGCGAGTTTGGCGACGAGTACGCCCCGGACGACACAAAGCTCGCGGTGTGGCACTTTGCCTACCAGCAGATCACCACTTTCCTCGGCGTATTCCGCGAGACGAAGCCGATCGACATCCCGGACCTCATTGACGATTTCTTCCGCATGATGGGCGACATCATCACCTTTTTTGTGTCACAATTCACCCTCTCCGACATCCTCAAGCCCACCTTTGACGTGGCGCTGCTGGCACTCGACATTGACAAGTTTGAGCCGCTGCTGACGACGCTGCACTTTCTCGTGGACCTCATCTCGTGGGGGTTCGACACTCCTCCCGTCTCGCTTTACGAGGAGGTCTCGCCAGAGGTTCAGCGTAGCGTGCTGGCGTTTGTCAATGCCAACGGCGGCCTCCTGCTGAGCGCAGTGCTCCAGGGGCTCATCTTCAAGTTCCCTCAGGAGGCTCAGCTCGATGCCTCGGACCTCTTTGGCAAGACGCTCAGACTGCCGGCGCCAGAGACGGCAGTCCAGTGGCTCAACAGTGCGCTGGATGGGCTTCCGCACGAGTCCGTCTCGGCTCAGCAGAGGGCAAAGTTTGTACAGACGGTGGCGAGTGCCCTGGGCTCCAAGGACTACAGACGCATCCGCATAGCCACCAAGGACTTTGTCACGTGGTTTGCCCGCAAAAACATCAGCTCCCGGCTGAGCAGCTAATAGACTTCATTACCGAAACGGGAAAAAACTATGTGTATTAAAGGTGGAGAGTAGCTAATAGACTCCATTACCGAAACGGGAAAAACTATGTGTATTAAAGGTGGAGAGTAGCACGAAATCACCCACGCAGCTTGTCAAAGACGTTTGGGTACGTGCCGGCAATCACGTTGAAGCGGTTCGGGTAGCTTTGCTGGTACACTTCGGGGTCCTTGGCCAGTGCCACAAAGAAGGTGGAGGTGCCGGACCGCAGTGGCTGCGTCACAATGTTGGAGATCTGGAGCGATATCACAAAGGAGAACGCCACAATCGGTGCGTAGAAAGTGCCCGAAGAGTTGTACTCGGGAGCCGTGAGCTTAACATAGAGATAGGCCAGAAGCGCACACAGGTACGAGTTGAAAAGGCCGTAGAACCCGAGTGCAGTGCCCACCAGACACTCGTTCACCATCGCATCCATCCCCTTCTGCCTAATGAGGTGCCATGTGGCCTTGGCGGAGGGGAGGTAGGCGTCGCCATAGAGTGCGATGAAGGAGTAGGCGTACTGGTTGAAGAAACGTGCTAGCCACTCAATCAGCCCCATAACCACATCCAGCACAAAGAACCCGATCGTGGCACACGTGTCGCCGGCAGCACCCACGTTGGATTTCAAAATGGCGATGCCCTGCTTCATGAGATCCACAAACGTCACAATGAGCGATCCAAAGCAGATGGACCCAAACGAGTACGTCATGGCCCGCTTGAAAGCTCCGGACGCTGGCCACTTGGGCTCTCCCTGGTCTGAGCGGGACAGGTAGTACCACGTGCCGTAGACACCGGAGATGGTCACGTGGATCACGTTACGGATAACCTCCGTGATGTAGTAGCCCGCAAAGAAGACAAAGAAGAGCACTCCGATGAGCTTCCCCCGAGAGCATCCACCACCGCTCACAGAGCACCCAGAATTGGAAGCCTCCGGGTCGTACTTCATGTAGGAAGCGGTGATGGTGGCACTGAAGAGCAGACTAAAACAGAGCGAAACGAGAGCCCCCAGGGCAGAAACCAAGAGCGTCGACTTGTAGCTCTTCTCCACGTCAATTACCGTCGCCAGCACCTCTGCTGAGAAGGGGATCCGCGATCTCATGCTCCAGTAGCACCACGCCGAGATGAGGGCAAACACCAGGAAACAGATGGCAGCTGAGTAGTAGTGCATCACAAAGTACGAGATGGCAGTTCCGATGCCCATCACCACGTTGACGATGATGCCAATCTGGATGAAGCGTTTCGGGAAGGCTCTAGCGAGCACAAGCGTTGCCATCGCCACGATGATGGCCACCACAGTCACAAACACAAACAGAATCACCGTGTTGGTGTTGAGAGTGAAACTCGTCGTGTCCGTGTAGATGCCCGAGCCCCTCTCCGAGTACGTCCGGGCGTAGGCTCTGAGAGTGATGGCAGCTATCGCCACAAACCCACAACAAACCGCAATGAAGAAGATGGTGAAGGGCCAGTCGTGCCAGCGAGGCTTCTCCACGGCAAACATCTCGTTGAAAGAGCCCGCCTGCGGATTCGCCGACGGCTTCTCCGACTTCTCCGGCTCGTACTCCACAGGCTGCGTAAACTGCGGTGGATCTGGCATGCTCAGTCTGTGCTGGTACAGGGTGTTCAATTGCTGAATTCCAGGACAAAGCAAGGGTAAACATTATGCAGTGGTGACGTGTGTAGGGGCACGCTGCGCGGCCGCTTTGGGACGGGCGGTAGGCGCACGCAACCCCACAGGACAAGTTCACAATAGTGGCAACTAACACTATGCTTCGCACTCTCTTAACGCGAGTCTCGTCTAGTAAGTATCTTGGAGATCAGTACTGACAGCAGCTCTCAAGCCCGAGGTGAAGCGTGCTGAGACGCTCGTGGCCTTTGCGGAGCCAGACGTGATGTCCAAGCTGCTTGTGAGAAGCGACCAGGAGCTCGGGGGGTTCAGCACTGCAAATCTCGATGTGGCCGATGGCAAGGGCCATTTCCACGGCGTGCTGAATCTCGATCCGCCACCAAACAGGCCAGACGTTATGTACAGTGGGTACGCCATGTTCCGAACAAGAGACCAGCAAAGAGGATGGCTGAAGCAGCACTTCTGGGACTGGGATAACTACCACAATGTGGCATTGCGTGTCAAGGGAGACAATCGCAAGTACTTTGTCAACATACAGGCTGAGACCGCCGTTGCTACCAACATCTACCAGCACAGGCTGTTCCTCAACACTCCGGGCAAGTGGGAGACGGTGACGATTCCGATCGACGACTTTGTTCTCACCAACAGAGGTGTGATCCAGCACCAGACTCCACTGGACAGAACCAAGGTGAAGACCATTGGCATAGGCCTGCTGGATAACCAGTTTGGACCTTTCTCCCTCTACATTGACACCATTGGAGTGTTCCGCGGTGGGCCTGAGGACGAGGCCAAGCGTAGAGCTAAGCAGCTCGAGGAGGAGGATGGCCACGATGTGTTCCGGGGTAAAACCTACTGACGTTATTTATATATTTATTGTGCCTACGTGTGTAGCCCTAACGTGACTGCGTTTGGCGGAGCCCTAATACACACCCGGACATCGCGAGTAATACGGTAAGCGCCGCACGCTTGTGGATCGGGGCGCGACGGACGCTCCGGTTAGCGCCACACAGAGGGCCTTGCGGTGACTCCGGATGAAGAGATTTTCGCGACTTTTTTTTTTCAGTAGGCACGGGACACTATGGCAGGCGAGCGGGAGCACCTTTGAAAAGTGAAAAGTTAGCTCGCTTCCACTAAGAACCAAAGCACATCAAAATGGGCAGAGGACCGTAAGTGATTGGAACGGATACGGAGAAAACGAGACATAAGACAATGGAATAGGCTACAAGTGCCAGAGAGGACTCACAAGCCTCGAAACCGAATGGAACAGCCGTGGAGGCACTATGAATTGTACATCTCTGATCACGTACTCCCCCAGATCCACATGGACACGTACTAACGTTTAGAAAAAAGCACCTCAAGAGACTGGCTGCTCCATCGCACTGGATGCTGGACAAGCTTAGCGGCGTCTACGCTCCACGTCCATCTGCTGGTCCACACAAGCTGAGAGAGTCTCTCCCACTTGTTGTGTTCCTCAGAAACCGTCTTAAATACGCTCTCAACGGCCGTGAGGTCAAGGCTATCCTTATGGAGAGACACGTCAAGGTTGACGGTAAGGTGAGAACCGAGACCACCTTCCCAGCTGGTTTCATGGACGTCATCACCCTCGAGGCCACCAACGAGAACTTCAGACTTGTCTACGACGTCAAGGGTAGATTTGCCGTGCACAGAATCACCGACGAGGAGGCTGCCTACAAGCTCGCCAAGGTCAAGAAGGTTCAGCTCGGTAAGAAGGGCATTCCATACGTTGTCACCCACGACGGTAGAACCATCCGTTACCCAGACCCATTGATCAAGATCAACGACACCGTCAAGGTTGACCTTGCCACTGGTAAGATCACCGACTTCCTCAAGTTCGACACCGGTAAGACCGTGTACGTGACTGGTGGTCGTAACTTGGGTAGAATTGGTACCATCACCCACCGTGAGAGACACGATGGTGGCTTCGACCTTGTCCACATCAAGGACTCGCTCGACAACACCTTCGTGACACGTCTGTCGAACGTGTTTGTCATTGGTGAGGCCGGCAAGCCATGGATCTCGCTGCCTAAGGGTAAGGGTGTCAAGCTCTCCATCTCTGAGGAGCGTGACAGAAGAAGAGCCCAGTCTGGGTTGTAATAACACAACTAGTATGGTGCTGTAGATAATACAAGTTAGTTGAGACAAGCAGTAGGACAAGCCTCAAGGTAGGACCAGCCCAGAGATGGTGAGTCCGTGGATGGAGTTATGGCTCACCGTTGGACTCACCACGAGGTCGCTGGTGACGTAACCGCCGGCATGCCGCCGGCTCGACGCTTGCGCGGGGCAGCCCGAACCTGACAGCTATATAAGAGACGGAGCGAAGCCACTGAGAACGCCATGTCATCCCGTTATAGAGTCGAGTGTAAGTAGAGCTCTGCTCTTTGCTAACTTCAGATGCACTCAAGGTGCACCGTCGTGATGGCTTCATCGAGTGGATCAAGGGCCTGTTAGCGGTTCCCTTTGTACTCCACGCTGTCCAGTCTGGGAGCTCCAACGAGCTCAAGACGACAGCAGATGCCCGCAAAAGGTATGCTGAGATCTTCTTTGACATTGAGAGGCTGATTGACGACCAGCTGGCGATGCAGCGGAATGGGACGGCGGAATTGGGGAGGCTCAAGCAACTTGTGCCCTCTGTAGGGGAGTTCTTCACACGGCTGCCCCTGGAGAAGGCCTTCTACGTGGAGGATGGCAGAAGGTCCATCAGCGTCAGAAGACTCGTGGCGCCCTCTTTCAACGACATCCGGCTCATCCTCAACACGGCCCAGGCGATTGCGCTGTCAGAGCACGGCCTCAAGATGGTGACGTTTGACGGAGATGTCACCTTGTACGAGGATGGCAAGTCGCTGGCTTCCGATGCCGCGGTGATCCACCGGATGGTGAAGCTGCTGTCCAAGGACATCTACGTGGGCGTGGTGACTGCTGCTGGGTACAACGAGCGGAGTGGTGACAAGTACTACGAGAGGCTCAGAGGGCTCATTGATACGATCCGGGATTGCGCGGTGCTGACGGATACACAAAAGGAGCGTTTTTGTGTCATGGGCGGCGAGAGCAACTACCTTTTCCGCTACCGAGTGGAGGTTAGTGGGCTGCAGTGGGTGGAGGAGGAGGAGTGGCTGCTGGAGACGATGAAGCAGTGGAGCGACGAGGACGTGGAGGCGGTGCTGGACATTGCCGAGTTCACGCTCAAGGACCTCCAGCGAAAGATGAGCCTTCCAGCGAGTGTGGTGAGAAAGCACCGGGCCGTGGGCATAGTGCCCAAGCCGGGGTACAAGCTCACGAGAGAGCAGCTGGAGGAGGTTGTGCTCTCAGCACAGAGAAGACTCGACATGGCTCCTCCAGCACAGCGGATCCAGTTCTGTGCGTTTGACGGCGGGAACGATGTCTGGGTGGATACCGCATCCAAGGACCTGGGAGTGGCATCGTTACAGCGCTACTTTGGCGGTATCGAGCCTAGCGAAACTCTCCACGTGGGGGACCAGTTCGCCTCAGTGGGCTCCAACGACTTCAAGGCCAGACTGGCGGGGTGTACGTGCTGGATTGCCAACCCGGAGGAGACGGTGGACATTTTGGACGACCTCATGGCGTACATTGACGAGCACGCCAGGGAGCGCGCCATGGCATAGTTAGAGAATTACACAAAAGCGCTAGAGGCCGATTCTATTTGGTAAAGTACATGTTTTTTTGCTATTCGTTGCTCAGAAGGCCACCGACCGGTCCGTGTAGAGTCTAGGCGCAATGTTCATCGCCATGAGCTCCTGGAACAGCAGCTTTGCTGCGTACGGAATGTGGATCTGGTAGATATCAATCTTGTTTTTGCACCCACGGCACTCAAACTGGTTGTGCTTGAGCTTGGCCACCACAGACATGAGACCACACACTCCACAGATGTGCACTCTGAAGGCGTCCGAGGCCTCCATCAGTCTCTCCTTCATGAAGGAGGCTGCTCCGTGTGCAATCATACAATCACGCTCCATTTCTCCGAAACGGAGACCACCATCTCTGGAACGACCCTCCACCGGCTGTCTTGTGAGAATCTGCACAGGGCCTCTGGCTCTGGCGTGGATCTTGTCATCCACCATGTGTCTCAGACGCTGGTAGTATGTTGGCCCAAAGAACACCTGCGCCATCAGCTTCTTACCCGTGTGGCCATTGTACATAACCTCAAATCCACGAGACTGGTAGCCATTCTCTCTGAGCAACGACGAGATGGCATCCACTGTGACTGCTGTGAAGGGCGAGGCATCACCCTCCATACCGGAAATGGCAGACACCTTGGAGAGCAGACACTCAATCAAATGTGCCACAGTCATACGCGAAGGAATGGCATGCGGGTTGATGATGAGGTCTGGCACAATGCCCTCCGAGGTAAACGGCATGTCCTCACGACGGTACGTCACACCAATCGTACCCTTCTGTCCGTGACGAGAGGCAAACTTGTCACCAATCTGTGGGATCTTGGTCGTTCTCATCCGCACTTTGACAAACTTGAGACCCTCCTGGTTGGTGGTGATGAGCACCTGGTCCACAATACCGTTTTCCGTGGCTCGAAGCGGTGTCGAGGCATCACGCTTTGTGTGGTAGACAGTACGCTGGCCCAGCTCCTCCACGTCTGGTGGGATAGGCGTCGTCTTACCGATGATGATATCCTCACCAGAAACACGAACTCCAGGTGCAATAAGTCCATCATCATCAAGTTTCTCGTAAGTGCCGTGCTTCAACCGCAGAGTGTTGGACCGGTTAGGCTTCTCAAACTCCTCCACCACAGACATCCCCACACGCTTCTCCTGGTCCATGTACGACCGGAAGAAGAGCGATCTGAAGAGTCCTCTGTCAATACTCGACTGGTTCATAATCATCGAATCTTCCTGGTTGTAACCGGAGTAGCACGCAATGGCCACAATGGCATTCTGGCCAGCTGGCAGCTCACGGAACTTGAGGTACTCCATCGATCTCGTGGTGGCCAGCGGCTTCTGTGGATAGTACAGGATGTTGGCCATTGTGTCCATCCGCACACTGTAGTTGGTCAAAAACACACCCATCGCCTGCTTACCCATAGCAGACTGATATGTGTTACGTGGAGACTGGTTATGGTCAGGGAATGGAATGATCGACGCCGCCACACCCAGAATCATCGATGGGTGAATCTCACAGTGGGTAAACGTGTGGGCATGGTTCACAGCCTTGATACGCTGGTTTGGATCAGCGTTGTACTCTGCCTGTGGATCAAGGTCCTCTGGAGACATTGCAATCATAATAGTCTCCTCCTCCTCGGCATCCACGTACTCCACTACACCATTTGTGAGAAGTGATGACCAGCCAAACTCGCCATCCTCTGCGTACTCATCCTCCTGGATAGCGTTAACGTGGCTCTTCTTCAAAGCCAGCGTCTTGCCACCATTGTCATCATCCTCCACAATGAACAGTGGTCTGTAAACTCTGCCAGCGTCGGTAAATACACGGAACTCCTTCTCACGGATATCGGTAATGATCGAAACCTCTGGCGAGATCTCACCACGTCTTCTCAGCACACGCATCGTCTCTGTAAGCTTGGCAGGGTCCGTGTGGATACCGTGCCACACACCATTCACAAAGATCTTGGTAGCGTCTGGGTGCTCGCGAGGCTTGTAGAGTTCTACAGGCTCCATACCCCACTCCTCCAAGAAGTAGAGAATAGGTTCTGAGCCAGAACCGACAGAGATACATGTCATCAGCGACAAGTTCTTCACAAGACCACAGGCCTGACCCTCAGGAGTCTCAGCAGGACACACAAGACCCCAGTGGGTATTGTGGAGCTGTCTAGGCTTGGCGAGCTTACCATCACGTCCAATTGGGGTGTTGGTTCTTCTCAAATGCGACAAAGTGGACGAATACGTGTAACGATTCAGCACTTGCGACACACCAGCTCTCGAACTCATCGCCTTCTTCTGCTCTCCCCAGTTACCAGTGGCCAACGAGTACTTCAGACCAGAGGTGATGGTGGTGGATTTGACGGCAATCTTGAGATTGAAGTCTGCGCCAGTCTCCACGGACCGCTGCATGTAACGGTAAATGTCCTGTGACAGCTTACGGAAGAGCACACGGAACAGATTCGACAGAAGCGGTCCAGCCAAGTCGAGTCTCTTCTTACCAAAGTGGTCTCTGTCATCCTGGGGCTTACGCTCCAAGGCACACAGCAGCAATCTGTTCACCATGTACCCCAGGAAGAAGGCCTTACGGGAGGACATACCCTCAGCCTGCGATATGTGTGGGAGGAACTCCTTTTGCAGAATGTCACGTGCGTACTGAATACGCTTTTCTCTTCTGATACCGAGACCGTTGCCTCTTCTTCCAATGTAATCCAGGGCAACCTCAGGGTCCTGAATAACGAACGCCTCCTCCACACACGGCTTAAGCATCTCAAGCATCTGCCAGTCACGTGAGTCGTAGCAAATGTGCTCCATGATCTCACCGTCAGACACAATACCCAGGGCACGGAACACAACCACAATAGGCACGTCTGCCTTGATGTACGGCAAAGTCGCCTTGATGGTACGGCCTGCGCCCTTGTCGTCTCTTCTAAACAGCTTGATCTGCATCGAACTGATGAGTCTAGAGCCCTTCTCCAAGGCAGAACGAATTTCTGCAACGTGCGACACCGGCGCTGGAGCAGACTTCTTGAAGACTTGCACAATGTTGGCTGACGAACGCTCCTGTGCAATCAGCACCTTCTCGGAACCGTTGATGACAAAGTAACCACCCATGTCATATGGACACTCCTTCAAAGAGTAGAACTCATCCTCCGTCAGGTCCTTCAACAAACAGTACTTCGATCTCAGCATGATGGGCACCTTACCGATAAACACCTTCTTGTCCGAGTTCTCGTACTTGACATAGTCATCCTGTACAAGACGCCAGTCCGACTCATCGTCTCTTCTCTCGTAAGTGGCCTTATCCATCTCCACAAACAGTGGAGACGAGTAAGTCAGGTTACGCAGTCTCGCCTCCTGTGGGAACATCTGCGAGGTGGTACCATCCGACTCCGTCATCGTAGGCTTGGAGAGGAAGATCTTACCAAACTGGATCTCGTACTTGCGGTTGACATTATCGCTCTCCGTGGTATGCTGGGCAGGCTGTTCCAGGATGAGCGTCTTGTCCTCCTCCACGAGCTCCTGTATCGACGTGTGGATGAACTCGTCAAACGAGTCCAGCTGCTGAGAGACAAGTCCCTTCTCCCGGAAGAAAGACGAGATAACCGTCCAGCAGTCCTCCTGAGTGATCTCGTCACTCTCCACCGCGTACGGGTCGTAGTCCTCCATGCCTAACGATGTAGATACAATGCGCCTTGTTGTGGTGGCGGCTGTTTTTCGACGACCCGCGGTGTGCGGGTGCGGTACGCGCACGGAATTTTTCGCCCATCTACTCAAAGAGCTTTCAACTATTCATCCAGTCAATACAGATGCCTCGTGTGCTTTCCAACATCGTGGACGCCATCAAGGGTGTTCGCTCGCTGGCAACAGCCGTCGAGCCTAACAAGAAGTTCGTCGAGCTGCGCACCAAGGCCAAGGGCTTTGAAGTGACGACAAGACACTCTGAAAAGCTCAACAAGCTCATCCACAACTCCATAGACATGGGCCAGGCCCATTTCAGAGTCGGTGGCCGCAAGCAGTACTTCCCAACAGCCCGTGTCATTCTTCTTCGTAACAACGCAAAGCACACGCCCTACCAGGCCAAGTTCATTGTGCCAAAATCTTTCAACAGAATGGACCTCAGAGACTACCTTTACCATGTATATGGGCTCCGTGCCTTCAACATCACTACGCAGCTACAGCATGCGCCTTTCACGAGAGCCGGAAACGCCATTGCCCGTTACAGAACAGGCCAGATTAAGAAGATGACGATCGACATGACAGAACCATTTGTGTGGCCGGAGGAGCCAAAGAACAAGAACCCTTGGAATGTGAACTTCTTCAAGGAGCTCGAAAAGTACTCAGAGGACACACAGGCCGTGGGCAGCGACAAGTTCAAACCGGGCCGCGCCTTCAACGGCGCTCTCGGGCCTTACAAGCACAAGCCACAGCCTTTCATTCCTAAGAAGCTCAGAGCTGAGCTCGTCCACAAGAAGGAGAGAGCAAAGACTGCCGAGGAGAGAAAGGACAATCTTGAGCTTGTGTCAAAGCACCTCGGATTCTGATGTATATAGTTTGGGAAATAGGATGTAAGCATGTACTACATTAGTGGAAACTGAAAGGCATTGAACGTCATAATATAGACCCGCTATGATGAGTACCGATTGGCGTTAGTTTGCCTTCTTCTTCTCACCCCACCACCCGAACCAGCCCTCCGCCTTCTCCTCAAAATTGGCAAGCTCCTCCTTTCTTACGACGTCAAACTCCTCCTTAGTGCTCTCAACACTTTGAACTGAAACATTGTCACTCGACTCGGTCTCGAGCACTTCTGGCTCTCTCTTAGAGAAGCTCTCCACGAACTGCTCAAAGAATCCCAGCTGAGTGTCGGACGCCACAAAACGGGTGAAATCGTACCCAACAAGCTCCGAGAGCTTACTCAAAACCACCTTTGGTTCCAAAACCTTGGCGTACTTGTCAAAGGAAGCTTCATGCTTCGTCACAAAAGGTGCAATGTACGAATAGTAGAGCCAATCTGCGCCTCTGGTTTGAGGCAGTACCAACCAGACAGAAAGGTAAAGTCTCCCCAAGTTATAGAGCGGCACGTACTGAAGAATGAACATTGCACGGGACTCCACGGCACTAACAAGTGATAAAACTACCCAGTAGATGAGCCACGGTTTCAGGTCAGGCTTTGAAACGCCAATGCTCTCGTAAGAGCGAAGAGCCCTAAAAGTGGCCACCAGGGGAAGTATCACCGAGATTGTAATGCTGCTGTTAGAGGCTTCCAGGGTTTAGCTTACTTTGCAAGGGCGAAGAGCGTACTGAACATGTTGGTGGGGAAATATTAGTGGCGTCTTGACACAAACCGATAAGGGGTACGGCCGCGAAAGCTTATGTCAGCTCGGGTGCCAGTTCTAGATTTAGCAACGAACCGGTTAAAATGCTCACTACAACGTCCCACTATATACATATATACTCCACTGTGATGTGCACTGTGGTGTGGACCAAACCCTCAGTCAAATAGGGTGCGCAGAGGATCGGCGATGCAATATCCATACTGTCGCCGACAGACACCGACAGTCACCAGCTCATCGAAGGCCTCCTGACCATGCTGCCTTCTCATTAACCATTTTTGAACATTTTTGAAAAGCCCTCTCTTCATATCTATGAGAGCTGTTTCTTCTTTTCCTCCACAAGCGCCTGCTCGTCGTGGAATGCCACAATGTTTTCCTTGTAAGGGTTCTCCGTGCCGTCAAACACTTTGAGCCTCTCCAGTCTTTGCTTTCTGAAGCTGTTCTTTGGAAGCATACCGCTTACAGCCTTTTTAAGGATCTCGCCGTATCCCTTGTCTGCAGCGAGTCTGTTCATCGGTGTCAACTTGAGATGACCTGGCTTTGTGGAATGTCTCCAGTACTCCTTCTGGAAAAACTTGTTACCGGTGACTTGCAGCTGGGAACAGTTTGTCACGACGACGTAGTCACCTTGATCTAGTGTTCTGTCATACACTGGCTTGTGCTTTCCCATGAGGGTGATGGCAATGCTCGAGGCAAGTCTACCAAGCGTTCTGTTATCCTGGCCCACGTCCACGTGGTGCCAGATCCGGGCAACACCGAGAGCGCTCTGACGTTAGATCGAACTTCGAGAATAGCAACTTACTCTTCCTACCCTCTGCGACATGTCTTAACAATCTGTGGAGCTTGAGTGTGTGTGCACTTTTTTTCAGCACTTTCGCGGTGCGCGCCGACGAAAACATCAACTTTAGTATCACCACTTTCAGAACAACAGCGAAACAGGCTTTGACAGCTATCGCTTCAGCTACAACCTGCATCCCATGTTCTTCCTCAAAGATCTCTCGCTCAACATCACGTTGCACCCTTCCTACTTTGGTCCACAGATGAACCAGTTTCTGCGAACGAAACTGCTCAACGAAGTGGAGGGTTCGTGCACGGGTAAGTTTGGCTACATCATGTGTGTACTGGACTGCATGCGGATAGAGATTGACAAGGGTAAGATCATACCGGGGGATGGCTCCGCGGAGTTTGCGGTAAAATACAGGGCGGTGGTATGGAAGCCCTTCAAGGGTGAAGTTGTGGATGGAATCGTGTCGCAAGTGAGCAAGCTGGGCTTCTTTGTGGACGTGGGACCACTCACAGTGTTTGTATCGACACATCTGATTCCACCAGACATGTCGTACAACCCTGCGGCCAACCCTCCTTCATACCAGTCCGAGGACCAGGTGATTGAGAAGGGGAGCCGTGTGAGGCTTAAAATTGTGGGTACGAGGGCAGACGTGAATGCCATCTATGCCATTGGGAGTATAAAGGAGGACTATCTGGGTGCCCTATAGAGGAATTACGGACCTAGAATGTGAAGGGAAGTGCACGAGCATAATCCAAAGTTGTAGATACACTAGGGAACATCTGTACATCACCACTTGTTCGTCTTGGCGATAAGCTCAGCCAGCTTCTCGAGATACGTCTTGTCCACTTCGCCAAACCCGTTGAGCTCAAGGCAGTCAATGTCTATCACGCCCCTTACAACGTCGCCGTCCACGATCGGCACCACAATTTCACTCTTTGTCTCACCATCACAGGCAATGTGACCGGGAAACTTATCCACATCAGGAACCAGCTGTGTCTCCTTGGAACCGGCAGCAGTCCCGCACACGCCCTTGCCTATCTTGATCTCCTGGCATGCCACTTTCCCCTGGAACGGCGCCAGAATCAGCTGTGTACTGTCCTTTGGATCCGATACGTAGAAGCCTGCCCAGTTGATATCCAGCGGGAGGGAACGATAACAATGCCATATCAGCGAGGATGCATTGGAGAGGTTACACACCCAGTTGTCCTGGCCGTCGGCGAGAGCCTCATAGCTGTCCAGAACCTGCTGTAGAGCCTCATCACGGGACTCAGAGGAGAAGTTGGCAAACTCAGCGTGATGCTCACCCATTAGGATATCGATATTAAGAGCTCTGGTGGCAACGGTGAAGCCGAGTTGTATAGTTGGTAGTTGTGGCGCGGTGTGCGGGTGTGGCGCTAGTGCATCTACTTTGGGAGACAAAACGTAAATTACAAGATACTCTCCAGCATGCCCTGGACCTGGTGCTGCTGCTCGGAGTTTGCGGTATAGTCCACAGAGAAGAGCGCAATGTCAGAGACACACGTGCTGTGGTTCAGGACGACATCCTCAGATGGGAGGCTGTCGCCGTGGTACTCAACGTAGGCGCCAGGTGCTGGCCCCGTTGTCCAGTCAAAGGAGTCTGAGGTGGCGTTGTAACGAAGGGCTGGCGATCTGGCCTCAGCACCAGAGGCACGTGCGAGCTGCCAGGAAGGTTCAGTACAGCTCTCATCGTCGTGACCCACTCTAGGCATGTTGACGTTCATGCCCGTGCCCAGAGGGAAAATTCTAGGGTTGTCACCTTGCGAGGTGAAGAGCGTGGTCACAAGCTTCACCACCTCGGAGGCGTAGATGTTCCACGGGTTCATTGGGTCGTCGTTCAACAGATCTTTGAAGAAAGTGTTGTTGGAGTTGGACCCGGAGAAGGCAATCGCAGAGTACCCTCTGTAAACGGCGTTGTAGGTAGCGCCCATCGTACCGGACCCGGTGTAAAACACGTCTGGGTTAGCACCCTGGTTGGGACCAGCCACAACAAGGTCAATTGAGACGTTGGCAAAGTGAGTTGGCAGAAGGTAGTCAAAGGCAAAGCCCACACACGCCGCAGGGGTACCGTTGAAGTACCAGATGTGGTCGTCCGACTCCTCGTGGCCCCACGCTGGGTCGCCCATCTTCTTGTAACCAAACTGGTCATCTCTCATGAGTACATTGCCATCGGTGAAGTCGAAGTTACCACCATACCCTGATCTTTGATCAATAGGCCCCACAAGGTAGACGTTGTGTCCTGCAGAAGTGAGCGCATTGTATGTGGCTCTGATGCCGGTGGACGCCCAGCCATCGTCGTCAGACAGCAGGATGTTCTTGGCAGAGGCAAGCGAGGCAAGCGAGGCTAGGGTCTTGAAAAGCATGATGGTGCTCTCAACTGGGCCTTCAACGGGCTTATATACACCTCCACAATGCCGACGGGTTATGCGGAGAGTCCTAATACGCCGGATGCGTATCAGCGATTATCAACGCTTGTGGCATTGGGGGCCTATCTCTGTATTCCTAGGGCATCTTACCGCTTTAGGCCTTCACACCGTACGCACGCGGGGGCTTGCATAAGCCATTTCACATCTAACCACAGTACCCATCAATTGCCACTGGTTCGTCACGAGCTACAATGTCCCGTTATAATAATAAGATCTTGTGCCTGACAGGCTGACTCTTGGCTAGGCCTTGGCCCCTCAATGCCAGAAATCCGGCCCTGAACGGTCGTATCTCTGCATATGCACGCTATTTACTTATCGGTCTCGGCCTCGGTGCCTCTCCAATTTTCACCAATCTGGGGCGTCCCGCCGGCTTGCCGCGGTGACAGCTGTCACCGAACCGAGTGAATCCGGAAAAGGGATATGCACCATTAGCATCATCTACGTGATCCTCGGCGTCGTGTGAACAATTACTGTATCCAGACCGCAAATCGCCGCCGGCGTTAGATAAGAGTGCACGCACGCTACAATAAGAAGATAATTCTTTTCATTGATTATGGTACCTCCTAAAGCAAGTGGGCACCAATCCTAAAGTATCGGGTATAGAAGGGAAAAAAGCAATCAGGCAAGGTGGATCGAGGACAAAATTCCCTCCACCTGTTTCTGCTGCTCAGTGTTGGCGGTATAGTCAACTGAAAAGAGCGCCACATCAGTAACACAGTGGTAATCGTTGAGGACAACGTCCTCCGATGGAAGGTCAGCATCACCATGGTACACCATCTGAACACCAAGAGCTGGCTTACCGTATGATGTGAAGGAGTCGGAGGTGGCATTGTATCTGAGGCCCAGAGTTGTCACTTCAGCACCGGTAAGTCTTGCGCTTTGATATGATGGGTAAGTACAAGTCTCATCGTCGTGCCCCACTCTAGGCATATTGACATTGAGACCAGTTCCCTGTGGAAGAATGAGCGCATTGTCACCTTGTGAGGCAAAGAGTGCAGTCACAATCTCCACGACTTGCTTCGAGTAGATGTTCCAAGGGTTCATTGGATCATCGTCAAGCGAGTCAGCAAAGAAAGAATTGTTGGAGTTGGAGCCAGAGAAGGCCACAGCTGGGTATCCTCTGTAAACAGCATTGTAAGTGGCCCCAATGGTACCTGAAAGGGTATAGAAGGCATCTGGATTGGTTCCCTCGTTAGGGCCTGACACCACGAGGTCAATTGAGGCATTGGCAAAGTAAGTTGGCAGCAGATAGTCTAGCCCGAAGCCCACACAAGTCGCTGGTGTACCGTTGAAGTACCACACATGGTCGTCGTCCACAGCGTGACCCCAGGCTGGGTCACCCATCTTCATGTACCCAAACTGGTCGTCCCTCATGAGCACATTGCCCGTGGTGAATTGGAAGGTTCCACCGTACCCGGATCTCTGGTCAATAGGAGCAACGAGATAGACATTGTGTCCAGCTGCGACAAGGTCTCTGTAGGTAGCTCTGATGCCAGTGGCAGCCCAGCCGTCATCGTTGGTGAGCAGGATGTTCTTAGCGAGAGCAGTGGCGGCAAATGCAAGTGAAAGCTTCATTGGCTGTGGAATCAAGACTCGATCTACACCTTATATAGCCCCAGAGCACGTTCTCGGGTCGACTTGTTTCCTCATTGGGCTAATTGAGTGCATGAAACCTTAATTGCATACACAGAAAGACCCTAAATGATCAAATTGGTAGACTTTTACATGGGACCTCAATGATAGTAGTAGGCAGTGGGCCACCTCTCTACCAATTATCGCTTCACTTCATCTATTGGCTTCTTCAGAGGCTTCTCGTGTGCGCTTTTGGTTTGCAATGATAGATAATGTGCGGTGCCTGGATGCACAATAAACTAACGCGCATTATGTCTCAGGCACGTGCACCCCCACAACGAAAGCGCTCAGGTGATTCAATTTCGTATACGGTAGCAAGTCGCCTCATTAAGTAAAATCAAAATGCTATTGTTACAAACGAGCTTGTTTGGCCGAGAGTTCTTGGCTTTCTTGGCCCTAATCGAAGGGTCAACTGCCTTGCACACTCTCGAATGGGTGCACGTGTTTTGGGGTGTGGCGATCCTATCTCTATAAGCCTGATAAAAGATTGCCCCTTAAGATTCCCAAATGGGAAGAGAACGTGGCTCGATGTCAGTTGATGTCAGCCCCGTACCCCGTACGGTAACTTGTGAGCTTAGTTTGGCATCTGCAACGCACGAAATAGATTCTGCAAAGATTGAATTCCCATAAATTAAAATGCGGTGAGGAACTAACTCCATGCTCTTAGGGAGTCGCAATGTTGTCGAGCTAGCGTGCACATTGATTGAAGTGCTTCGGAGCTAAGAATAGCAATATGCAACCCACCATCCTCCAAGAGGTCTGACACTACTTACGTCTCTTATAATGTGTATCATCTATAAAAGGCTAGAAAGCATACCCTCGACCTGATGTTGTTGCTCGGAGTTGGCGGTGAAGTCAATGGAGAATAGGGCAATGTCCACAGTGCAGTTGTAGTCGTTGAGCACGAATGTCTCAGAAGGTAGATCCGCGTCACCGTGATAGATCACACCAGCGGACCGGGAGGGCAAGGACAACCCTGGGCTGAAAGAATCAGTTTTGGGGTCGTAAGCAAGCCCGATGGTCTGAACACCTTCACCGGTCATTCTGGCAAACTTGTAAGCTGGCTTGGTGCACTCAGGATTGTCATAACCAAGGGCCGGGAAGTTGACGTTCATCCCGGTGCCCTGTGGAAGTAAAGTTGGGTTGTCTCCCTGTGCGGCAAAGAGGGTGTTGACTAGCTCAGTGACAACTTGTGCGCCCACATTGTAAGAATCCATAGGGTCATCGTTGAGGCCGTCTTGATAGAAAGTGTTGCTAGAGTTGTGTCCGGACAAAGCAATGGCTGGGTACCCACGGTAAGTGGCGGTATAAGTGGCACCCACAGTTCCGGAACCAGTGAAGAAGACGTCTGGGTTGTCACCCTCATTTGGGCCCGAAAGAACAAGGTCAATCTCCACACCAGCAAAGTAGTTCGGAAGAAGATAGTCAAAGGCAAAAGCCACGGACATGGAAGGAGAACTATTGAAGTACCAAATATGGTCATCGAACTCCTCGTGACCCCAAGCAGAGTCTCCTTTCTTCTTGTATCCAAACATGTCATCTCTCTCGAGCTTGTTGCCGTTAGCGACTATGACAGATCCACCATAACCTGATCTCTGGTCAATCGGTGCCACAAGATACACATCATGTCCAGCAGCAACGAGAGCATTGTATGTAGCTCTGATGGGAGTGGCAGACCATCCATCATCATTAGTTAGCAAAATGTTTTTGCAGAGAGCGGTTGCAGCAAAGAGTGGAAGTAGCTTCATTTTTCTGTGTGATCTAATTAGCTGCATGAGAACCAGTTCCTTATATGAACATTTTGGTTAAATTGAATGCATTTATACGATGTAATTCTGCTACACACGTTGCCGGCTCTGCACAGTGGAGACCATAAAGGGGCTTTTGCAGTTGACAGTCCACTCCACGTGCGATCTGCGACAAAAAGGTCAAGTCGGTACAATTTCCTGGCCGTAAGCTCAGTCTTCTGGGCTCCAGTGTCATACGGTCAGAGATTCGAATCTTACAATTCAGCATTGAGTTTTGTCTAATTTGAGAAGTTGGCTTTGGCAGAAAGCTGCAACCTCTGGATCACAAAATCAAGGGGGTCACTATCGGATCTTCACGATGTGCGACAAAGCAGCTCACAAATCCGAAGCACGTTTCCTCCAAGGCAGCTCCGTGGAAAACTCCATCACAAGAATCCATCCGTTGCACTACTGTATGGCTTAGTCTAAACTCAATTTAAATTTTGTCTGTGATCTCCAGGACCATCAACAGCTCGTTCCAAAACATCGCCACGTCAATGTCCATAACAACCTTAGAAGGTCCTGGAACATATGTGAGCTTTCCCTCATCTTTTCCAGTCTCGCCGACTCCCAGGAGATACTCCTCATACTTGGCACCAAGGTCTTTCAACCCGTAAGCCTCCAACAAAATGTAGACAGCGAGCGGGTCATGCAACGGAGGCCCTGCCGCAAATCCATCCTGCTCCTCCTTGTAGGCCTCTGCAAAGAACAGCATGAGGTCATGGATCATCTTTCTGAGTTCAGATCCTCCTTGCAGAATCCGCTTTTGAATCTCATCTGTACACAGCACCTTGTGGGAAACATCTAGAGGCACGAGAATCAACTTCTCGGCAACGATTGGGTCGGAGAAGACGGCATTGGCACCGTGAGGGTCATCGTAAATGTTGAACTCGGCTCCGTCGCCAATGTTGAACTCTTTGAAACCACCCCCCATAACACTGAGGAACTTGATGTTCTTCTTAGCCTCAGGGTGCTTCTCAAAGAGCAATGCCATGTTTGTCAAAGGTCCAACAGCAACAATTGATAGGTTGTTGTACTTCTTACTGGCCTCAAACATGGCATCAATAGCGGCATCCACGCCTCCGAGTTCGTTAACGATCGACACCGTTGGCTCAGGCAAAACGATACCACCGAGTCCATTCTCTCCGTGGATCCCTGGAGCATATTCTGGCTCCTTTTTGAGAGGGGCCTTTGCTCCAGAGTAGACAGGAACATTGCCTTTGAAGGCAGTCATCATCGCCAGGGCGTTGTGAGTGGTGTGCTCCAGCGAGGCATTGCCGTAAGTGGTGGAGACACCCACTAGCTCAATCTGAGGGTGGTAAAGACCAAAGAGGATGGCCACAGTATCATCATGACCTGGATCACAATCCAGCCAAACAGGAATCTTCGACATGGTGGAGGAGGGAAAGTGATAAGACAGCTGGAAAGTTACGATGAGGGCGCGTGCACCTACCGCATGCAGCGCTATCCCCGCCGGAGATAGTACGCCCGCACACCACTAAACTTATAGCTGATGATAAGTCAATTGAGAAGCTAGCCGTGAATGGATGAGATACTGTGCTTCAATGGTGTACTTAGGTGAGAAATTTTGATTAAAAAGTGGTTTTATCGGAGTGCCGAGAACAAAAGTATAACCCAAAGTTAGATCTGTAATTTCCAACCTCAAGTAACGATACTGATAAGTCGAGAAAGATAAGGCAAAAAAATTCAGTGTTAAGTTCCCAGTTCATTCATTGATGAGTTGTAGCATCGTGCATTCTTTAGTTGGCAAGTTAGGAGCTTTACTGAGCTACCCCTGAGTACAATATCTACCACAAACACAATCGCTACGGGTGGAGTCCGGATCAGGATAGGTACAAAACGCCTCAGGAGCTGGACCAAAAAGCCTTGCTACCATCGTGGTCAGACCCAAAGGGTTAAACTAAAATGCCACCACCAAGCCTGATTCAATTGTTCCTTTTAAGCCCAATCAATTTCATAACCCCACAGCAGCTGCGCTAACCACTATGGTGCCTAAAAAACCCGAGCCTCACAGGGCGTTTCCCAAGCCCTTTACACCTATGTACACTTCTAATGCCAACTAATGCCTCTAGAATGTGGCCATGAACTCTGCTATCTTGTCTTCACTGAGTTCCCAGTCCTCGCTGTCGAGCCTCTCCCTGCCATCTATCCAGATGTATACAAAGCAGTGCCTTTGTTCTCCGTTGGCACAAACCTGTACCTCCTCTCTAGAGTACTCTTCACCCTCAAACTCGTCCAGGAAGGCAAAGTCTTCTGGGGTAATTCCATCTACCAAGGTGCCAGTAATGCTGCCTTCAGTTGCTACTGCTGCAGGGTACAGCTCGCCCTTCACCTTGAATCTCCTGTAGCCCTCTAGCAATACGTTGGGAGTAAGGTTGCTGAGAGGGTGCCCTAGTACTTTCCGTATCACCTCAGGGCTCATCAGGGTACCGTAAACACTTGTATTAGAGAGCTCTAGATTACTTACAATAGACTAGACATTGTTTTCAGGAATTGGTGGCGATTGGATTTGCCCAGTTAAGAGCTTTGGAGTGCGTACGCCAAATCGCATCGACACGTTTACGCGTCATTGACTTTTCAGACCGCTCCACTTTTATGCCAGCTCACTCAAAGTGAACATATTGCGCTGAAAAAGGATGGCATCGAACCGCCTCATCCTGCTCTTCATAGGTGTGGCTTTCCACCTGCTGTACCTATGGTCGATATTCGACATCTACTTTGTGTCTCCCCTGGTGCACGGGATGGATCACCAACTGTCAACCCCCAAACCGCCAGCAAAACGGCTTTTCCTCATCGTGGGCGATGGACTCAGAGCTGACACCACATTCGACTACATTACACATCCTAATGGCAAGAGCGGGTACCTGGCGCCCTTCATTCGCAACATTGTACTGACAGAAGGCACATATGGAGTCTCACATACAAGAATGCCTACGGAATCCCGCCCGGGTCACGTGGCGATGATTGCAGGCTTCTACGAGGACGTCAGTGCAGTCACCAAGGGGTGGAAGGAGAACCCCGTTGATTTTGATAGTGTATTGAATCAGTCGAGCCATGCCTTCTCGTTTGGATCCCCAGATATTCTCCCCATGTTCAGAGACGGTGCTGACGAGGGAAAGGTTGATGCTTGGATGTACGGGCACGAGTTTGAAGACTTCACACAGTCCTCCATTGAGCTGGATGCCTACGTCTTCAGACACTTGTACGAGCTCTTTGACAACTCTTCGAGCGACAAGACACTGTACGAACAGCTTCACGGAGAGCAGACTGTCTTCTTTTTGCATCTCTTGGGTTGTGACACAGCCGGACACTCTTATCGTCCATACTCTGCTGAGTACTACGACAACGTCATCTACATTGATGAGCAAATCGAGAAGCTCACCAAGGAGGTCAAGCGCTTCTTCAAAGATGACAACAGCGCATTCATCTTCACAGCTGATCATGGGATGTCCGCATTTGGATCGCATGGCGATGGACATCCGAACAATACCAGAACTCCTCTGGTTGCATGGGGCGCTGGAATCAACAAACCTCTCTTTGACGACTCCTTCGATGAGTACACAAGAGGTTGGAATTTGCCCGTGAAAAGACACGACGTGAAGCAGGCCGACATTGCATCTCTTATGTCATACCTCATCGGTGCTAACTACCCAGCAAATTCTGTGGGTGAGCTCCCAATCTCTTACATTAAGGCGTCGGAAGAGGACAAGTTGAAGGCACTTTTCCAGAACGCCCTGAGCATTTTGGAGCAGTACCATGTTAAAGAGGCTGAGATGCAAAATAATCAGTTGCTATTCAGACCCTTTGGCGGATTTGAAAACAAGCCAATTAAAGACTACATGGATGAGATTGAGCTTCTGATTGACGCAGAGAAAGAGGCGGAAGCCATTGCACTTACCGAAGACTTCATGCAAACCACTCTCGAAGGACTCCACTACCTTACGACTTACAACTGGCTCCTATTGAGATCCATTGTCACTATGGGATTCGTGGGCTGGATTGTGTACTCTTTTGCCATTTTTTTGAAGCTGTTTATTGTGGATGTGCCAGAGCAGTGGACAACCGCAAACTACGCCATGACAGCTGTAATTGGCATTGCAATGGACACCGTTCTGCTATACCAGAGATCTCCTCTTTTCTATCACCTCTATTTAGCATTCCCGCTATTCTTCTGGTCACACATCTATGCAAAGAAGGACCAATTGCATAGGGGCATTTCTGCATTCTTCAGAGGCTTTTCAGCATTGCAGACAATATTCAACCTGCTATCAATCGTCGCTGTCTATGAGGGCATCGTCTACGGCTTCTCAGAGCGCTGGATTTTCACACTCTTCTTTGTACTTTTGGGGATGTATCCCTCGTTGATTGGTGCATCATTCACCACAACAGTTGCATGGTTCGTTACTTGCTCTGGTATGAGTTTATACACTCTGCTAGATGCTGTGAAGACCGAGAATATAGTTCAGATCAACACCGCGGGCGTTTCCATTGTGTTGCTTGGAATCTGGGGATACTACTCGGTACTTGTTGAGGCAAAGCACAACAAGAGCTTCCCACCTATTTCGCTTTACACCAAGGTGTTGATTTCGTTGCAGGTTGCCTTCACTGGCCTCATGATCGTGATTACAAACAAATCCGTGATGTCTTTACAGGCGAGAGAGGGTCTCCCACGTGACGCACAAGTACTTGGATGGACTGTTTTCGTCATTACCCTTGTGGTTATACCCTTGCTGCATTATTTGAAACCTCACAACGACTACCGTGTGAGACTTTTGATCATTTTCTTGACATTTGCCCCCACATTTATCATCCTCGCAATCTCGTTTGAGGCACTCTTTTATGTCAACTTTGCCCTCCTTCTCTTGCAGTGGATCTCAATTGAGACGGACGCATTCCAGAGAAAGCAGGAAAAGGGAAACGACCAGTTGCTAAGAGTGAGTGTCATTGGATTCTTTTACCTTCAGATTGCATTCTTCGGTACCGGAAACGTTTCCAGTATATCGTCTTTCTCTCTAGATGCAGTTTACAGACTGCTTCCTGTGTTTGATCCATTTGCGATGGGAGCTCTGCTTATGCTGAAGCTGATCATTCCCTACATCATGCTATCGTCTGCACTCGGAGTCTTGAACGTAAAACTGGGCATCAAACCCTACGCTATCTCCACTCTCATCATCTCCACCTCAGACATTTTGTCGCTAAACTTTTTCTACATGGTTAGAACGGAAGGTAGTTGGTTGGACATCGGTGTCACCATTTCCAATTACTGTCTGGCGATTTTGTCGAGTCTATTCATGCTGATACTGGAGCTCGTTAGCCATGTGCTTTTGCGCAATGTCGAGTACCATGAAAAGGTCAAGGAGAAGACCAACTAAAAAGAGGCACGTTAATAATTAAGTGTCAGAGACCTGCTTGTAGATGATCACTTGTTCTTCTTCTCCGCTGTCACCTTCTTTCTCCCAATCAGCAAAATTTGCAAGAAGAGAACTGCATTCAGGGCGACACTCGTGGCAAACCCTGTGAGAATGAGCCTGTCCTTCACTCCGCTCGCCACCACTGTGAAGAGTCTCACTAGAGTACCCAGAAGTCCCGCTCCGACTGACACCGCAGAGAGTGCACCAGTAGACCAGTGTCTAAAGTTGTTGAGAATTTGTGGTAGCTTTGCAAAGATGGTCAGAGGCACTGCAAACTGTGATAGGAATGCCACGTCCGAATTGGAGAGGACGCCAATGTTCTCCTTGTGTGGAGCCCCAAAGAGCGAGTAGCATGCCATGGCCAGGAGACCAACAAAGCCATTAATGTAGGTGGATCTTCCAGAGTAGTAGAGCACCAGCAACATAATAATGATGTTCTGCACAGCCACGAACGCCACCTCACCAAATGTGGCAAAGTCGAGTCCCTGGCGGAAGTTGTAAGCGACAGTGAAGAGGGCTGAAGCGGTCTCCAAAAGAATACTGGAGAAGGAGAGATCAGCCGCCGAGGAATGTGAGAGGATAGTGATGATCTGGGGAAGCTTTACGATGGAAGAGAAGGTGAGAATTCCCAAAGAGAGCGTTTTGGACACAAAGAGGTTGAGAAAGGCTGCATCGGTGATGTCCAGGTTGAGGATCACACTGTCAAAGACTTGCTTTGAGTAGTAGTCCCGTCCCAAAGTCACGAGTGAGGATGGAATGAGGTGAGTGTAGGGTCTCAATTGAGAGAGCACGGGCTCCAACACGGGCTGGAGGTCTTGCAATGGCATTGTTGTTGATGTTACGATCAAAGAATGGTAGCGCCACGTGTATGCGCGGTCACGTGCACGGCATCCCAGTGCCACAATTTCTACTCGAGATCTATCAAGCTGGATGTGATTCCTATAGAATAGATGGGCATAGCTTCTATAGAGTAGTTGGATAAGGCTACACCTGGGCTATACGTTCAAAACAATTGAGCTGAGCTAAGGGTCTATGGCTCCGATATCTCCCTAAAGGGTGAGGTCCTCTCCAGTGAGTTGGAAGCATGGCATGTGAAAAATGCCAGGCCGGCCTTCTCCACACGACTCTCCACACCGCCGGTTGCTTTATCGGGCAGCCGGCATGTCCGACGGTTTGCGCTGCTCGTTTGAGGTGTAAGGCCGGGTGGTGTGTGGATGTCGCAATCTGATAACGAAGGCGCAGTCCTTGCTAACAACACCATGGCGCCCAAGATTCCGTACTCTGAGAACTCGCAGATGGTGGACGAGGCCGTGGACCTCACGGAGGAGGAGGATGCCAGGCTCACTGGGGAGTACCGTGCGCTGCACATGAAGTTGCCTTGGCATCGCAGACCCTCAGTGCCTGTCATCTGTGTTGCCATCTTTGTCTTCTTCACTCAGATCACCATAGCGCTGTCCAGCATCATCACCGGCATGATTGCCGTGGTGTGCCATCATGTGGGTGGTGAGGACAGCATAGACTGCCGGGACTCGTCCGTACAGAGTATGGTGTCCGATCTACAGATGCAGACACTCTTTGTATCGGGATTGCTGAGTTGTGCAGTGAGTGGGAAGCTCGGAGAGATCTCAGACCGGATCGGAAGACGCAAAGTGATGCTTTACTGTGGCATCACAACCCTGATGGTGCGTGTGTCGTATCTGTATCTCTTAAACCCGGCCAATCCCTTCAGAAGGGCTCTCTTCATCCTCGTGGATGGTGTCATTATCGGACTCTCGGGAGGCAACGTGGTGATGGTGAACCTCGGCTCGAGTTACGTGACTGACATTGTGGAGCCGCAGCTGAGAAACAAGTCGCTGGGCTTCATGATGGGGGCCTTCTACTTTGCCATGGCCATTGGACCATTGCTTGGATCGTTCCTCATCCAGACAGCCTTCCCTACGGCTGCCCTATGGGCCTCCATCTGTCTTTCGGTGGTGTTCTTGTTGCTAGTTCTCTACATGAAGGAGAGCAGACCTCACCATTTGCGGACACGCTCACAGAGTATGCACCTCACGAGAAAGGCCTCCTTCTCCTCGTCGATAATGCAGAGTACCACCTACACCATCTACAACATCCTGGCACCTCTCAAGATGCTGTGGCTGCCACGGCACAAGACGATGGGGTCGATTCCACGTGCCAATGTGATGCTGCTGGTGATGCTGGAGTGCTGCTGCTTCTTTGCCAGCATGTCCTCAGGCCCAGTGCTTGTTCTGTACGTGGTGAGATCCTTCAACCTCACATCCACAGCAATTGGTGTCTACATTTCGATTGTGGGCATCTCCAAGACTCTCGCACTCTACGTGCTTTCGCCAGCACTGCTGTACTACATCAAAAGACACTTCCCACACAGAACGAGGGCCATCGACAGCCAGGACAAAGTGCTTCTCTTCATAGGCACTGCGATGGAGGTTCTGTCCCTGACGATGGTGTGGAGTGCTAGAACGGTGAACTGGATCTTTGCCTCAGCGCTGGTGGGTGCCCTGGGAGCAGTCATCACCCCAACAATGCAGAGTGCGACGATGAAGTACTTCCCTGAAAGCAAATCCGGCGAGGTTTACGGCGCCATTGCCATTGTAAAGAACGTGATCGTGATGGTGGGGCCGCCAACGTCGCTCTTCATCTACAGCCACACGGTGTCGGTTTACCCGTCGTTTGTGTTTCTGCTGATGGCCACCATCATATTCATGGGGCTCGTGTGCTCCGTTCTGATGAAGACACACTCGGACGTTGACCTGACTGGCTTCATGGGTGACGACCTGACTCTCTCAGACTCGGAGGAGCCACCAGCCGCCATGCGGATCTACGACGCTGTCAGAAGAGGCAGCGCAGGCGGGCCCTCGCCTAGAAACCCGGCGAGCTTCACGTGATTTTTAATATACAGACTGGTTACTCCAAGAGGCGCATGCGGTGTAGTTTGGACCTGGTGATGCCAAGCGATGCGGCATGGGGTTGACACACCCGCACACCACCGTGCGCGCCTCGCGGCCATCGCATCTTTACCCGCATCTGCCTCTCATCACACAGCGCCGTATCTCAACCCAACACCATGGCATCTACCGCGTGGGAGCTGACGTTTCTGTCGTCAGCGATGTGCGTGCTGGGGTCCACTGTGGTGTTTGCGGACGTGGTTGTCCGCTGGTTCAACCCGCGGTCCTCCTTCTCCTTCAAGTCCAGCGAGGGCTTCCTTGTTTGTGGCTTTGCCTTCAGCAGCGGCTGCCTGATGCTGACGAGTCTCTACAAGCTGCTCCCCAAGGCGCTCAACTACTTCAAGAAGACCGAGAGGCCCAACATGGCTGTGACGCTCAGCGTGCTGGCAGGATGGCTCTTGTGTCTCGTCTTCAGCCAGCTTGTGCACCACTTTACCTCTGAGAGTGTGGTGCACTGTGCCCACGGCGAGGAGCACGAGCATCAGCATGGACATCAGCATGAGCATAATGAGCAGGAGCACCAGCATCAGCACCAGCACCAGCACCAGCACCAGCATCAGCATCAACACCAGCATCAAGAGCCGGAGCACCAGCATCACTTGTCCGATGAAGAGGCCACAATAGAGCACGTGCCCGTAGTTGTGGTACCGGCCGAGCATATCAAAGACCCGAACGAGACGACACCGCTCGTGGTTTGCCTACCCGACTCCATCACTGACAAGGTGTCGAGCGATGTGCACAACTTGCAGTTCTACCGGGACTTTAGAATGAAGCGCACGAGCTCTGCGCTCGTTGTCTACAACGACTCCGAGTCGCTGAGAGTGTCGTCCGAGCCCACCAATGCTCACGACTCTCACAAGGACGACCACCACCACAAGGTGAATACGCCGCTCTCACGGCTGCTCTCCATCGGGCTCCAGACGTGTCTTGCCCTGGCCTTACACAAGTTCCCCGAGGGCTTCATCCAGTACGCCACAGCCAAGGCGGACCCCAAGCTGGGACTCACCATCTTCCTCTCGCTGAGCATCCACAACGTGGTGGAGGGCTTCTCGATGATCCTGCCCCTCTACCTGGCTCTCAATTCCCGCGCAAAGGCGTTTGCCATCACCTTTGTGCTGGGAGGGATGTCAGCTCCCCTCGGCGCTCTTGTGGCGGCCTGGATGCTACGAGGACGTGACTTCAACAAGGGAGAGTCGCTGGTGACGATGGGGGTGCTGATGGGGGTCACGTCGGGCTTTTTGATGGTGATTTCCCTGCAGCTGTTTGCCTCTGCGATCGACTTTGGCGGGTCTACAGCCAGAGTGATACGGTGGTGGCTGCTGGGAGTGTTTGTGATTTTGGTGACGGGGTCTCTCTCCGAGGTTTCTAATTAGACTTCACCCGCGATAGTAGTTTGCTGCCAAGCCCACACCCGGACACCGCGCTCCTTCGCTCCAGCGGGCATTGAGCTCAGGAGCAAGCCCATCACACCCAGCGTGAGATGAAGGACATGGAGTTGTCGCCCAAGACGTCGCACGAGCCGCCCTTTGTAAGGAAGCACTCGATTTCGAGCTCCTTCAAGCACCTCTTTGTCAAGGTGCCGAAAAATCCGCCAGCGGAGCCACAAAGCCCCAAGGAGGGACCCCCGCCACCGGCGCTCGGCGCTGTAGAGGAGCTGAGGAGACCGGAGGAGGCGTACTTAAGGCCCCGGAAGGGTGGGAAGGAGGAGAGGCTCCTGGAGAGCGAAAACGAGCCTGGGATGAAGAAGGAGAAGGAGGAGAAGGAGGAGAAGGGGGAGAAGAGGGAGAAGAAGGAGAAAAAGGAGAAGAAGGAGAAGAAGGAGAAAAAGGAGGAGGAGGTTAAGGACAAGATGGAGGACAAGAAGGTGATATCCTACAGCGACGACGGGTCGCTGCGGATGTACGGCGACGGGACCCACGAGCACGTTCTCAAGGCCATCAAGCCCGAAAAAATTCCACAAAACACGGGGATTCTGTCTGGGTTTCTCCGCAAGCCCAGCAGAGACCTCAATGGGGACGCGGCCTTCTCGATGCTTCCCGAGCAGAACCGGATGGACTTCCACCGCCGTCTCAGCATCCAGTCCCGCAAGACGGTGGAGACGGTGGAGAGCGACGAGAGCGATAGCAGCGCTGCGATTGGCGACACACAGCTGGCACTCATCAACAAGCTTGTGGAGGCGATTGACGACGGCAAGAGCGAGCGCAACTACAAGCTGACGGAGAAGTACGGCAGGCCGCTGGGCATTGTGGGCAAGGGCGCGTACGGGATTGTGAAGCTTGTTGCGAAAACGGACTCTGCCACAAAACGGGAAGTGCACTACGCCGTCAAGGAGCTCCGCCGCAAGGAGGGCGAGTCCGCATCGCACTTCTCCACGAGACTCACGTCGGAGTTTGTGATATCCAACTCGCTCAACCACACAAACATTGTACGGACGCTGGACCTGATGCACTCTGGCGGCGTCTTCTCCGAGGTGATGGAGTACTGTGCTGGCGGGGACCTCTACTCGCACATTCTCAAGACGCACCGCGAGGGGCTCCACCAGGTGGAGGCTGACTGCTTCTTCAAGCAGGTTGTACGGGGCATCGCCTACTGCCACGCGAGAGGAGTGGCACACTGCGACATCAAGCCCGAGAACGTGATGCTGACGTCTTGCGGAGTGGCGAAGCTCGCAGATTTCGGGACGGCAGCCGTCTTCAGAACGGCCTGGGAGCACGAGGTACACCTAAGCAGTGGAGCTTGTGGTAGCGAGCCGTATGTGGCGCCCGAGGAGTTTGCGCTGAAGGAGTACGACCCGCGGCCCGTGGACGTGTGGGCCAGTGGCGTTCTCTACCTGACGATGGCCACTGGCACCTACCTATGGCCCGTGGCGAAGCCCGGAGAGGAGCTCTACGACGAGTACCTCAGTGGGCGGCCGGGCCAAGCTTGCCAGGATGGGCTGGCGAGCCAGCGGGGCTCGTTCGAGCCAATTGAGTCGCTACGGGTCGACGAGAGCCACCGTGCCCGCAAGACGGCCCTCTACGGGATGCTGGACCCGGACCCCCTAACACGCTGGAGCGTGGTGGAGCTGCTACGGAGCCCCTGGCTCAGCAAGGTGCGCCTGTGCGAGGCTGCTGAGTAAGCGTCCGGGCGCGCGCTGAGTCAGCACCTACTTTCGCGAAAAAAAGCTGTGAATTGGACCAGCCACCACGGCCTAAAAGTCCCTGAAGAGGTGCTCGTACGGGTCCCGCCCCACTGCGCCGTAGTTGTTCTCCTCCTCCGGGTAGCGGTCGAACTGGCTGGTGTCGCCCGTGTTGGGCTGCACCGGCGGCTCGTACGGCGTCTCGATGTCCCGTGACAGCAGCCGCTCCCACACCACCTCGCCAAACCAGGCGTGCGCCTTGACGTCCTGGACGCCGTTCTGGAGGTTGCCGAGGCGCTCGCTGAGGTCCTTGGTGATGAGCCGCCTCAGCAGGTCCAGCGCGTCCGCGTGGAGGTACTCCGGGTAGTGGACGTTGCCCGCGAGGATGTTTTCGTACGTCTTGATGGGGGACTGGTCGTAGAAGGGGGTGTAGCCCGCCAGCATCTCAAAGATGAGGATCCCGAAGGACCACCAGTCGACAGACTTGTTGTAGGGCTTGGTGGCCACCACCTCCGGCGCAATGTAGTCGGGAGTCCCGCACAGCGTGTAGGTGACGTCGCGCACCTCCTTGGCAAAGCCAAAGTCTGTGAGCTTGATGTGGCCGTTGCGGTCGAGCAAAATGTTCTCGGGCTTGAGGTCGCGGTAGATGATGTTGTGGCTGTGGAGATACTCGAGGGCCAGGCACACCTCGGCAGCGTAGAACTTGGCCACCGGGTTCGGGAAGCGCTGCGACTTCCTCAGCAGCGTGAAGAGCTCGCCGCCCTCAATGTAGTCCATCACCATGAAGACGGCGTGCGCGTCCTGGAAGGTGCCCCACATCCGGATGATGAAGGGGTGCTCCACCAGGGCCAGCATCCGGCGCTCGTCGTTGGTGTGCTCCACCTGCTTCATCTTCACCACCCGCTCCTTCTTGAGCACCTTGAGGGCGTAGTAGCGGCCGTTGTGGACGGACCGCGCAAGGTGCACCCTGCCGAAGGAGCCGGTCCCGAGCGACCGCAGCACCTGGAAGTCGGTGAGCCCGTACTTGCCCTTGGAGGCGGCGGACCGGTGCGGTAGCAGGCTGGATACCGAGGGCTCCATCGTGCGGAAAGGCTGTGTAGTTTGTGAGGTTATCACCACTCTTCGCGAAGCCTCACCCACCAATGCAGACCCACTACGAGGTGCTCGGGGTGCCCGCGACGGCGTCCGAGGCAGAGATCAAGAGGGCCTTCCGCCGCCTGGCCCTCAAGCACCACCCGGACAAGAGCCACACCGCGGAGTCGCACGAGCTCTTCAAGCGCATCAACGAGGCCAACAGCGTGCTGAGCGATGCCACCACGAGGCGCCAGTACGACGACAAGATCCAGCCCCGGTCGTTTGGCTTTGCCGGCTCCGACACCCACCGGTCACACTACCAGCAGGACTTTGGCCGCAAGACCCACACCCACTTCTACACCCACTCTAACGCGCACTCGGCCTTTGCCGGCTTCACGGCATCCTACACAGAGTACATGGGCTCTGCGGACTTTGGCGGCGTAAGGCCCAAGCCCCAGCACACGACGGGGTCCACCTTCACGAGGGCAGAGCCCCACAGGCCCAGCGCCTACTCCTTCACCTCGCACGAGCGCACAGAGGTGCGGCCTAGACAGGGAGCGGACACAAAGGCCAGCGGGGACACGAGGACAGATGCAGGTACAGGGAGGGGGACGGGGACAAGGACAGACGCAGGTACGGGTCCCAAGCCCGAGCCCAAGCCAGAGACTAGGCCCGAGACTAGCTCCGGGACTAGGCCCGAGCCCAAGCCCGAGCCGATGCCCGGCAACTGGGCCAAGCAGCAGCGCAGCTTCAACGACGCCGCCTCGTGGGAGACGCCCAAGGAGTTCAAGTTCCAGGCTGGCGAGATCCCACTGGGGTCCAAGCCCTCGCCCACACAGATCCACACGATGCGCAACAAGCGCCAGACTCGTAAGCGGAGCACCAGCGAGGAGCAGCCCAACAAGCGGCCTCACTACAACGAGCGGACCGAGGCCCGGGCCAAGGCGGAGGAGAGGGACCGCCACAAAGTGCGGTACCAGGAGAGCCACAAGCGCACTCGCGACGCCTTCTCGATGGAGGACCTCAAAACCACTACGCCCATGACTCAGACCAATGGTAACTTCAACATGGCGGACCTGAGGCACGCCAACCCCTTGAACCAGAGCGCAGACTTTGACATGTCGCAGATGGCAGACTCGCTCTCGGACTCGCCCGTCAAGCGCCGCAAAGTCGGGTCCGTTGCCGAGCCCATCGAGGTTGACCCCACGGAGCCGCAAGAGGCAGAGGCGGTCCTCACAGTCAAGTTTCTACACCTGGAGGATGACGACGACGATCTCACGATCCTGCCTCCGCCCATTCCCAAGATCCCAGAGGGCAAGCTCCCGACGGATGATGCCGTGTGGACAGACTACTGCACAAGGTACAAAACGTACCACGACCAGTCCCTGCGGAACGAGCAGCTGCTGCGGAACGAGAGGCAGCAGCGGATGGAGGCGATGATGGCCTTCCCCAACGACTACACAAGCCAGGACAACATCGCCGTCTTCCACAAGCTCGTCAAGAGGAACCACGCAGACGCCAAGACACTGCTGGCATTCGAGGAGGCCAACGCCCAGGCGGTGCGCTACTTCCAGGAGCAAATGCAGCGTAGGCTCGCTGGCACGAATTGACGATACCCTGATGGCGTAGTGACACTTTTCGCGTAGCGGGGTAATCTTGCCATCTAGCACAATGGGCCAGCACGCTTCGAAGAGGGTGCTCACGGGCTCCGCTACGGGTGTCAAGCCCTCGGGCGGCATCTACCTACACAGGACGATGCCGAAACCGCCACGGGTCCCCCCGAGGGAGAATGTCAACTCTGGCAAGATTGGGCAGATATCGGTGGAGGAGATCCCGCTCAGGCTCGACTCCAACAACCCTGCTCTCAAGACGCTGCGGAACAAGTCGATGCTGGAGCGGGAGCTCAAGGAGGCTCAGCAAGGCTCGCTGAGGAGTAGCGTCCCGCCTGCGACGTTTGTGGCCATAGTGGAGGATCTCAAGCACTACTCTGCTGAAAACGTGAGAGAGCGGTACGGGCTCACCGACGAGTTCATCAGGGTCGTGTCCAGTGTGGGGATGCAAGTTCCACAGAGGAGGATGAGAAAGCCACAGGGAGAGCCACAGAGTGAGCCCGAGACTCACACGAGGGAGGATACTGAGATTGAGAGTGCGCTGGAGGCGCTCATGGGGGGCAAAAAGTGATCCGCCGGCTCAGCCTATTCGCCTCTAGCCTATATAACTATTTATCTATTTATATAAATCATTCATCCCTACACCTTTATCTCTTTACATTTGTGTCGATGCCGTGTGGCTTTGTGCGAACGCATTGTTTGTTTTCCTCAACCGACACTCAGCTTATGACATGGCCACGGGCGTGGGACTCAACAAACGTGATGAGGTTGACGTCCTCAGCGTGCTGAGCTTGAAGCCCAAGGGTGAAGACCTGTTCCAGAGGGCGGAGGAGCTACAGGCGCAGATTGAGACCAAGATTGGGCAGTTGCGGGCAGCCCATGAGGAGATGGAAACGCTGCTGGGCAGTGCCCCGTCCTCGCCACAGTCCTACACCTCTTCTTATAGCCAGGCAGAGATAGATGTGAATGAGAGAATCACCAGGCTGGCACTCAATGACCCTTACAACAGAGACGTGATGAAGTTGAAAAATATAGCAAACAGTGTGATGTCGCTCGTTGGGTATGAGGAGGAGGGCACCAAAGTGATGGACCTCAGCGAGGATGTGCGTTTGAGATCTGAGAAGCTCGTGACGGCTTTTGAAAGGCTGCTTGATACGTTTGAGGACACCACGTAAAGAGGTGGCGAGCCTAGGGACGAGACTGGTCTCACCATACAAGTCATAGCATAGAAGTCACAGAATAGCATACAGACAGGGTCTTGGATCTACCGAATCATAAAAGTTGTGGATTGTGCGACCGTACCATCTATGTAGTTTACAGCCATCAGGTCATCATATATACATGCATCATTACACAGCCTTTGGCGCCATCGCCACAATCTTGTTAAAGCTCTTGTCTCTCAGCTCTCTAGCCACCACAGAGGATATTCTCGTGCCGATTGGCTCCGAGTTCTTGTTGATGAGTACGCAGGCGTTGTCGTCAAATCTCAGCGTCGAGCCGTCCGGTCTCTGGATAGGCTGCTTTGTTCTCACAACCACAGCATGGCATACATCACCCTTCTTGACTCGGTTCGACGCCGAGGCTCCCGTGATTTGTGCACTCATTGGTCTGGCCTTCTTGATGACCACGACAATCTCATCGCCCACAGCGGCGTAATTCTTGGGCGACTTTCTCATCACCTTGATGCACTCGGCAGTGAGTGCACCGGAGTTGTCAATCACCTTCATCAGGGACTTCAGGTAGAGCATGATGAGGGTGGTTGGTGTTTGGAGTCTTGTCGAGTTTGCAACTGGCTTGAGATTTTTCACTGAAAAGACCGCAATAGGCAACTGCCGCTTTCGGCGGACAGTCGCGCCTTTTTGGCGCTGTCGCGGTTTTTTTTTCGCGCTTAGCTCTCACCTCACAGCCCCTAGCTATTTTTACTGGGCACGGACTGGTTGCCAATTCCACCTAAAAACAGGAGCGAGTCGTTAGCTTATCTCATACACAGTACAGGTCCACTACTTTGCTGCATCCACTGTGAAATTTTTGATCCCCTTCCGAGCTCAGCACGCCTCTGTTATCCGGCATACCATTAAGGCCTCGCTTAGCTGTAACAGATCAAGACACCAAGGCACCCGCTGATCCAACTCAACGCACCACTATATTCCCCATAGTTCACACCATCTCCAGACTGGCTCGAAGATGATGCTACCATACTTTGCTCTAATTCTCTCGCTTCTGCCAACAGGCTTTGCTGACGTGTCCATCTCGAGACCTTCAAGAGGCGAAACCTTCACCGTGGACGGCGACTCTGCGAGTGTCGTCATCTCGTGGATCGAGTCCAATGCACAGCCACTACTGACAGACATTACTCAGTACACTTTCACCATTTGTACGGGCCCAAATACAGACATCAACGGTATCCAGGCCCTCCGTTCGAGAGTCAACTCGGATGACATCACAGGCAACGAGGTCACCTTGGAGATTCCTGCTGGCGTAGGCGCAGATGGTGCCTACTACATTCAAATCTACGCTGTGTCTGATGACGGCTACACAATCCACTACTCCAACAGATTCACGCTGGAGGGTATGACAGGAGAGTTGGTGCCTAGCGGGGAGGACGAGGCCCAGCCCCCAGCGGCACAGACTCGGATCGATGGCGGCCAGACATCAACACTGAATGCTGCCGACAGATCGAGATCGTTTGCTCTTCCATACACTGCCCAGACCGGCAGAACGCGCTATGCTCCAATGCAAACACAGCCTGGATCCACCGTCACAGCCACGTCGTGGAGCAGACGGTTCCCTACTTCAGCAGTGACTTACTACACCTCGCTGTCGTCGTCACTGGCTCAGCACTCTACTCTCACACCGGGATGGGACTACACTATCTCCTCGGCAGTGAACTGGGCTTCGCCAGCTCCGTTCCCTTCAGACAATGGCGGGTGGTACGCTGCGAGTGAGCGGGTGACTCCTGCTACACTCAGCAGCCTGTCCACGATGACTTCGGCCTAAACACTGCATTTGACTATACCATAGTAGACACAAAGGCTCTTTATTGAAGGGCCTATAAACGTTATCGTAACCTCTTGTAGCATTGTACCATTGAGACATTACCTCCGGCTCTGAATCACCAGTCCTCGCCCTGGTAGAAGAGCTCTGGCGCCTTGTGCGTCACCTTGATGACGCCAGCAACAGCCTTCTCGCTAATGTTTTCGCCAAAGTCCGTCACGTCAATCGCCCTTACAGTCTCGTCGGTGACTCTGGCGACGATCTCGTACCACTTGCCCTTCTCCATGTGGATATCTGGCGAGTAGCTGATTTCGAATCTCTCGGTGGCGGGACTGTCTGGCGACGGCGTATACAGCTCGAGAGTGTTACCGCCTTTCACCTGCTCGACACGCCCTAGCAGGCGTACTGTGCGGTTGGAGAAGGCCTTGATCATAGAGCCATCGATGCGTGGTGTGGGTTTCTCCATCTTGTACTGGTGGTTGGTAGTGGTTTACGCGTCAGTGGCGCGTCGCGCACATCAACACACCAAATTTACACAAATCGACTTTGGCGGAAGAGGGCAATGGGATAGGGGAATGGGCTAGGCCTTTCTACTCGTGCAATACAAAACATTTATAACACATTGAGACCTGCTCATGTGGTGTATCTAAAGTGCACCTGGTTGAAGTCGGTGATGTCTGCAACCTCCTCGAGGGCAACCTCTGGCTTGTCGGTCTTGTCCTTCTGCTTGTTCATGTAGATAGTGACAGCCCAGTAGATGGCTGCAAGCAGGATACAGGCACAGTACCCCACCATCATCGAGGCGAATCCGACGTGGTATCTTGGGGCATCCTTGGCTCTGAAAGTCTGCGAACCGGTGATGGCACCACCACAGTAGCCCAAGTACGTGAAGCCATAGGTCACAGACTTCTTGGTGTTACCAGCGGTGTTTGCCTGTACAAGGGCAAGCATCACGATGTACGGAGCAAAGTAGAAGTACATCATGTAGAGCCCCACGAGCTGCGCAGCGGTGTTTGTCTGGGCACAGACGAAGCACACGATACCGCCAACGAGTGGGATGATGAGTGAGATGATGGCCACGAGACAGCGTCTGTTTGTCCATCTCGCAGAGAGCCAGGTGAAGAAGAATGTGGATAGCGAGGCAATGACACCTGTTGGCATTCCCATGAGGGAGGACTGCACAGAGGTGAACTGCAAGTTTCTGATGATGATGGAGTTGAATGTGGATAGACCACCGTTAGGGACGTTGATACCGAAGTTGAAGAGCATCACAATGTAAGTTCTTGGGTCAATGAAGGCCTCTCTCACCTGGTCCCACTTGACAACCTTGTTGGTGACACCGGTTCTGTTCTCAGCCATGCGCTTCACAAAGAACACCTTCTCCCTCTCCGAGAGCCACTTGGCATTCAGCGGAGAGTCTGGAAGGAACCACACGATGAACATGGACCAGCAGAACGAGATCGAGCCCACAAGGATATAAATGTACTTCCAGGTTGGGATGGCATCTCCAAAAGTGGATGCGAGAGACGAAAGAGCACCGTTGATGACGGAGGAGCCAAAGAAGAAGATGATGGCACTTCTGTGCGGAGACTCCGTCTTGGTGTAGAAAACAGACACGATAAGAGAGCATCCCGGTACGATAGCACACTCAAAGAAGCCCATCAGGAAACGGACAGCGGCCAAGCCAGCAAAGCTGCTGCAAGCACACTGTAGCAGAGTCAGTGCTGACCACATGGTGGAGCAGACAGCGAGCACCCTACCAGCTCTGTACTTCTGGATAAGGAGTGACATAGGCCACATTCCAACGAGGGAGCCGATAAAGAGAATCGACGACAGCCACGAGTACTGCTGCCCGACCAAGTGGTTGTCGTCTCTAAGGCCGAAAATGGCTGCGGTGGAGAGAGACACTTTGTCAACGGCACCAAAAGTTCCTGTCCAGAAGAGACATGGAAGCAGGATCCAGTCGGTCTTTCTGATAGTTCTCTTTTGCTCGGCTGGAGACATGTCTTCGTACTTGCCCGCAGTCTCCAGCAGGAACTGTGCGGCGTCATCGGCGCCATCCACGATGCCCTCGTTGGAGATCATCGAGTCCACCACGACTGCGGCATCCTTTTCGATGGATGACTGGCTCACTTTGTCTGACATGAATATGAAGTAGTTTACAGAGTCCAGGCAGGATAGACATGTACGGACATGCCTGTTTATATCTGTCGTCGTCTCGACCTGCCCGGGTGTTCGTGCGTTGGCGTCCCGCGAAAAGAGGCAGGTGCAGACGACGCTATCGCTGATAAGGCTGTGCGGAGGCAGGTGCAGCCTCCACTTGCCTCCGCCTGTGGATCAGATCCGATAGAGTGGAACTCCTCCAGCGGAATGACGTCTAACGAGCTTCATTTACGTGGAGGCGGAGTTCGAGATAGGCAGATCGGGAGTAGCACCTGTAGGCTGTTGCGGCGGCGCGTTTGTGTAACTCCGTGATTAGCGGGAAGCACCTGGATCTTATTGTCACCTTGCGTGTGGCTAAAGAATATAGCAACTACACTACGACCAGTAAGATATGGGCCCCTAGCTCCTAATTGCCTTATCTATGTACTCAAATCAGGTGATTCCGGCAAATTTGCCTGGTGCTTTGTGAAAGACAGAATAGCTCGAAGTGGAATTTCTACCGAAGTACCATCAGTCGCCTCCACCTTCGGGACAATGCTTTTGCCCTAAAGGGTTACAAATTCCAGGAAGATCACCGCCCACAGCCACATATGGTCTCTGGCCTTCAAGAGCGTAGCACTCACTCGCGACCAAGATCTAATAGGAGTCTCTACTCATCTACTGAGAATAACTGAGAATATGTTTACTGGGACGCTGAGACAGCATCTTGTTTGACTCCCAGAGAGCCAGCTGAGAGCGGCACATATGCCTTGCGGTCCGTTGCTTTAGTAAGTCCCCAGAACTCATCGGTGTCTGTTTCTTTACCAAAGCCACCACCACCCGGTGTCAGAACCTTGAGGATATCGCCCTTTCTCATTGGAATCTCTGCAAGCGATGGCAGCTGGATCCACTGGATCACGTTGCCTCTGTTTCTGCCCAGGTAGTTTTCACCCTTTTTACCTGGCTCACCACCGTAGACTCCCCAAGGAGCAAAGACACGTCTCTGTGTAACGAGCGAGAGGTGGACCGGAGAGTTGAACTGGATTTCACGGATTAGCCCATCTCCACCGCGGAATTTGCCCCGGCCACCACTGCCCTCTCTAATTGTGTACTGGATAAGCAGACAAGGATATCTAAGCTCCAGAACCTCGGGATCGGTAATTTTGGTGTTTGTCATGTTGGTCTGAGTACCGCTGAAACCGTCAAATCCGAACCGCTCGCCGTTTCTTTCAATAATACCAGCGCAGTTTCCCTGGCCAATAGTCTCAGTGTAGCCGAATCCCTTGATCATCTCACCTTTCTCGTTTTCGCCACCAGTGCCGAAGTTGAGTCCGTTCATGCACCCGCCAGTGGCAGAGGTGACACCAAAGGCCTTGAAAAGGGCATCGGTAGTTCTCTGAGAGGTCATGCCATTTCCCGCACACACCGCAGCGTACGGTGATGGGTTCAATAAGGAGTTTTCAGGGATGATGATCTCCACTGGGTCCAAACACCCCTGGTTCAGTGGGATCTCCATGTCCACAAGACAGCGCAGTACGTAGATCACTGCAGAGTATGTCACCGACTTTGGCGAGTTGAGGTTGGAGTAAGACTCCAGCGAGGTGCCCGTGAAGTCAATTACCGCAGTTCCTGACTCGGCGTCGATGTCGATCTTCACCACAATCTTTGTGCCGTCATCCATATAATCTTCAGCTGTAAGAGGGAGTCTGTGCTTGTTCTTGATGGCAAACTGCTTGAGGTAAGCCGAAACGGCCAGTGCTGCTGTCTGCTTAACGTTGCGCATGTAAAACGACACAGTCTCGGAGCCGTACTCTGCAAAGAGCTCTTTCAGCAAATTGATGCCACGTTGGTTGGAGGCAATCTGTGCCTTGAGGTCAGAGACGTTATCGTCAATATTTCTTGTTCCGGAGACGCCGTGTGTCTTTGGCACCTCTGTAAAGTGATGCTTGAGTCCCTCATAGTCAAACTTGCCATTATCAACAACCTTCCACGTCTCAATGTTCACTCCCTCCTCATAAATCTCTCTGGCATACGAGGAGGAGGAGCCCGGAGCGCTTCCACCGATCTCAGAGTGGTGTGCTCTGGCAGCAACCACAAACTGGATCTTGCCCTCGTGGAACACCGGCGAGACCACTGTGAGATCTGGCAGGTGTGTACCACCCACGGACGGCGAATTTGTGCATAGGATGTCACCTTCATGGAGGTCTTTGCCCCAGAAGTCCAGCTGGTATTTGATTGCAGAGGACATGCTCCCCAAGTGTACCGGCACATTCGGAGCATTAGCACAAAGGTTACCCTCACTGTCGAAAAGGGCACAAGAGTAGTCCATGCGCTCCTTGATGTTTGCTGAGACGGCAATCTTCTGCAGAGTGCGGGACATCTCGTCTGCAATCGACATGAAGCGATTTGCAAAGATGGCGAGCTGGATCGGGTCGACATACTCAGTAGAGACATCCTGGATAGCAGTAGAAGTCTCTACATCCAGAACAATGTGTCTCGGGTGGATAGTGGCTTTCGAGTCTGGTGTCACGAGCACCGTTTGTGTAGTGTCGAGAATGAGCGCAGGGCCCTGGACCACTTCCCCGACTTCCAGATCCGAGAGGAAAAACACCGATGAGGGTAGCTTCCCCTCGTCAAAGACGATCTCTGCCTTCTTGGCCTTGGAAGGGTCCACGGGCGCAGTGGCGATGGAGTTGAAGGGCGACTCCTCGCGGACATAAGCGCCCTCGGCGTTACCCTCGGACCGCACGCGTAAGTCTGAGACTAGCACCTCCTTGCCCATGTCGTTGAAGGCAAACTCGCGCTCGTGAGTCTCGTAGAACACCTTGAGGAAGTCGTCGTCCTCTGGCCGGGCCACCATGATCCGCGTGTCGGAGCCCTTGTACCCCATGTTGAAGTAGAGCGTCGACCGCACAGAGTCGGGCTTAGCGCCCTGCGCAATCAGCGCGGCACGTGACCGCGTTACGAGCCCCTGCGCACGCGTTACGAGCCCTGCAGCGGCACCGGCACGGTAGGGGCACGCGACGGGCTCCTGCTGCTCATCCACGAGGTCTGCGAGCGAGATGCCGTAGGCGGAGAGAAGCGACGAGTGTCTGTGGATGAGCACCTTGCTGATCTTCAGCACCTTGGCGATGCTCGTGGCGTGCTGGCCGCCGGCGCCGCCAAAGGACGCCAGCGCGTGCTTTCTGGTATCGTGGCCTTTTGCGTCAGTAAGCTCACGGATCGGCTTGGCCATCTGGAAGTTGGCCACTTTGAGGAAGCCGAGAGCAACCTCCTCCGGAGTCATCTGGGTGCCGTTGTCGCTGTTGATGGTGTCAGCCATCTGCTGGAACTTCTTGCGGGTGACATCGACATCCAGGGGCTCGTCCTCGTTCTCGCCAAAGATGTGCGGGAAGAACTCTGGCCGGATCCGGCCTGTGAAGAGGTTGGCGTCTGTGATGGTGAGTGGGCCGCCCTTGCGGTAGCACGCCGGTCCCGGATGCGCGGACGCCGATTCCGGCCCGACGCTGAAGACACCGTTCTTGTAAGCGAGGATCGACCCACCGCCAGCAGCCACGGTGTTGATGTCGAGCTGAGGAGCTGCCAGCTTGATTCCAGCGACAATGTTCTCAAAGGAGAACTCGTACTCGCCAGCGTACCGGGAAACGTCAGTAGACGTTCCACCCATATCGAAGCCAATAATGGGCATAGAGTCGTAGCAAGTCTTTGCCTCTCCCACCACGCCGCCCGCAGGGCCTGAGAGAAGCGACTTGAGCCCTGAAAAGGCGTTGTAAGAGCACAATCCACCGTCCGATTGCATGAACTCCACCCTGGTGTGGTTCTCGAACCCGGGCTGGAGTCCACTCAGGAACTGCTTCACGTACTCCTTCACGATCGGCGTCAGGTAGGCATCCACCACTGTGGACTGGCCTCGTGGCACCATCTTCAAGACAGGGAGAATCTCATGGGAAAGCGAAACGTTGGAGAAGCCCACCTTGCGTGCAATCTCGCCCGCAAGCTTTTCATGGCGCTGGTAGTTGAAGCCATGCACAAACACCACAGCAACGGAGTCGACGCCGGTCTGCTTGAGTGCCATGAGGTCCTGCTCCAGCTGTACTGTATCAAGGGGCTTGATGATCTCAAACACCTCGCCAGTCTCTCCCAGGACGTACCGCTCGCCATCCACCAAGTCCTTGGCGTCGTAGCCAGTGGGGTCCACAGTGAACGCTGGCATAGTCACACGCTCATCCACCTCCACAACGGCCTGGTGAAGCACTCCAGGCTTGACAATGTTCAGGGCAAAGAGTTCTGGTCTCGACTGGTCCGCAATGTGTAACAAGTCCTTGAAGCCCTTTGTTGTGACGAGGGCACACTTGACGCCCTTTCTCTCCAGCAGCGCATTGGTAGCGACCGTGGTACCGAGTCTAATAGAGGAGATGATCGAAGTGTCGAGAAGCTGGCCTCTCGGGATCGTGTGGCCAGTCACGTCCTCAAGTACTCGTCTGATGCCCTCGATGTTGGAGTCGGCATAGTTGTCCGGGTCCACGGAGAGCAGCTTGAAGGTCTTCTCCGTGGAGCCAAACTTGTACACCACATCGGTGAAAGTTCCACCCCTGTCTATGGCAATGGAGACTTGGATCGTCATGGTATGGGGGTTGGATGGGTAGCAGATTGTATCTCTTTATAGGCTGCCGGTGGTTATCGCGGGCAGGTCGAGACGACGCGCCGTGGGAAGGTGGAGACGACGCGCGTTATCGTGCATGCTCTACAGTCGAGGCACCAGCAAATGGGGGTTATCATATATCTGCAATCACGCTAGCGATATCGTGGTTGTGCGGCCCTTGATCATGTCCCGCCAGTGGCTTGCTGGACTCACACCATGATCCTGCTCCTTCCACACGTTGAGAATGATTTCCCGTGCCGCTTCAACGGTCTTGAGTCGTCTTTTGCTCTCCATGCGGCGTAAAGTGTCGAGCACAAACCACCTCACGTCCTCGTCAGATCCAGTACCGGCTAGTGCAATCACAAATAGAGGCCATAGCAGAGACATGTAGCAATCGGGAAGGCTGTTACATAGATCGATAATGCTGCTTGTGTAGAGCCGCGTGTCGAGAGAGCCGCCCTTTGCACTGTGCATGTGTACAACAGCATATAGATATAAGAGAGCAGCGAGCCGCTTGATCTCGGCAATCTTCGATATATTGGCTCTCTCATCGTCGTCGAAGTAGATCTCAGCATTCGCCGGTAGCGTTTGATTCATGTGCTTGAGCATCTGCTTAGTCTCCTCGGCATGCCTCATAAACTCCTTTGTGTATATGTCTCTGTTCTCGCCTTCTTCGAGGTCTATATCATCCATGACCTGCCCAAGAACAGATACTCTGTGGATCAAGGATATCAGATATGGAGAACAACCAAACACAAGGTCGATCTTAGTGTCATAATCTTTCTTGAGCTCTGCGATGAAGGGGTCATCCCCAATTGTGATACGCTTCTCATCGCGTTCCTGTGCCCATGCCGTTTCACCCATAACCTCGTGCGATATGAAGTAACGAACAAAAAATTTACCCATGGGACTCAAAATCTTCTCTCTTGCTCCCTGAGAGCCACGCAGAACTGCCTTCGAGTAGTTCAAGAGCGTTAGCCACGAGTTGTTACAGCTCACGGATATTTCGATGAAACATAGCATAATGATAATGGCAAAAACATCATCCCAGCCATCCTCATCCCTTTTCGATTCGATGAGCTCAGATATTTGCGAGACAACCTCCGTGAGATACAATTTTGCAGTTGCCTCGAACTGGTGCTGGCCAAGGAGCGAGAGTTGTGTAGCTGAAGCTGCCACCACAGTCTTCATGAGAATCTCGCTGTGAAACGATAGTGGTATGATAAGATGAAGATATGGATTCAGTTCTGGTGCAATATAACTGTTTGTGTTGGCATTAGAGGCCTTTACTTCGCAGCAAACACATCCGGGGGCTATACGTTCGATGAAATAGCTCACCAGCTTTTGCTCTTCTGGTGTGACGTGAAACTTGCACTGGTCAAAAGAGAACTCTGGAATGTTCATCACCTGTCCTATGGGGAACTCCGCAAAGGAGTCCAGAAAGATATCGCCAAATGACAACGCGGGCATCCCCGGATCGTTAATGAAGTCGAACGCATCAGGCCTTTGTGTTGAATGTGAAGTGAGTGTTGGAATATGTGCCTTTTCAAAAATCTCTGCAAATGGACGGGAGCTATCGCCAGTGTTGATCTGATCTCCCTCCAAGAGCCTTGCCATTTCGTGAGAATCAACGTTGAAGAAGATGTACTGCTCGCGTTTAGCCACTGAACTGAAATAATTTGTGCTATCTTCCTGTACAGCATGACCTCTAGCACGTGTACGAGCCATAGCAGACCTACCAAAGGAGATCCCTCTTTCAAAGGCATCCTCCTCCCAGGTAAGCTTCATCCCGAAGAAGTTGCACTCCAGGTTGAGCCTTTCGCACCGCTCACAGAGCGGCCTTCGTTCATCACACTTCACACGTCTCTTCCGGCATGTAAGGCACCCTTTCCTACTTCGTTGTCTGTATATCTTTTGCTCGCCCATGGGTGGTTGGAGGTGAGTTTAGTGTATGATCTATTGTATCGCCTCGCGGGGTCCTAGAGATTTCGGCAGGTCCAAACGAGCTGGTAGGGGCACTCTCTCAGATAGACGAGACATACACCCTTGACCTTCTCGCTGTCATTTTCTAGCGACCAAATCTCTGAAAGTTTACACTTCGACCTGATGGCAATTCCAATCAAGATGAGACTACTTGATTGCGTGTTCATTACGTTCATTAACCAACGCCGGTTTGGGTTATTGCTTCTGGGAGTAATCCTTCAGGATACCAGCCATGTGAGTGTTAGTGATCTTACCCTTCCGCGTCTTTCTCTTCTTCATCTCAGGTCCAGCAGTCTCCTTTTTAATCGTAGCTGGGTCAACAGATGCTGGCTTCAAACCCAACTTGCTGAGCATTCCAGGAAGGTCAGCCCTGTCAGGAAGCTTCACTGAAGCCCAGATTTGTACAAAGTCAGGGTCGACGTGTCCTAGCTCCGACCCGACATTCGCCCAAACTAGACGTGGCGTGTTGTCTTTCTTGTTTCTGAGCACAAGTATCTTCCCCTCCTCTTCCAACTCATCAATCGCATCGATACACCCGAGCCATCCATCCTTTAACTCCTTTACTGGGATGCCTTTGAAGTTGGTGCGGCCTCTTAGTAGTCTCAGAAGCTCATCCTTTCCTTTCACATTATGCACAGAGACATACTCCAAAGTGTTAGCCTTCTCGTCATAGATGATTCTGTCGAGCTTGATGAGCATTTTCAGGAGCTTAGACTTCTCCTGGTCATTGTTAATGTTGAGATAGGAGAAGAGCGATTCGGTTGGCAGGGCAATACTCTTCGACCTTATGTATTCAACAGCAAGATACAGTTTGGTAGACCAGTGAGAACCGGATGTAGAGTCGGTTGTGGAGGCTGTGGCGGCCCTCTTGTACTCTCTTTCCAAATCATCATCGTCGTCGTACCGCTTGGGAGTGTTGGTGTTGGCGGGAGTTGGCGACACTGACTTGGTTGTCTTAGTGGATATTGGTGCGCTCTTCACTTTGCTCTTCAGAGCATTGAGATTCGCCAACAGTGACATGACGAATATGATACCAAATACGAAGAGGTTATTAATCTGAGTGGTCAAGATCAGTGGAGTAGAAGGTCTCGAAAATTGCTGTAAAGGGAGTCGCACTTATTTCCTGTCTGGGATCCGCGGTATGGACAGAAAATTTTCCACTACACTTCTCTTCTACCACACTGACTGGTCAGCCAGCCAATTCGTCAGGATTGGTACAGCAGATGAGATTCCGCTATCCATCTGCCGGCTGTCTTGTCTTAGAAGAAATCCCCATCTTTAAAACCATCGCTGTTAGGTTCCAAGTCTCTTGTTGAGCCCATGAAGCGGTGATGACCTGATGTATGGGACATCTATATAGCCATTGAGCAATGACATGTAGCAATGCTGGACAAAGCCTAAGCCATGATTACGCGAGATCAGTTCTCTTCTCTTCTGCTTTACTCCCCATCAATTGTAGTAGTATGTCACGTGACCGCGAAAAGCAATTGTAATGCAGAAGCTCACTTGTGGTTTAACGCCTTCAACTAAAGCACATGTCACAATTCGTACGAGCGTTCTCAAGGCTCTACGCTACCCAGAAACAACTAGAGAAGGATGAGATCCTCAAAGCAATCAACCTGCTTTCCAGTAAGAATTTTAATTCTGTGACGAAGGAGGAAAAGGCAAAGTACATCAACTACTTCACAAAGGCCCTCAACACTGATATCAAGGCAACGAGCGTGTCCACAGTATCTTCAAATCACTTCACTCAGTCCTTGACAGGCTTGAACTCTATCTTGAAGGCACCGAAATCTGATCCGGTGAGTACCAAAGAGGCTATCTCAAGGAGTGGTAATGAACAAGCGTTGTTGGCAGCTTTTGAAGACTTGCTCGTCTCGCAGAAGTTGAATCTCCAAACCATTCGTTATGTCGTCATGAATAAGCATCTGAAAGACGTGAGATACCTATACGAGCGCTTGGAGTTTATGAAACTCTACGACTTGACCCTAGTCGTTTGTCTAAAGGCACTCATGCTCAAAGAAGTCAAGCTAGCTACAGAAATTTACCACAAAAACATCAAACGATGGTTTGTGATGAGGGATGAAGGTCTATCACCCTTCTTGGAAAAATCTTTGTATCAGGTGATATGGCGAGTTGAGCATAGCCACGAGGCATTGACATCATTGGAGCACACAGCCAATTCATGTGTTCTTCTTCTGGAAGCGCTTCCAAGGCAGTATTATAATCTCGAGGGACTCATGAAGTCATTCACATACACGGACATCCAAGACACTTTTATTGAACTGTTGGGCTACCTTGTATCGAAACCAGTTTCGCAAAAATCGAACGAGTTCATTCGAAAGCTTGTTCGTATCAACACTAATGGTCAAACTCCTGTGGAACGTTTCAGATACATGGGTAACCTGATGCCTCTGTTAGAAGACATTCAGCGCTTTTATGGTGAGGAGATTGGTGATCTTGTGGCGAAGCTCAACGAAATGGATGGAAGATTGGACGAGGCTACACTCAGCTTAATCTGAGCTTGATGCATGACACGACTTATGAAATAAATGATTATGGAATTAAAAGAGAGCTAAGTATCACATTATGAATTTGTTACTCAACATCGTTTGCAACTTCCTGCTGGAGCAGATAAGCCGCGTATGGAGAAGGATAGACATCCTTTACATTTTGGTCAGTGAGACTCTTCCCCTTACCGCCATATTTGGCTGGACACTCGTCTCCAAGAGTCTTTACGACATTCTTGGCATTGGAAAGCAAAACAAACTTCTTTGTGGTCTCCTTGGATAGCCACAACTTTACTAGGTCGTAGACCCAGATCATCATAGTTGGAACGTTGACGAACAATTTTCTCTTGAGAATCTCAGGGTAAAAGTCCTGGAAGATCTGGATAGTTGCCCTTGTGCCCTTTTTGATGTCTGGATCGAACCGCAGAAAGCTCACACCTTCATAATCGTGCACCTGGTTCATGTAGTCCCTGCCCTCAAAGTCAAGAAGCTGCAGAGATCTCTCCATAGCACCAACTCTGAATCTGATGAAGGCCTCGGTGTCATTGAAGAGCTCCTTGGGCGTGACCCCACTAGGTGTTCCGTAAATGTTCCAAGTTGTTACCTCGTCGCCGTACTTGGTTACGAGACACACTTTGTCGAACTTGTGATCGTGAACCTCGTTGAAAGCTGCATTCAGCGGCTTGAACTCTTTACGCCATTCTAACGTTCTCTTGAGCCTGTCCACACACTTGTCGTAGTCGTACTCGTCAGCCTTGAGAAACTTTGTGGCGATTGTTTGCACCGCCTTTTCGTTGTAGAACTCGCCTGAAGGATTCAGCTGCTGCCCGAACAGCTCGTCGTACCCAGCGGCATCGATAATTGAGGGCAGAGCATTAAGTAGCTTGTCAACTTTGGCCTTTTCAGATGACATTTTGTTTAATAGTGGGAAGGGGGAGGGCAGTTTCTACATAAGGGTGCGCATCCGGACACCTCCGAGACACGAAGCTATTGTCCTACAACTGACAGCTGGTACTCTTTGAAATACAATTGGCTACCAATTCTCATATTATAGCACAGTACAGTTAGAATCGTAATTATTTTACACGTGACTCCATTTTCAGCTTTCTCAGCTGCTCCTGGAATTTGTCCTCGTCGTCATCGTCCGAGGACTCGTCTACTGAAGCAGTCAGAGCTGGCGAAGACACCACAGGCGACGAGCTTCTAATTCCGAGCATCGCCTTACGCTCCTCCAACTTCTTTCTTGCCTGCTCTTTGAGGTATGCTTTTCTGTCCACGCCTGGTGGAATCTTTGACGAGCCAGTGGATACAGGCTTGACCTGAGGTTTAGGGATGTATGCGGATTGAGTAGTGAATGGCTTCCGTAAGAGCTCACGAACCTCTGGCTGTAGCCCCAGCCCAAGAACCCACTTCTTGTACTCTGTGCTCTCTTTATCCATGCTGAATGCACTCACAACATTAGCCGATACCTCTTTGATTGACTCCTCGACGCTTTTAATATTTTGCTGATTCACTCTATTCTCCTCCTGGATGCGCTTGCTCTCTTCGTCGAACTTCTCACTATACTGCGCACTCTCCTCTAATGCTGGATCTATAGCTTTACCAGTGAGCTGCTGCATTCTCTTGGCAAGCATCAGTTGCCGTTTGATTTTGCTGCGCTTCTCATCATCCAATGAGGATGGATTCTTCGCCTTGAAGAGCTGTAGCTTCATCTCCGTGATGGCGTTATCAAGTGATCCTATCTCGTTGATCAAGACAGGGACCCTGGAGGACAGATCGTTAAATCTGGCCTTCAACTTTTCTGCCTCGGAGTTCGATTCTGGGAGCGCTCTTATCTTGGCCTTCAATTCCTCAATCGCATGCAAATCATCAGCCTCATAGTCCTTTTGCATCTCCACGCTTTCCTCCTTTTGTACGTCCAGTGCGTCCAACAGGATCCGCTTCTCCTTGATAAGCTTGCGCATCTCGTCCGTCGACATCTTTTTCTCCTGTTTGACTCTTCTTCTGTGTCTTGAGGAAGATGTAATGAGATCCTCGTCGTTGTTTTTGAAACGGGACCCATCCAATTTGGACTGGCTGGACTTCTTCATAGTGCGTACTCCTCCCTGGGTCTTGAGCTGGTTCTTGACACCATCCAAGATCTTCAAACTTGATGGTTTGAGTGACTCTGGAAGCTCCTCGGGAATGTCGAATCCATTGAGTCGCTTGTAAACCACCCACATACCCATCTGGAAGCTCTCCTTGTCAAGATGGGTTTGATTTGGCCGTGCAACGAGGTCCCAAACCTTTTCAAGATCTTGTCTCTGGAGGCCCGACTTGCGGAATATCTCTGCTGATATCTGTGCACTCAACAAACCTTTACGCTCAGTGTCGTAATTGTCGAATATTTTGCTGAAGAGGCGCTTTTCCTCCTCCGTCATCTGCATCTGTAGATAGCTGTGCTGAGTGTCGCTTTGCTTCACCAGGTTTGTCAGGAAGAAACTGTTTTGACCGTAACCGGTCTTCTGAGCCTGGAGTGGAGCTAATTGAACGCCTGTTTTCATTGGCACCAGACCGGTCGGCTGCTGTTGTAGCGGCTGGTTTCCGGTTTTGATTGGAACGAGCCCGGTAGGCTGCTGCTGTAGTGGCTGACCTCCTGTGTTGATTGGGACCAGTCCAGAAGGCTGCTGACCTCCTGTCCTTATTGGAACAAGTCCAGTAGGCTGTTGCTGGAGTTGGTTTCCAGTCTTGATAGGAACCAAACCAGTTGGTTGTTGATTCAATGGCTGGTTTCCAGTCTTGATAGGAACTAGACCAGTCGGTTGCTGATTCAAAGGCTGATTACCAGTCTTTATTGGAATCAATCCGGTCGGCTGCTGAGACTGATTTCCGGTCTTAATTGGCACCAAACCACCTGGAAGTCCTGACAAAGAGCTTGAGCCGGCCTGTGATGGTGCGGCCCCCGCTTGTTGTTCACCCAAAGGTTGTGAATAGCCTGTAGGCTGGCGGTCCAATGGTCTGGTTGCTGGCTGCTCAGTTGTACCAAATGGCTGGAGTCCAGTGGCTTGAACTCCCAGCGGCTGGAACTCGGTTGTCTGGACTTTCAACGGCTGGCTGGAGACGCTCTCTGAGTTGCCATTGTTCTGTGAGGGGTAACTAGTTGACTGTCTCTCCAGTGAGAGAGGCTGTGGCATCGGCGGGAACTCCGACTGGCTAGGTTGGTAGCCCGTGAGCTGATGGCTAAGTGGCTGGCTTGGTTGAAAGCCCGTAAGCTGATGGTTGAGTGTCTGATTTGGCTGACTTGAAGGCGGCGGGAATCCCGTTGGCTGCTGATTGAGCTGCGGGAAGCTAGAGGCCTGCTGACTTGGTTGAGGATATCCGGTAGCTTGCTGACTCAGTTGTTGAAAGCCAGTGGACTGCTGATGTAACTGGGGGTAACCAGTGGACTGTTGCCTCAATTGGGAGAACCCGTTAGACTCGTTTTGAGGAGCCTGCTGGTAGCCCGTCTGCTGTCTTTGTATTCCCTCGTTTTGGAACCCAAAGCCTGTGGGCTGATTCACCAGCCCAAACTCGTTCTGAGGCTTTTGTGGACTTGTAAAGAGCTGTGGTTGCACAAAGATCTCGCTGGCAGCGGGAGCTGGTTGAGAAGGCGCTGATGGCGTAGTCTCTCCCTCTGGTATGCTGAAGCTGATTTTGTCCACTTGCTGAGATACTTCGTCCTTGGTAGCGGGATCCAACACGTATGGGAGGTCACCACCACGAAGGACAGTATTACAGAGATGAAGCGCCAGGGCAAACTCAGGGAAAAGAAGATCCCCGGTTCTGTTGATGTCACTGAGCTCCCATATTCTAGCCAGATGGTGAGGACCCAAGCCGGACTTCAGCAAAATGGCCCTGGCTGATTCCGGTGATATCGACACCCCCGTGGTTGCTGATAGAAACAAGTTCTCAAACTTTGTCTGATCTTGAGGCTGTAGGAATGAAAGCCGGTCATATTTGGGAGCTCCATTGGTAGCAGGTGCAGTCTGGAATTGGTTTGGTTGTTGAGATTGGTACTGGCTCGAGGGGTCGTTTTGGTATCGAGGTGGGTACTGGCCTTGGTAGAGACTCTGATTTTGAATTGGGGCGGAAGGTTGATTTTGGTATTGATTTGGATATTGATTGTAAAAAGAAGCTTGTTGCTGGTCCTGGTATGGTGGGAACCCGGCTGGCTGGTAGCCGTACGGGTTATTGGACATGCTTTGCTGGAGAAGGTTGAGTTGTCGGTAAAGGGGCGGTGTAATAGGCTCGGAGTGGTGTCCGGGTGTGAGATACGGTCAGACGGTCAATTGCAAGATTATATACTCTTCAAGATGGCGATATCATACAAAGGTAGTTATAAGCCTCTATTCTCCCTCCTTTAAACATTATTTCACGTGTATAGCATATGTGGTCCCGGAAGTCCGGAATGCGCTATTCCGGCTCATCACGAAAAATTTCAGACTACCTTTAACGGTACGGTGATAGACTTTAAACACTATCTCATACGCTATGGCTCGCAGTGCTGTATCGAAGGAGTACATCTCCGACTCAGGTTCAGATGAGGAAATGGAGTTTGAGCCTCCAAAACACTATCACAAAGTCCAGGCTGTGGATCTTCCAGCAAAGCAAGAAGTTTGGCTCATCAAGGCTCCTAAAGGGTTTGATTTCAGCGGTCTCAAATCCCTCCCCATTTCCTTTAACCCATTGGAATCATCAGCAGAATTCGACCAAGGTGGCGAGAAATTTGTGCTACAGGAGGATCTCACAGACATCAACGTGAACGGATCGGGGAACAAGTACAAAGTTGTGGGCAAGGAGCTCAGGGACATCAAACGTTTCTACCACGTTCAGCGCAGGGTGCACATTCCAGACATCAACTACAGCAAGGTTGTGAAGAAGAGACAAGATGTGAGAAAAGTGGTGGGCCTCAAGGCGCAGCATTTCGCAACAGGATACGGAAGAACAGAGAGTGACATTGCAAGCGATGAGGAGACATCTGTAAAGGATGACGCCAAGACGGAAAAGAAGGAGAAAAAGGAGAAGAAGGAAAAGAAGGAAAAGAAAGAAAAGAAGGAGAAAAAGGAGAAGAAGGAGAAGAAGGAAAAGAAATGAAGGCATGGATGGGCATCACGAGAAGGCGCAATGCCAAGGCGGTTCTTATAGCGTTTTGTGCTTGAGACGCCAGGTGTCGCTTGGGCTTCCCTTAGGAAATAATGTAACCACAAAGCAGTTGTAGAGATGAGCCAAGGCCCAGATCTTGCCCAACGTTTAGGCAGCACGGAGGTGGGCCGATGGCTGCGACGCCCAAGAGCAACTGGAGAACCCGGACGCACAGATCGAGTCTAGGGGTGCTTACAGTAAACAATTGGCAAAGAAACATTGCAAGGGGTGTTCGACTGATTTATATCTGACTGTGGGAGAATTTTCGCTCGCTAGCACTTTCCCCGGCCCTTGGATCTAACGCCAAAGGGATAACGCGATTCCATGCATAGTGCAGAACGGAAATATGCATGTGAGTCGCCAGCTCCTTCCCCAAGCCTCAATTGAGGGGGGAGTAGCAAGCTGGTGGAATAAGCTCAGCGGCTTGCGGGTGTAGCGATTGGCGATTGCAAAGGGTAGGTTTACCGTTTTTGTCGGGAGTGTGTTTGCGGGCACTACACAAACAGGACACTACACAAAGCGCACGACCCAGAGCGCACACCGTTGTGAGGCCCGTTGGACGCCAGGCCGTTAGCGGACATGAGCCGGCATGCTTTAGTGGGAGCTATTTATACCATCGCCACAATGCGCCGGTCTAGACCCCTTTACGAGGTGCATAACTAGGCCTGGGAAGGCCGCCATCGCTTGGTGCTTCCCTGCGGGATTCCCGTCCGCGCGCATTCGTGCATGCACCGGTATCTGGGATTCCGCTATAAAGAGCCCGAAGTTCCAGCTAAAGACCCATGGAGAAGAAGACACAGTCCGAGGAGACGTACGAGCTTGAGACGGCCTCGACGGCCACGCCCCACAACTGGCCAGCGCAGCCCGTGCCGGTAGAGTTCCCCGAGGGCGGGACGCAGGCTTATCTCGCGGTGTTTGGCTCCTTCATGGGCCTCATCAGCGCCTACGGCATCTCCAACACGATCGGAGCCATCCAGACGTACATTGCCTCGCACCAGCTCGCCAACGTGTCCACGTCTGCCATCTCGTGGATCTTCTCCCTCTTCAACTTCATCGCGTACGCCTCCGCCATCTTCTCGGGCGCCTACTTTGACCACTCCGGGTCGCTCCGCCCGCTCACTGTGGGGACAATCTTCTTCACAGCCGGCCTGCTGGGCACAGCCAACTCCACCAAGGTCTGGCACTTCATCCTGTCCTTCGGCGTGGTGAACGCGATGGGCGTGGGCATTCTGCTTTCGCCGCTCGTGGGAGTTGTGTCCCACTACTTCCTCCGCAAGAGAGCAACATACACCTCGCTCGCCACGCTGGGCTCCTCTGTCGGAGGCATCATCTTCCCGATGATCCTCAGGGCTCTCTACCCCAAGGTGGGCTTTGCCTGGTCGATGCGGATCGTGGCGCTGATATGTCTCGCACTGCTGCTTCTCTCGATTGTCTTTGCCCGGGAGAGGCTCCACAAGCCCAAGCCACAGGTGACGGACTTCCAGTCGTTTGTGAGAGTCAACCTGCTCGACATCCTCGACTACAAGGGCTTCACCGAGGTGCGGTTTGCCCTTGTGGTGGTGGCGGTGACTCTGGGCGAGGTGACCCTCGCCAACGTCTCCATCTACTTCCCCTCGTACGCTCTGCTTCAGGGCTACTCCGAAAGCACTTCGTACCTTCTGGTTACCATCATGAACGCGTTGGGAATCGCAGGCAGGCTCGTCCCCGGCTACCTCTCAGACATTGTGACGGGCCCCTTCAACGCCGTCATCTGCACCAACGTACTGGGGGTTATCTCAATACTGGCGGTGTGGCTTCCCTGTGGCAGCTCTCTCAGTGGGCTCTACGCCTACGCCGCGCTCTACGGCTTCTGCTCGGGCTCCATCTACTCGCTGTCGCCGGTTCTCGTCGGGTGCATCTCCAAGACGGAGGACTTTGGCAAGCGCTACTCCACCATGTACCTCGTGACAGCCGTCGGGATGCTCGTCTCGGTGCCAATTGCTGGAGCCATAGTGTCGGGCAACGAGCTCCGCCACTACAACAACCTCATTGGCTTTGTGTCAGTGACGGGCGGCCTCTCTGTGGTGCTCCACCTCGTCACGAGATGGCACATGGTGGGGTGGAAATTATGGGTCAAGGTCTAATGAATAACGATAAACAGCTTAAGTAGAGACACTCTGGAGCCACGCCACAACCTTGGCGAGGGCCACGGGCCTCTCCCACGTCATGTACACCACCGCGTCGTGAACACCGTCCTCGTCTGCTAGCAGCTGGCTCTCAAGCCCGTTGATTCTCGCAAACTCCTTGATGTCGTCCGATAGCACCTCCTTGTCTCCGTACACAATCAGCGTCTCCGAGAGCTCCACGGGCCGCTTGTGGAACTTCAGCCACTCCGCCTTGTAGGTGTCGTCGCTGGTGTAGATGGCCCCCATCCCAGCAAGCCCGGCCGCAGTCATCACATCCACGCCGTGGAACTTGGCGTACGAGCCCGTCATCGTAGGGGCCAGGTTGACCCAGGGAGACAGAAGCAGAAATGCCTTGGGGAAGGCCTCAGGCTTCAGCAGCTCAGCATCTATTGGGCTCTTGAAGTGGGACGCCAGTGTCAGAGCCAGGTGCCCGCCAGCAGAGTCTCCGCCAACAAGGATGCGGTCGCACGACTCGCTCAGCGTGTTGAGACTTCTGGCGAGCTCGTTCAGCTGGAATGGGAACTTCTGCTTGTTGGAGAGGGTGTAGTCCAGCGCCATGATCGAGAGCCGGCTGTTCCCCGCCTTCTCGTGGAGCGTGATGAGGAAGTGGAGGAAGAAGGGCATCAGGCCCAGGGCAAAGGCTCCCCCGTGCAAGTACACCAGCACAGGGTCGTTAGGGGCCCTGTTCTCAGCCTCCACGACCCAGGCGGCACGGCCTTCTTCAACACCGGGGACACTAAAGGTCTCGCCGAGGCTGCGGAGGCCCTTGTAGCGGAAGAAGGTGGCATTGTGGGCCACGGTGGGAGCTGGCAGAGCATTGGCTGTCTCGAGGGGCGAGAGCTGCTCCTGGTGGGCTGCCATGAAGAACTCCATCATGTAGCCTCCGTACTTGGCCGGCTCGTAGTGAGCCGGGTCCTCCACCGAGGTCAGCTTGGTGGCGGCTTGCTGGGACATTGGTGGGTGGCAAAGTGGCGATCCCAGCCACTTTTATACCGATCTGCTATACAGCTACGTTTCCCCAGCGACTTGGTTTACTATCAACGCGTTACAGCAATGTGCAATTTTGGCTTCGCGAAAGCCATGCCCACCATGAGCCCACCGTGGCGGTCCACCTCTAGGCCTTGATCTTCTCCTGGACAGCGTAGTTCTTGATTGTGTTTCTGACAAACCAGTCGGCGAACTTTCTGACGCTCTTGGCCTCCTTCACCTGGATCAGCTCGTCGTTGAGCTCGATGTCGAGGTCGTTCACCGTCACGTACTCGCCCTCCAGCAGCTGGCCCTCTGTCCACTTGAGCTGTCTGTTGTGCAGCTTGTACGTTAGCAGGATCGACATCAGCGTCTTGTCGTCCACATCCAGCAGCTTGGCCAGCTTGGATGGCTCCAGCTTGGAGTAGAGCGACAGGAAGGGCTTGAGCCCCTGTACCGAAACAACAGCCTTCACCTTGAGCATGAAGATCTGGATGTGCATCGCCAGTGGGTCGTTGCCCACGGACACGGAGATGAACTTTGGCGAGGCGAACTTGAGAAGCTCCTCGTACACTGGCAGTGGCTCATCGCCTCTGGTGATTCTCAGGTACTTGTCGTTGAACTTCTCCTTGATGCCCTGGTAGAGCACATCGTCCAGTCTTGTAGGAGCAAGCCCGACAAGCACAATCAGCAGCGCATACATCTGCTCCGTCTTCTTCGAGACAACGTCGTACTGGCCCGAGCGCGAGATGTTCTTTGTTCTCGAGATGTAGAGCAGAATGTGCGAAAAGGTCTTGATGGCGTCCGCATAGCGGTGCAGCATCAGGTAGCAGAAGCCCACGTAGTAGTAGGTGGTGAAGTGGCACCCTGGGATCTTGGTGAAGAAGGCTCTCTTGTCCAGCTCGATGTGCTCCATCGTCTGCAATGCCAGCGTAAAGTCTCCCAGCAGGGTGTGGATTCTCAGCAGCCCAATGATGGAGAAGTACCCGAGATTACGGTAGAGGGGCAGGATGCCGTACTCGCCAGCAACGCTGACGTCAGCAGAGCCGAAAGACTTGGTCTTGAGCTGCTCCACAATCTGCGAGCGGCCAATCAGGGAGTAGAGGGCGTTCAGCACAGAGTAAGCAGACCACACCTCGCTGTGCTCCACAACGTACTTCACCTCGATCGGGTCGCTCTTTTCACTCGACACGAGCTTCGCCTTGTAGATGGCGAACTGGTTGAACTGGTAGATGAACTCGTCCACAATCTCCCACAGCCACTTGTTTGGCAGCTCGAATCCAACAGGGCCGTCCTCGTTGTTCAACAGCAGGTTGAAGAGGTTGCAGTAGTTGTTGTAAGACCCGGTTCTGTGCTCGAGAGTAGGCGAGAGTCTCGCATACACATGGCGGTAGTAGACTTCAGAGTACAGCACCAAAAACACCTGGTCGTCGTTCACAAGATGAGAGATCTCAGAGGGCGATGGCCAGGCAGAGCTCTTGAAGTGCTGCTCTGTGAGCTTGTTGAACTGCGACTCGTAGCACCCATGGAGCTCGTAAACATTGTTCTCGAGATAAGCCTTGTGGAACTGCTTGATGAAGGCAGCGACGGGCTCAGGGATAGCCATTTTTGTGTGTGGTAGAACGGGTTGACGATTTTTTCACTTTGCCGCGAGTGCGATAATTGAGGCAGTTGCGGAAAGAAAGCCGCTAAAAAGAGGTTACTGAACGATCTAGCCCGAATTCCAGTACTGCGGTATAGGTTAATACCTGCCCTCGTTAGATAAGCTCTCGCCTCTCCCTGGGCCGAGATCCGCCCAATTAGGCAACTCCCCCTTCGTCCCCCGCAGACATCTCCCTCATTGGGCTGCGCGAAAGCATAACCTCATTGTACATCCCACAAATAACATCTACATCTCACTCGGGGATGTTCCACCTGGCAAAGGGGCTGTATGCCCGGTACACGATGAGGGAAGAGTATGCGGTGCTCATTCTCGGGCTCGACAATGCGGGCAAGACAACTTTTTTCGAAAAGATCAAGGCACTTTACACAGACCTCAAGGTGACTCCGCCAGAGCGAATCCACCCGACGGTGGGTCAGAACGTGACACACATCAACATCGACAAGCTCTCGATCAAGTTCTGGGACCTGGGAGGTCAGGAGTCGCTGAGATCGATGTGGGAGGAGTACTACGAGCACTGTCATGGGATTGTCTTCATTGTGGACTCTAGCGACCGTACAAGGCTTGAGGAGTGCCAGCAAGCGCTCCTCGGTGTCGTAAACGATGAAAGTATTCCGAACGTTCCGATTCTTATGCTGGCTAATAAACAGGACTGTGAAGACAGAATGGAAGTTGCCGATGTGAAGGAGATCTTCAACAAGATGGCTGAGCATCTGAGTGCGAGGGACTCGAGAGTGTTACCGATAAGTGCCATAACGGGTGACGGTGTGAAGGATGCTATTGACTGGATCAAGGTGAGGATGCTGAGGAACAAGGGCGACAGACCGCCAAACTACAGATAAGATGGCACAGGATGTCGATGCGCAATAGAGCTTGTATAGAGTGTAAAGTAATGTCTATCCATTTCGTCTTTAGTCATGGATTCATCATACAATAGTTACAATCTATAGCGGTACCTAGTAATCCATCCCCACAGTTCTCACAAGATAATCCATCGCACTCTCCGTATTGGGGACACGCTCTCTTTCACTTTCAAAGTACTCCTCGAGCTCCTCCGAGTTGAACTGGCGTGCCCATCTGAGACCCCTAATCATTCCAGAGTTGGCAAAGTCCACGCGTCTCAAATGGCCGTTTTTAAGCGAAGCGGAGTCCATCACCATCTGGCGGACATTTCTGTAGTTAAGCCATGTAACAGACCGCATCGTCACCTCCTCCAAGTGCTCCAGCGTTACTAGCCGTTTGAGCACATCCCTTTCGTACAGCTTCACTACTCCTCTCTCATGGCTTCGGCCCTTCAAGTACACATTGGCATCAGAGAGGTATTTCGAGCCGGCTGGCTCCTCTCCCAGCACGCTTTCGATGAGAGACTGGATCCGTGGCATTTGCTGAATAGCAAAGTCACTGGAGAGTTGCAAATGCGAGAGGTCGAGGTACTGCAAGTTTGGGCACAGCTCCAAAAAGTACAGGATGTAGCCAATGGGCAAGTCCCGCATCTGTGCGTACTTTAGCAAAAACTTGTTTGTGTAAGGGTGAGGTGTTGCGTAGGGCTGGTTCTTTGGGTCTCTCAGCGTGAACTTAACTTTGGGCTCGCTAGTCACTTCAACGTCAGTGGGTTCAAGTGGCTTCTTCTTGCGTTTGAAGATACCTTTGAGCTTTTTGTTGAGGTTCATAAGCCCATTGAGCTCGAGCATTTTTTGCAGCGATGACCCGACTGACACACTGCTATCACAACTCATGTTCGACTTGGACTTGCTGAGATTGTACGAGTTGAGCATCAGCGATCCATACAGAGGGTCATCCCTGAACTTCCAATCACGCCACGACGCCATCGCATAGTCCTCAACCTCATCTTCTTCACGCTCGATCGCTCCAGGCGACAATTTGGATAGGTCCAGCCTTCTCACGAGTCCACCATTTTCAAACTCTTTCAAACTCGTCACGAGTTGAGCCACTCTATAAGTCGAAGTAAGCACAGGGGTGTCATAAACCACAAACTTGGCTGCCTGGTACATCTGTTTGTTCACATACAGACAGCGAGTCTGTGATCTGTGGTCACCGACATATACCATGACGAGCTTCATAATCTCCGTGGGCAGGTCTCTTATGGAGGCTAGAGGCGCACGTGACGTGGATGAAAAGATGCTAAAGGTGTCTGGGTCCAGCTTCGTCAGAAAACGTTTCACTTTCGACTCGGTGTTGATGAGGGAGCGGTAATTGAACTTGGGCTTGCGGACAGGGTCTGCCGTCTGGTTCTCTTCATGATCATCCGTGTGTTCCTCACGTGAAAGCACCTTCTTGCGTAGACTCTCCGGATCGAGCTTGGCCCGCTTGTGACTGGTCTCGGAGATGCTGCTGTGGTTGGAGACAGCACTCAGAGTGGAGTGAGAGGTGGACAGAGCACTTCTGGAGTATGTTCTCAATACGGACTGGCCATAGTGGTCGTAGTTGGAGTTGACAATGTTGATACGCTCAAGGGGCGACCTCGCGTGCGTAGTCATTCTGCCTGGTGGTGTGATACCCCTCACTGGTGTTGATGGAAGCTGGAGCTTGGATTCCGCAACTTCTTTTCCCTGATTTTCCGTCCCAAATGGATCTCCGCTTTCAGCTTGCCACAGTGCAAAGAGGTGTTTGTTGCTGAGGGAGCTATTTTCGATCTCGCAGGTGATAAGGGTGCAACGTTTTTTCGCAGGCCACTACCACAGGGCACACTTACAATAAAAAGGCACAGTAGTGTGCATAAATCACCACCTAGTAACGGTAATTGCTCTACGGTATCCAATAGAGGGGACTCTCAGTATTCACCGCACCCCCGCGCACCGCAATGGGGCAGTGCGGAGGATAACGTTGCCACGGCAACCGATCGCCTGACGTAAGCGCGATCCCCGCAGCCGGGTAACTTCACTTTACGCCCAAAGCGGTAACTTTCCTAATCGGGGTGTTTCATATTTTGTCCCCATTGTGCCAGCCATTGGCACATAGCTATTGACCCAACCCACCATGGAGTTCCAGTCCAGGCCGAGCAGTACGCATGGGCCCAAGAGCTCATGGGCCCGCCTTCAGAACAAGCTCTCACAGATGTCGAAGCACGACAGGCACCGTGAGACGCCAGCCACGGCACCATCGCCAAAGCCGCCCAAAGTGGTCCCCTTCTCCCATCGGATGTCCCCGAAAAAACTCAGAAACTACACCAGCCAGCAGTGCTGCTTCTGTGGAGACCAGCTGACCCTGAAGCTCAATGTCGAGAGGATCATTGAATTGACATGCGGTCACGTATCCCACGAGCAGTGCTTGTCGCTGTTGATGGATGAGTCCATCTCTGCTGACGCAAACAACATGTTCCCGGTGTGCGGTGAGTGTGGCACAGTCACTGCTCCTACAGACGATGAGGTCAAGTCGGCTCTTATATCAAGGCAGTTGCTAAACCCACCAGTGCGCCAGCCGAGATCTTCTTTGCAGAAGAACAGAAACACAAAGGATCTCAGCATTACTGTGCCTGAGGCCCGCTACAAGACCCACAAATCACGCGGATCCAACATCTCTGCTGTCTCATCAATCGTGTCTTCAGTACCCAAGTCGCCGTCTCCTACAGCTCAAGCCTTTGACTCCAAGCTGGAGGCACTGAGGAACAAGTACACAAAGAGGCTGGGGATCGACACCTCAAGACTCGGCACTCTCAGGCTAGTGGACCGGCTGGATGTATCGCTCGACAGTAAGCTGTTCGTCTCCTCAGAGGTACACCTCTTCCAGTATGCAATTGTGGTGGATGGTGCAAAGCACGCCCTCGCAAACATGGCGCTAGAGGCCTCTAGCGATACGCTCAAGCTATCACTAGTGGAGTGCACCATCAGGCTTAGACAGCCAGACACAAAGGTGCTTGAGAAGTGGACAGCAGGTCTGTGCGACCTCTCACAGCACTTCGGCCCTGAAAATTTGACATCCACCATGCCGTTGGAGCTTTCCCCCATTCCAAGCACACCGAAACACTTTTGGAAACCACAAAGCCTAACATTATGCATTGATCATAGGGCAATATCTTCCACAACAGCAACGACCCTCCAAAACATATGCCGAGTTATAGGCCCCAAGTTTGACACGTTCCGTGTCGTTTGTGCCGTGGACAAGCAAGTCTACCTAGATGGCGACATGTCATCGATACAACATATAGGGCAGCCTCACGAGTTCCAATGGCCACTTTCCACGCTCGCTGTACCACAAGAGACAGGCGTGTGTCTTATTACGCCTGGAGTCACACAGGAGGAGTTGCAAAGCATGCCAGCCAACACGCTTCTCATTCAGGTGGGCACAGCCTGTGGTGTACCAAAGGGCCTCAGTGCTGTGTGTGTTTCCTCATGGGATAACGTGATGGAGGCCCTAGTGGCCAAGTACGAATTATCGTTTGACTCCGTTTCCGACTCAGACTCGGACTTTGACTCGGACTTTGGCGACAGTGCCACAGACCCACGATGGAGCAGTCTCTTCCAGGAGATTGACGAGGCCATAAAAGCCAATTAAGTCTCATTTGCACGCCCGAACCGCTCCAGTCCAGTGTAGAGTGTAGAGACCCACAAGTCCCGCTCTGTGCGGGAGCGACACATAAACACCATGCTCCTCCCTGTGACACCCAGGCGGCTCACTATACGGACCAAGCTTGGGTTCTGGATATCGTCGTTAATTCCTGAGATGGCCCTTTTCGATCCAAACCATAGAGTGAAGCAGCAGGAGGTTTCTTCGTCCTCGCTCAGGCATCCATCCTCATAGACTCGCGGCAGAACTGCTTTGCCCGGTCTCGTCTTGTCGAGCTCTGCATCCCGTGCAATGAGGTCCAGCGCACAAACCTCGCCCGAGTAGATGTAGCAATCTTTCAAGGGGATCGTGACGTAGTGCTTGTAGTGAGTTGTGGGCTTGATCACGCCTGTCAGTGACCGCTCCACCAGCTTGTACAGTGTGAGAGCTCCTGGCGTATTGACGACAAAGTACTGTTGGAAAGTTGCGTGCTTCTTGGGTTTCTGGAAGAGAGCACCGCTTTTGAGAATTGGCCGTGATAGCGCATACGGAGTCACGTTGAAGATCTCGGAGTTTGCCTCAGCCCGTGTCACCTCCCACCGTGGCGAAGGCTCAAACATGCCTCCCTCGCCAGTCTGCAGACGCTCGTCGTTTGCAGTTTTCAGCTCCTTAATGAGCTCATTGTCCTGTGAGATTCTGGTCGTCCAGTACGCAATGAGCTGATTGATTCTGCTTACCCACTCGTCTCTCACGAGCTTGGAGCGGGCCTTGAGAACCATTCTGCTCCCATTCTTCATAGCAATCGCAAAGTAGGTGTCCCTGGCTGTACTGCTAAGCTCCCTGAGCTTGGTTTTTTGCCCCCAAACCACATGGCTTGTCACTTCGACGTTCAAGGCAATCTCCGAAGGGTTGAACACCTCTGCTCCAACAGCCTCCAAGAGGTTAACCACGTGGCCTGAGCCCACAAGCTTGCACCGACGCTCAAACTCGTAGAGAGCATACACGTCTCTCCTCTTGAACTCATCATCAGGCATCCCCGGCTTGAGCCAAGTAACGTGGCCCTCACTGAGTGGGAAGGCATTATTGCAAAAGACGTGTGGGATCTGCGACGCCATCTCTGTGAAATCCTTCTGTGTCTGCTCGCTCAGCAGCTTGGGGCTGTAGGGGAATGGTGGTACACACCTGTTGCCCTTGGAGAAGAAGAGCAGATAGTCGCACGAGGCAAAGTAGTCAAATGACACAGCCTGCCTCAGCGAAGGCCCTTTCTTGAGCTCACCCTTCCTCGTGGTGAGTCTCAGCAGAAACCCCTCTATCGGGCAGGGCTCCTGGACTCCTTCAGCACTGGTCGGGTAGTGCTTGAGATAGCGGAGCTCCAGCTGGTGCGACAGGCTCAGAGCTTGCTGGAAGAAGAGATTCCCCAGCGCCTCCGCAAAGAGCCATTCCAGTCTGTCATAGTACCGCCAGCACACACCAATCACTTGCTGCGATTTGTCAAAGTGCTCGACAGTGTCTTGGTAGCCGGACTCAAGCAGCCTCGTGCGGATCTTGTTGTAGAGCTCCTGCACAAGGGGCTGCCTCCTCATGTGGTATCCCTCACTCAGGATATCCAATTGCATCATATCATACTGCTTTGCAAGGGCATTGCGGTAAAAGGATCGTGAAAGGTTGAGGTTGATCACCATCCTTAAAGAGGGAATCTCCACCTTGACTATGCGGTCGAGGGGAGACGAAAGCACGCTGTGCAAGAAGGTAAACCAGCGGATCGATAGCGCCGGCGTCTGGCACCGCATTATGAGGACTCGGTCGCCTGCAATCAGCGAGATGGTTCTGTCTAGAGTGCTGTACAGAGACACTGCGCTTCTCTTTGCCAGAAACAGATCGGCATGGGGCTTGGAGCTCATGTCTCTGCTTGTGTATAGCTGCATCTGTAAAGGGCTCTCCACATCGCCGGTGGATCTCACTACAACGAGGTACTCCTTCCACCGCTCGAGCACTCGCGTGTCAAAGGGCTCGCTCTCAGTGAAGCGCCGGAACCCAGAGATGTCTGAACCTCCAGTATGGCCCTTCACCATCACCAGCATCTTCTCCTTTAAAATCACCTCTCCCGGCTTGTAGTGCTGTGTAAACTTGCGGGAGACCCTGTTCATACGACGGATGTCGCTCTTGATGCGCCGCTTGGTGGTAGAGGCGGCACTCCTCATTTTGTCAATGGCAACCTCGTGCCTTGGATCGAGCATCCCAGCATCCACGTCACGAGCCGGAGAGGGAGCCAGCTGTGTAATCACGGAACGCCTTCGGCGAGGCGTCTGGAATCGAACGTGGGACCCTGGGGCCGAGTGCGATGTCTTTGTGGAGGCATCGGACACTACGATCTCAGGTGTCTCGGGATGCTCAGTAAGGGGCTCGTCCTCACTCTCAGATTCAGACTCTTCCTCACTGTCGCTACCCCAAAGCAGCAAATTCCTGCTTTTAGCATCGCCAGCCATGTTTGCCACTCCCAGCTTGCGAGCATTGGAGTTGAGCTCCGCGAGACCAGCCTCCACGTCTCCGAAAGTGCGCTTAGCCCATCGCCTCAGGTTCCGGTGCTCCTTGTGCCAGATGACGGGGACGCCTCCTAACAGCACCGTCTGTGAAGTGGCGCTCACCTCGGTGGAGGAGTTGTAGAGGAACCGGAAGGCTGTGAAGGAGGAGGTTGGGATGCTTATTGACATCGTGTGTGTGTGGAGGGAGAGAAATTGGTCCGTCTAGCTGGACAGCTATTAGAGAAGGCGTGCCTCTAGAGAATCAGCACCTCAAAAGTATGGAGAAGTGCCCGAGGTGTCGACGTGGCGGCTTAGGATCGCTTTGTTGAAGGGGTTGCGCATCGCGATGTTTGTTTACCTTGGCGTATACGGCGGCTAATCTCTTTGGATTCAGCTACACCTTTCATCAAGATAATTGAGATAGGATAAGATCACATAATTGGGATCGGCTTAGATCAGATGACATCCTCCTCGTCGCCCTCCAGCACGTGGCCCTGGACTCTAAAGTTTTCTGGAGGCTCGACACTTGGGATGAACTCGAGAACCACGTAGCCGACTCCCACAAGGGCAATCAAAATACCAAAGATGATTCTCAGCACGGCTCCGTTCGCTGCAATCACTCCAATAAGAATGTAGACTGTGGTTAGTAGACGCTTGGGCTCCACTTACAGATACCACGCCCCAAAAAGGAGAAGAGGAACGACGCATACTGGTGAGTAAGCGCCGGAACATTGAACTCTGGTGTTAGTCTATACTTGAAGCAACATACCGAGAAAGACGATTCCACCGCCGAAGGCTAGCAGGAAGATCCCGAGGAAGAATGCCTGGCTGCGTGTTAGTGTGTGGCCTCGCGCAGACTTACACTCCCGAGACGAGCTGTGTGACTCCAGAAAGGGCCTGGTGTTAGAATTGGGTACTGGCTTATAACGTACAGAGAGGGCTCCCACTACCAGGTTCGCCACTTTGAAGAGGCCGTTAAAGTCTGACATGTTGTAGTGTCTAAAGTACCCCAGTTGTTATTTATCGCGATACTTTAAACAGCGCCACTATGAGGCTGGCGGCAAATCATAATACGTTTATCTTGGTAACCAATAATATAAAGAAGCAAAAAATCAGTATACAAATACCTGTAGGTGAGGATCGAGAACACGCCCAACTTTTCGAAAGTCTAAGCACGCACTCCTAAGCAACTTACTCCTCATCCTTCACCTCCTTCTCCTCAGCTGGGGCAGCCTCCTCCTGGCCAGTCTCCGACATGTCAGAGGTCCACAACGTCAAGTTGTCTCTGAGAAGCTGCATGATGAGTGTTGAGTCCTTGTAAGACTCCTCGGACAAGGTATCTAACTCAGCAATGGCATCGTCGAAAGCCTGCTTTGCCAAATGGCATGCACGGTCTGGAGAGTTGAGAATCTCGTAGTAAAACACAGAGAAGTTGAGCGCAAGACCAAGACGGATAGGGTGCGTTGGTGGGAGCTCAGTGACGGCAACGTCCGAGGCAGACTTGTAAGCCTCCAGCGAAAGGTCAGCAGCCTCTTTGCGTCTGTCATTGGTGGCAAACTCAGCAAGGTAACGGTGGTAGTCACCCTTCATCTTGTAGTAGAACACCTTGGACTCGCCGGTGCCGGCAGATGGGATGAGGTGCTCCGTCAACACAGAGAGGATGTCGTCGCAAATCTTGGTGAGCTCGGCCTCAATCTTCGAGCGGTACTCACGGATCAGACTCACCTGCGTGTCGTTACCCTTGGCCTCCTCCTTCTGCTCAATAGACGACACAATTCTCCACGAGGCACGACGGGCACCAATCACGTTCTTGTAAGCGACAGAGAGCAAGTTACGCTCCTCCACGGAAAGCTCCTCGCCAGAAGAGGCAACAGCCTTCATGTTCTCCACCATCTCCTCATAACGCTCAGCCTGCTCGGCAAGCTTCGCGAGGTAAACAGAGTCTTCACGGGAAAGGGACACTGATGTTAGTACAATTCATCATATGGTATCTGGAGGTATAGCTATGGCGACAGCCTCAATGGGATCCAGCTGCCATTCAGGTGCGACAGCCACACAGGGCCAGATGGTTTGGGTGGGGCACCAGTGGTAGCCACACAACCCTCAGGCATACAGAGCAAAACAACACATCGAGGTGGACTTATCCATCTCCTTGTATGGTGTCTTGTCGTGATTGCCGCCTCGGAACTCGATTGCCGCCCAGTCACCGCCGCTGGAGTGGCCACCGCGCCAGATCACACGTTACCACAAGCCCCGCAACACGCGTCAAACAGGCATGCTCAACGCCATTGAAGTGCTGTGGAGCTGGCCTCTGGTCGGCGAGTGCAGAGAGATCCACAGCTTGTTTTTGCCAGAGCATGTGCAGTCTTTGCCACGCGTGGGGGAGTTGGTTGTTTTGAACAGGGCGGAGCTCACTGCTCGCCTCACAGCCGCAAAGAATTGAAGAATGCCACGGGGTGAACACAGCTGTCTCGCCATACCTTGGCAGATGCCAAACTCGTTGCCTACTCACTTTTGCTTATTGTTTTAGTGTGTGTCTCCTGGGGTCACTTGCTGGGGGAAAGCGAAAATATAAAGTCGCCTTTCTCTCTCCCGACAACGAAAAACAGCACCAGGCGCTAGTGGCACGCGCACTGAGTGGCAGATTGCCGAATCCGGTGGGTGGCGCAACCCTTTGGCGAAACACCCACCCCTTCGCGGCGCCGGAGTTGTTGACGTCAGGCGGTATCCCAAGTAACCTTTCTTTTTGTTTTCGCGGATGCGCCAAATGGCGCACCATATCTCCTCATTCGGACATCCCGCAAACAGTCGCTTTTGCCACCGCCGCGCATCACCCCAATCGGCCACATTGGTGGCCTTAGCGAGGGTAAGTTGAACCGATTGAGTCTCTTAATGTAGTCTTTTGGGAACCCTGCAGCAGCATCTAAACCACATCTCGGTTTGGTCCTAATTCAACACCTTGTGGATGCCCAATGCCGCTTGCCATAATCTCCGCGTACTTTATTTGCGGGCTGGTGCGGGCTCATAACGCTGCTTATCTAACATTAGCAGCTCCAGCCCACGTAACTACTCATTGCTAAATGCTAGATAAACACAAGCTGCCAGACAAGTGCGAGCTCCTGGGACCGGTCTCCCTCCTCATTCAGTCATGTCTGGGTCTCATAGCAATGTCCTCACTCGTCTTGAAGCGACGCTACGAGCAGCCCAAGAGGCCCTGGAAAGTGTGGTTTTTTGATGTGTCAAAGCAAATATTTGGCTCACTGGGCATACACCTGTTCAATCTTGCATTGTCGCTACTAAAATCGAGGTCTTTACTTCTTGAAGACGACGTTGGAGAGTGTGATTGGTACTTCCTCAATTTGCTCATGGACACCACGATAGGAGTACCCATACTGTACTGCTGTCTGGTCATCGTGTACACAATATGCGAGTACCTCAGGATAGAGGACATTGAAAGTGGCAACTATGGAAAACCACCCCGATTTATGCCCTATTTCAAGCAATTGCTAATCTTCTTCGTATCGCTGGCGATGATGAAGGGCGCACTCTACTTACTTCTCTACTTTCCCGTTTTTGGCATATATGCAAACTGGGTACTCAGTTGGTCGGATGGCTTCCCGAATGTGCAAATTGTACTCGTTATGCTTGTCTTCCCAATCATGCTCAACTGCTTCCAATACTACGTTGTCGACAACCTCATCAAGTTTCCGACAACGCTATAGACGAGCTGATCCTCACAATCTCGGATCCCTTGAGGTTAAAATTGGCCTTATTCAGGTTCTTCATGAATTCATATGTGTCGATGCTGTCCATGTCTAGCAGTCGGTCCTCAAATATCTCAAAGAGGGCTATCGACGTCCTTTGTATCTCTTTGTAGCCATTGAGCATCATATTATCCCAAACTCGGAGCACAATGTGCACTGACAGCGAGTCGGTGAAAAGGGACATGAACCAATTGGAACAAATCGCCTCGAGCTCAACGCCGCATTCTTCAAAATGGCTGTAGAGCTTAGGGAGCCGTTCGCTGAAAGCTTTCTTCAAGTCAGCCATATCCTTTCGCATGTTTGCCAGAGCAAAAAATCCTTCGGGTAGCACATTCTCTATGAGACCCACAAGAGCCCAGAATGCATCCTCCTCGCTCTGGAAGACTAGCAGCAGGTTCGCCACTATGAAATTCATTCCCTGACAGTAACCTATGGAGCGGTACTTTCGGCTGAATGCAGTGAGCACATTGTGTAGTCTCTCCAGTACAGGGCCATTATTCTTGAAAAAGATATTGTAGGGCATGGTTCTGTAAAGGTCCAGCTCTATCTGCGCCTCTGCGTCTGAGCTAGGCTCGTCAGAAAGTAATGTGTGGTACTCGGAAGGGTTCATGAGGTGATTTGATCCACTCAGCTCAGACCATACTTTGGCCCGGTAGCGAGTGGGGATACCGTTCTGTACTAGCCTTGTGAAACTTTTGAACAGTTTGTGGTGCTTTATCGACTTGCCATTAATAACAAGCCACTCGCCGGTGTTGTCTCTATTGGCAAGGATAGCGTTCTTGATAAACTCATCCCACTCCTTCAATGCTTGCTGCTGGTTACGATCGTGCCCACTTGCCAGCTCCTGCAATTTGGAAGTGAAACGTCCAGTGACATGGCTTTGTCCCTTTTGAGGCTGCTGTCGGTCATATAAAAAACCGAACTCATCAACATACCCAGAATAGCCATTCCTGTCGAAGGCACTGTCAAAGCTTTCGAGCTCCACGGGTACAAGACGCTCAGTTTGCAATGGGGCAGACTTACTGTAAGATGGCTCCTTCGTAGCTTTGGGCTTGCCCTCCTTCTGAGGAAGGGTTGTTTCTTCTTGAGGCACCGATTTGAAGCTGTCAGTTTCGGACAACGTCTCGCCCATGGCGTCAGATAACTCTTGAGGTATTCCGCCCGTTGTTTTTTCCTTCATGAGCGTATCAATTTCGCTTGTGCTGAACCCTGCTTCCAGTAAAATCTTGGTCAAGACGTGCTCTCTTCTAGAAGACTCCTTACGAAGAAGTGAAAGCTCTGCCTCCCGTTGTGCTAAGTCTGTGGAGATCTGTCGTATAAGTGAAACCGCTCCGTACCGCCTTATCAAATGTTCAATAGCACTGTCCTGGGAAACGTGGATACTCCCAATGACGTCGGTATCCAGTGAGCTGTCAAATATCTCGTGTGAGTCGATGCTTTCAGACCTGCTCTCACTCTGGCGTGAGCGTGTTCGACCACTAGCATAGGAAACGGACCGTGAGCGGCCCATCGATATGAGTGACGACATCGGAATCAGATCCGTGTCTTATGACTGTGATGATGTTTTCAGCTCGTTGGATTGGTCACGTCGGTGAAATTGTTGCGTAATAGTTATTGTGATCGCTTGTTTGTATTTGTATGTGCGATGACTTTTTGGCGGGGCACAATGGCGTCAACCGCAAAATAAGCTACAGAGCAAATCCTAGCAATATATAAATAAAGATAGCTTAATGCCACACTCCACTAAAGTTCCTCATCAATGCAACTCTGACACCAGCAGTTATTCACCGTCATGCCCGCATGCTCAACGGCTGGCCTTAGCCTAGAATCCCAGATCCACTTTCAAGGTATAACTGACCACAAATGGAAGTGAGATTACTAGCACCGGATATTGCGCGATGAGCATCAGCGCATAGCAGTCCATCTGCTCATGTGGCCCTTCTAGTGGGGTGTAAAAGGCTGTAAAGTACACCTGTGCCGTTGCCGATGGCATGCTCCAAGATAGAATCATCAAAAACTTTGCCACATCATCCTCGATCCAGTGATCTTTGTAAAGTCTATTCGTCCACAGGATTCCCAGGATTGGCATCACCACAAGTCTGCTCACCACCATAAAGAGAACCGTTTTCCAGAAGCCTTTAGGAATACTGGTGATTTCGAGTCTCCCCAAAGTTCCTCCCAGCATCAACAGTCCCATGGGTACTGCTGCATTGGCAATGTACTCTGTAAAGTCCATAAGGAAACTTAATGGTGGCAAATTATCAGGAGCCTGTGGCATGTTTATGCTATTATGCACAAAGAGCGCCCGCACCCATGGTATCATTGCCACAAAGAAGGCAAAAAGGAGGGAGGCAGAAGGCACTCTAATCATGTTCTTCATCAAAAACTCCAACCAGCCAAGTTTGTACTTGGATATAAATGAACGGAACCTCGAAGGCTCGTCACCGCTCTTTTCGTTATCATTATCCTCCTTCTCATTAAGCCCCACCTCCTGTGTGACAGAAATCGATCTCGCCAATTGATCGAGAGTTTTCACTTTCTTCAAACGATCCGCTTCACTGTACTCTTGAACAATGTTATCTATTGTTTGGCTTCTGCTTCTGTGAGACCTTGAAGAGTATCCGGACTCGTTAGAATGTGTACGGCTGATTCTTCTGATAGAATCTGTCCCACTCACAAGCGGCACGATTCCGTATGTTTGGGTTTCACTGCTCGAGTCATCCGCTATGTAGGACTGGTCATCATTGGGTTTGGACTCAACGCTTTCGCTCGATCTCTCTTCATCCTTTTGATCTCTAAAATCGAGACCAACCATTTGGAAGAGCCCGCAGTTCATCATTAGAAACTGCATCACAGCACTGAAAACACACGCTAGCGAAACAGCCATGTCACTTTCCTCTGCGGTGAAGATGATACCGGTATCGAAGCTCTGAACATATGCTATTGGTAGGTCGGAGATGTTGGCAAATATCCCCGCAAAGAGTAAACCAAAGCGCCATTTCTTTGGAACAGGCGTGATGTAAGATGCCACCAATGCAAGTGTGAAGCCCGTAGCAAACATGAGCACCGTCGACAAGACGAACACACCGATATCCTTGATTTGACTGCCCGATAAATTTGTCACAATCTTATTGAAATAAAGAGCTGGTCCCAGGGCGTTCACCACCATATTAGAGACCCCTCGACTTGTCTCTGTGCTCATCAGGTTCGTCTTTACCAGAAGGAAGCCTGTCCCCATGATGAGGTAGATCTTCAAGCATGGTTTCACTGCAATCCAGATAACGTCTCCCAGTTGAAGAGATGACATTTTGGCGTCTGGATCAGAATACCTTCTCGAGCCTCGTGTAGCGCCGAACTGGTATCCGCACTATCGGCACCTCGTGACGGAAACTGGTGATGAATAAAAATGCGCCGTCTCTCGTTCTGTGACTGGCTATGAAACCTTTCTCGTAGTCGGGTGCTTTAAATGAGCCCGGATCAACCTCTTCGAGTGACTCTTGGAGTTAAATTTTCCGAGGCTCCCCTTGAATGGCAACTTACAGCGACCGTACAGCGATGAGGCCTGTGAGATGTAAAACCGGCAGTATTGGAGTAGGCGACAGCGAGATGGACTGTTACCTTTCAGTGGAAGATGTACAAGTGTAAGAGCAAGGCGCCCGATGCCATCTGAACAGGGGTCCCGCCTGATTTAAGTATAACCGAGAAAAGTCCTTTAACCCACACATCCTGAAAAAGGTACCCCGCTCGAAAGGATGTTTGTCGTATTCGCGAAGATCCGCTTCCAGGGCAACAACGCAATACTCGAGCATTATGCCTTTCTTCAATCTCTTTAGTTCCAAGGTGCCAGCCCTCCATAGCGAGGGCTCGATATCTCACCTGTTCCGAGTGTCCAATGCCCCTGTCTCGGGCTTTTGCAACGCGGTACCCATCCAGCCTCCGTCTTTTGTCAGCACGCCTTTTGGCGTATCCCTTGTTGTGCTCTTTGTGCTGCTAATTTACCTTTTGCTTTATGTTGCAGGTGGACAGAAATCGGGCATTGAGAGCCGTCTCTTGACAGCGCTGATCCTGGGCACTTCGGTGTACGTATTTCTGGCCTTTGAGGACTGGTTTGAGCTGCAGTACCAGGTAATATTCTGCAACCAGTACAAGAATGGCTCCCTGAACTTGTACGAGGTTAGCGAGCTTATCGACAAGTTCAGACTCAAGAGCGTGTTGAAGTACCAGCTCAACTTTGTGGTGAACCTGTGGAACACGTATGCGGTGCTTGTTTACAAGCAGTTTGTCACTGTTGCTGCAGGGGTCACCAAGGGAGCGTACAGCTTCATCGTGGAGGGCACGCGGGAGGCTGTACAGACCGCCAGAGAGTGGACCAAATAACTCTATAGACGTATAGACTATGTGCTATAAGCTTCAGTAGCTTTGATTTGCAAAATCCGTGCATTCTCTACGCCCCATTACTATTCCCGCAGTTCTAGCCCGTAACCTCTATCGAATGTATCTACGCCACCGCGAGCGCTGCAACCTGTTCAGTCACCACTTCCACGGGCTCCTTCTCAGAGGCCTGTACTGGGAATTTGAGGTCGCCCTCACCCCTGAGGTCCACCTCACTCAGGCCCACAACGCCGCCAAACTGTTCGAAACGCTTCTGGTAGTGCTTTCTCTTGCCCTCTGCTATCTCGTTCATCTTGTCCCAGTAGGCAGCGTGCTTGTATGTAAAGTCCACATAGCCCCCGTAAAGCTTGTCGAGCTGCTCCTCAGGACAATAGCCAATGAAGGGCTCGTCAAACACAAGCTTCTCTCTGGTGAGCGGGTCAATGAATGGGTGGATGATCTTGAGGAAGGTCCATCCGAGCCATGGGATGTTCGTTAGAAGAGCCTTGCCCAGTCTCTCTGGGTAGTGTGTCTGCAGAATGTGAAGCACCTGTCTGCCCACGTTAACTGGTGGGATCTTGGCGCCTCCCACGCTCTGCACATCGTCATACTGCTTGAAGTCGATAAGCAGAGCCAGCGAGTCCTGGCCGGGAGGCATGTAGTCAATGACACGCTCCAACATGAAGACGAGGTGCTGCACCTGTCTGAAAGATGTCTTTGTGTTTTGTCTTCCCGGCTTGAGGTAGAGGATTGGTCTAGCGTCGTTTTCGTATCCCAAGATTACCTCCTTGCCTGTCTCGTTCTCCTCACTCACGAGCTCCGGGGTAACAATGTCGTTTTCGCCCGTGATACCAAACTCACGTCTCCAGGCCAGCGATCCTTCAATGCGCTCTACACATGCCTTGACGTCCCACTTGGTGGCGCGAAGGTATCTGAGGAAGCACTCCCTCGTGAGCCACGACTTCTCCAACGGTGTGAGCTTAGCCTTGGCGCTTGGGCTCTTCTCCGTGGTGTAAACCTCGAGATCGGGGTTCTGGAAGTGCTTGAGGATCGCCGCGTACTTGTCCTGCTGTTCGGATGTGAGCTTCACCTCCGCCGGAACTTTGGAGGATGCTGGAGGCGCCTCGAAGGGCGTCTCACGCTTCACGAGCTTGGAAGGGTCAACCTTAGGCTCCTCCTTCTTTTTACCAAACAGAGCCATACTGTCTCTATGCAATCAAGTGTGTAAAGGGTTTCGTGTTTATTGCCAGGTGAAAAATCGCGTTCGGGCCGAGGCACGCCCGAGGCTTCCTCCCTACGGCTGGCGTGTAGCGATGCACGGATGGGCACAATTGGTGAGTAAGCTGAGTAAATAGGGCCAAGACCGCGTGGTAACCGAAGGCGGCGAAAGCGGAACGGGATAACAGGATACGCCGCCACCGCTTCCGGACTTAATCGGCTCCCCTATAATGGTGCCACCCTCACCTTTGTTCCCAATTGAGCCAGAGGCAGAGCAGGCTGACAATAGCCTCGAGATTACGCTTGCCACAGCTCGGCGGTCGGTGGCGCTTAACCGGTACATCCGGTAACTCCGGAAACGCGCAATACCTCGACCTGAGCCGCTATAGTACTACCTTGAGAGCAATACGCTAGCAGCCGCCAATAGCAACTACACGCCGGGAGCGCCCATCGTAGCTCTTAGGGGATGGCCTCCCAAAGCGTTTAACACGTTCGCGCATCGGTAAGGGCACGTCAAAGCTTTTATCGCATCTCCTCGCCAGGGCTTCTCCCCAGCCAAGATGCCTTACAAAGTGCTCCCGCTGTCCGTGCTGTGCGAGAATGTCCTTCTAAGGAACCACATGTCTATTCGAGACCTCGGCGGTACAAGGTTCCAGCTTGTCAGGCGAGTTTTGATGAAGTGCTCCGCCAAGCGGCTTCAAGAACTCGAGAGAATCAACACCACTCTGGTGCTAGAGGACGAGGAGATCTGGCTACACTTGCTCGAGGAGGACTTCAAAACACATGTCCATGAGAGATATACCTCGAACCCAGCAAAGATACGGCTGTTCTACAGACAACAATTGGAGGAGTTTGGACAAAACCCTTCGGACTTCAACATTGACAACTACATAAAGTACAAAGAGCTCGGGGATACAAAGAAGTTCAGACTACCATCGAAACTCCTCTACCTCAAGTACGAGAAGGACGAAAAGGAGAAGCAGGAGCTGTTTGTCGAGAGTGTAAGAGAGAAGCGAAGACTGCTGGAAGAACAGAAGGAGAGAAACAAGGTGATATATCTCGACGAGGTCATTCCCGTCCCTACAAGAGGACTACCACCTCCTAGAAGACTAGGGCCTCAAAAGTCTAAACTGTTTCAAAAAGCTCAGAACGAGGCCAAATTGCACAAGGATCTCTTCCGGAATCCCATGTCACTACTACCTACGCCTGCGTCTCAACCAATGAGACCAAAGCCTAAAGCCACTAAGGTACTCTCACCAACAAGGAAAGCTTCTGTGCTGTTCCACCAACCGAAGCGACGCCTTATAAGTCCGAAACGGGAGACCCCAGACCGAGATAGCGTGCCAGATAGCGAGCAACCAAAGAAGAAAATCAACTTTGGGGACTACAAGAGGCGGTAATGACGAGTAATGACAAGCATTTCAGATTCATTTCAACAAAGCGTTGATGCTACAAATCGATTAATCTATATGATTCTGTATTCAGAAACCTCAAGTACGCCAAATTAAACCGTAGCGAAACCACAATCGCCACCATGAATCTCCTCATCTCATATGCAAAGTCTGTCGATGACGGGAATCCGGACTAGACATTATTCACCCATCCTGCAGCTCCACCTCGTGGAAAGCAACCAGGTTAGGCATCCCCCAACACTCGTAACCAACCGTTCTCGCCTGAAAGCACAGTCCTTCGGTCTCGATGCCATCAAACCCCTCCTTTGAATCCCACTGCGTCCCCACAACATAGAATGGAGGGAACATTGCACCCTGTTTGAATATTTCAGACTTGACAAACAGAACGGCACCACCCACCGAGTCCAGCTTCACGGAAAAGTCGAGTGACCCATCATTGTTCCATTGCTCCTGGTGCAAGAAATCGTGCATGTGAGCTGCACCATCAGGACCTGGTACAAATTCTTCTGGAGGCTGGTCCCCATTTGGAGACTTTCTCTGTCCCACCCAAGAGTTGAAATCGTAGTTCTCAGCGCCGCCCTGTCTAATACGAGGCACCACAATGTCTTTTCCTGAACGCTTGAATAGAAGCAACATGTCATCAGGAAGCTCTACCATGTCAGAGTCGATGCATAACGAGTACTGCTCATCCTCCAAAGCATTAGTGATGAGGAAATTGCGTGCTCTTGAGATTGCTCTTCTGCGTTCCCTTTGGATCGACAGTGAGTGTCTCATGTCCCTATCGAAGTTGTAAAGATCGTCGATGAACTGCGCTTGTATAACAATCACCTTAGAAAAGAAGCCCTCGTCCTCGTTGGCATCCATGAACTCGAGTACCTTTTCGTACTCCTCCTTAGTACCAATGAGCAACCCCAGTGTTGTTTTGGAGAGCTCTAGATTGAACTCGATTGTCTTGATGAAGTCTTTGATGGTACGGTCATTTCCATAAGAGTCCGAGTGTGCCACTGCAGTCAAAACAATTACTTCGTTCGATTCCGGCTGGGCATCCAGCGCCCGATACGTTGTCTTCTGGTATTCTGGTTTTGACTGTGTAATGGTGGCCTTCGTGAATCTTGCGTTTACTTTCGTGCCCACAAAGGAGGGCAGTTTTTCCACCTCTGCAATTTGTACCTCCTGTTTATTGCCCTTTTTCAGTCTGCGAAGCTGTGCTTTCAGCTCAAGCACCTCCTCTTTTGAGTCCACGAGCTCCAGTCTGAGTTTATCCATCAAGCCCTCATCATCATTGTAAACTTCTTCATACGGTATGGGGCTCATCTTAGGCTCTTCCCGCCTCAAGGAGTATAGCTCCTGGCTTGTAACTTTGAGTTCGTCTTCCGTCCACCGCAATCTCTCTTCCAGCTCCTGTTTCTCCTGTTGAAAGTGCCCAGAAAGCATTCCAGGGCCATGGTATAGTATCGTTATGGCCACCACAGAAGCCAGAGCCAGAAAGCCCACCTTTCGTAGACTCCCGAGCGATGCCATTATGTGGTCAGTGTCTAGCTTTGGTTTTTGACCGCACGTGTTCGCACTAATTTCAGTTGACCAGATAACAGATCGAAGCAACAACAATAGCAACCTTATCAAACGTATCAACGATAGATGGCGGTATTCCACTAAAGCTCTGCACACCTCTTACCTTAAGCAAAGAAAGCCGAGACGTCCGCCGTTTTAAGCTTTATTTTTGAGGCTAATATTATTGGCGAGCCTCACAAGTGCCGTTGGTGTGTGAGGCTCGGAAAAGGCTGGTGGTCTGACCAAATCCCAAAAGATGTCTACATCTGCGCTCTGATCAACTAGGAGAAGGTTTCATGGTTAACTGGATAGGTCTATCATCAAGTGAGTTCCCATCATGATGAATATTGATGTGCAATGTTCTCTTTCGTTACTGGGTTTAGGGTCCTCGTAAATCCCTGCTGTGCGTCAAACTGGTATTATTCTCACAGTTTGAATGTCCTGAAGCGAACAAGATCACAAAAGACTGGATCTCGAGGAATTAAGCGTCGTGGTCAGTTGCCATGTTAGGCATACCCCAGCACTTATACCCCACGGTGTTTGCCTGGTAACAGAGCCCTTCAGTCTCGATTCCGTCGAACCCTTCCCTACCCCAGGTGGTTCCCACAACGTAGTATGTGGGGAAGAGTACACCCTGTCTGAACACCACGGACTTGACATAGAGCACTGCGCCTCCCACAGAAGTGAGCGGTATGGTTGCATTACGAACGTCGCTCAAGCGATCTGTGAGGTAGATTGGCTCTTCACATCTGGGATCGAAGAAGAAACTTGGGTCGGAGTCAAGCTTGGATAGCTCTTCCTCTGTTGGAACGACTCGCGTACCAGCCCATGAATTCAAATCGTAATTCTCGTTGACTCCCTGTCTCACTCTAGGCACGATGATGTCCTTTTCTGAGTCAATAAAGGCTCTGAGCATGTCGGCAGGCAATCCCACCATGTCAGAGTCGATGCACAGCGAGTACTTCTCGTCACCCAGTGCACTCGTTATGAGGAAGTTTCTAGCACGTGCAATAGCTCTTCTTCTCTCTTTCTGAAGACGTGGCTCATGTCTATCCTCTCTACTCACTGTGAAAAACTCGTCCAGGAATGGGGCATGAACAAGGATGACCTTGGAGAAGCTGGAGCCCACATCGAAGAGCTCTTGGGCTTTGCGGTACTCCTCCTTTTTGCTGATAAGCAACGCCAGCGTTGCCCGGTCCCTGTTAAACTCCACAGCACTCAGAGACTCTAGGTAGTCCTCTAGATTTCTGTTCCCGCCGAAAGCGTCTGAGCCCGCCACTGGTGTGAATACAATAACCTCGTTGTGCTCTGTTTCACCTCGTCTGTATATGACCTTCTCGTAATATGGGTCGTCAAGGGTAATCACGGTCTTTACGGGAGCCTTGACGGCCTTGTCCAGTGTGAGGTCGCTCAGGGTACTTCTTGTTTGCCCATGGAGCAGCACGAGCACTGCAACGATTGAGAACACTATTGCCAGTGCCTTCCGAGTAATCTGAACAGCCATATAGCATCTACACGTGGGGTATCTTACGCCTTATATATTCACCACTGCCCACTTTTGAGGAAGCGGACGCACCGAACCGAAGGAGCATCCCTAGTCTACCCCAGTTGTCTGCAATAGGATGAAGCCACTACGCATTCGGTAGGCAAGAGTCTTTTAGCTTTTGGCGAGCATGCTTGCCCATGTCACGGTTACTCGTTACCGCCGCGCGCTTATGCACGAGGCTCCTGTAGAGGATGTCTCAAGATTAGTATGGCCCAAAAATGCTCTATCGTAATAATTTTAGCAATCTGCCCTGTGCTTTTTGTCCCAGCAGGTTGAGCAATTCTTTATAATTAGCTCCATAGACACTTTTTAAGGTAAAAGCTTGCTCAGCACCTTTTGTGGCGTCACCGTTTTTTTTCGTGTGGCATTTAAGCTGGCGAGTGTGTGCAGGTCTGGGGACCTGCGGCGCTAGTCTGGACAGCTTTCCAGACCGTCTGGAAGTCCGTCTGGTCAAAATCTACTCAGTAGCCACAAGGATGCTTCAATTATTTTCTAAGATTTATGCCGCATACTCACGGAGCCTCAGCCGTATGCGAACCAGGCCGAGGTTCTGCTAGACGAGATACGTGCCCAGGATCGCTAAGGGAGATCGCCCAACTAACCTAAGGAGAAGGCGCCTGAGCCGTTTATCCCAACTGCATTTCCCGCTTGTTTGTTTGTTATAGTCCTGGGCAGGCAGGATTGCCCGTTATCTGTCACATACACAACGCACCTATAGTAATTGACAGTACGCCGGTCTCAGATACTCGAACTAAAAGAGAATTTGGGGTAGATCCGAGTGAATGGATGATGCTTGTATCAGCATGGATTGGAAACTTAGGTGCTAGCGCGCTGATACTTGCAAAGGAATTTGCTGGCGGCATCTGGTAGTCCCAACGTCCTATCTGTACAGAACACTTCCCAACCCGTTGTGCGTCGGCGAAGGAGCTAAGGAGTGATATCGAACCATATCAGGCAAACAAATCATTAAGCAATTCAAATTATACAAACAGCCGTCATGGATCGTGGGCTGCTACAATGTTGGGCATCCCCCAGCACTTGTACCCTACCGTTTTGGCCTGGAAACATAGTCCCTCTGTCTCGATTCCATCGAAGCCCTCTCTATCCCAAGTGGTTCCCACGACGTAGAACGGAGGGAACATCACGCCCTGCTTAAACACTTCCGACTTGACATACAGCACTGCTCCCCCCACTGAGTCGAGGGGAACAGTAGCATTGTGAACCTCGCTCACGAGCTCGTCCAGGAAGGTGACCTCCTTAGGCTCGGGCACAAAGACATACTCCGGGTCCTTGTCCATCTTGGAGTTCTCTTCTATGGTAGGGGTCTTGCGTACTCCGCTCCAGGAGTTGCGGTCGTAATTCTGGTTTGTGCCCTGTCTTATTCTGGGCACGATGATGTCCTTGTCTGACTCCACAAAGGCTTTAAGCATATCGCTGGGCATCTCCACTACATCGGAGTCGAGACACAGCGAGTACTTCTCATCTCCAAGAGCGTTGGTGATGAGGAAGTTTCTGGCACGCGATATGGTTCTTCTTCTCTCCTTCTGTACGTTGGACGAGTGTCTGTCGCCTCTGTTGACGCTGAAGAGGGAGTCCAGGAAAGGCGCATAGACAATCACCACCTTGGAGAAGTCGCATCCGCGGTCCATGTACTCGACAACCTTTTTGTACTCATCCGCATCTCCGATAAGCAACGCCAGCGTCGCCTTGTTTCTGTTGAAGTCGACGGAGCTGAGCGAGTCGACAAAGTCCTTAACACTTCTGTTTTTGCCGTAGGCGTCCGATCCTGCCACGGGAGAGAAGACAATCACCTCGTTTCGCTCCGTCTCGCCGCGTCTGTATATCGTCTTTTCGTATTGTGGTTTGTCAATCATGATGACAGTCTTTGTCACTTTGACAAAGGGCTCATTCAGTAGCCTAGAGCCCTGTGACTCTCCATGGAAAAGAAGGAAAATCGTGAGGAGTGAAAACACCACAGCCAGCACTTTGCGACTCATCTGTGCTGCCATAGTGGTGCCTCAGCGAGGCTTCACTATATATAGCCTTAGCTCCCGTTTTTGAGGGGAGCCATGCACCGAACCATAATACGCATCGGGATGGAGCACCAGGCTATTTTCGGTTTACCGGGATTATACGGGGCATGGCTCATCCCCATTCATCAAGGGATATAAGGTTAGGTTTAAGCTATTGTCCCCCCTCGTGGCCCATTTATGGTTGGCCGCTGTGGCGAGACAAGCTCAGGCGGCGAGCTAGGCGTGAGCTTGCCAAATAATAAGCCCAGCCCGTATCAGCCACAAAATAAAAGCCACGTGCTTACGTACCGTGTCTGTCCTGCCTGCTGGGGGCCACACTCCTGCCCAGGCTCCTATCTGGCCCTGTCTGGTCCAGGTAGTGCTTTTACCATCTGTCACGATTTGAGGGTCTCAGTGTGTGTTTGAGGCTACACACAAAGTGGATCTCCACGCCCCAGATCCGCGCAAATCTCGGAGCTGGAAGGAGACAGCGTCACCCGTTTGGGGAGTCGTTGGCCTTCGGAGGAGCCCTTTGGCCTATGCTGAGGCTCCTATACCGCAGCTTGAGCTAAAGGAGGCACTAACTTCTGCGAGATAAGCGTCACAGATACGCGCTAAAAAGCCCCCGTGCCTCGGCGGCCACAGTCTATATATAGGCCAAAACTTAAGCGAAGGCCTCCTACAGTATACCACTCAAACATCACGCCCTAGGCTCTACAGGAGCGCGTTATCTGTCATGCATGCCAAGGCTATTGTCCCCGGGCTTATCGCCTAGCAATGGAGTACTCCGGAAGTGAAAGCTGTATAGGCGGAGGGGCTCTTGTCGAGTGAGACTCTCCAGTGAGAGAACACCAGCCAGCAGCTCGCCATGACACCTCCCTGTCTTGCCTGAACTCCCTGGACCTCCCTGTCTTCCTGAACCTCTCTGGGCCTCTCTGGACCTCCCTGGGCCTCTCTGGACCTCCCTGGACCTCCCTGGACCTCTCTGGACCTCTCTAGCACAGCAGAGAAGGATTATGCCAAAGCCCCAGACCAGACAAGGCCGCGTGATACCGCGGTTTGGCCTCTGGTGGTGCGATGCCCAAGCGGTGCTTGTTTGGCAGCACGGACATATTCGTGGGTACCCAACAACAGACGCATAATGCGCCGGTCTAAACGACGGTGCATCCGGATGAGAAAACGCAGCAAATAGTACATGAAGGGTACAGGAAAATAGAGACAAGTCTCGAATAGTACATACAGGTTACATAGGTGGCTCCCCGTGAGGGCATCTGGCTGCGGAACCCGAGCGGGGAACCGAGAATTTTTCACCCCCTACCAAGGCGTGACACACTATATAAACGGTTCACGGCCAAACGTCTCAAAGCCAATGCTGCCTATCCTCCTTTTCGCTGGCTTGGCTCTCGCCTCGCAATGGCGCAACATCTCCATTTCAACGGAGCAGTACGACCAGCTCGTCAATGTCGTACACTTTGCGAAGCTCTCGTACTGTATGAACGAGACCACCTTCGAGCCGGGTTCTTTTGGCGATGTGTGCTCAGCCAACTCCTTCTGTGACTCCAACCCTGACATTGAGGTGATTGAGACCATCCACCCTTCAAGTGACAACACCTCGGGTACTGCTTACGTCGCTGCTGACCACGACAACTCGATGGTGTATGTGGTGTTTAGAGGCTCTTCCACGGATGGCGACTGGGACACAGACTACACATTTACCCTCTGTGACTACGCTCCAGTCACCAAGGGTAACTTCTCTAACCTGAACTTGACCATCGACATGCCTCACGATGACCTCAACGACGCCATCAACGAGCATGGTGACACCACTCTCTGTGACGAGTGCAAGGTACACTGCGGTCTCATGGTGGGATACACGCACTTCATGGACAGAATCTACAATGCCACACTCCCTTACCTGAAGGATGGGTACAACCTTACCGTGACCGGTCACTCATTGGGCGGTGGTTACGCTCTCTTTGCTGGTCTCGACTTCAAGCTCCAGGGCTGGGATCCATTGCTCATCACCTATGCGTCCTTGAAGCAGGGCAACCAACAGTTCAACTCGTTTGTGGACTTTGTGTTCCAGACCATCCACAGATCGCAGGCTGTCGCTGATGGTGAGCCTCTGCCATTCGGCTCCTACGCCAGAGTTTACAACCCATGGGATGTGATTCCTCTTCTTCCACCAACCGCTAACTTCACCCACGCCGGCCTGGAGTTCGAGATCACATCCACCAATGTCCCACAGACTCGGGACGAGGTGCTGTTCCAAGGCCCGGCTGACAACTTTACACCAGACGACACGTTGCATGCCGTCTCGCTCTTCACCAACGGGTCCTACCCAATGTGGCAGTACCACACTTCATACTTCATCCGCATGGGTGGAGGCTGCAGAGACCACTAGATGTATATAGTTAAACGTCTTCCATTGTATATTTATTGACTTTTCCTAGTTAGAGACGACTTAGGCGGGTGTGCATGGTTCCGAGATTGTGTCCTGTCACGCCGAGTACCCCGCGTCCCTAAATATCCGAGGAGGGCAACTGCCGCTACACATCCCTGATGCCCATCACGGCTGGCAATCAGCAATGATGTGATGACAAAAGTCGGAGAATATGTGGACATTTAGGCGACCGGTGAAAGGCGCTGGTCTCCGGGTCTCATTGATTGCGAGGTTGTCTCTGTCCCCAATTGGCGCCTGCTTTCTAGGATCATCTTCCAGACACTCTAGTAATCAGTCCATCCATCAGTCCGAGCATAAATTAACTATTGGAGTGCCTCACGATGCAAATCCCGACTTCGGATTTGTGTCCGGGAGCGAATTTCAGGGGTCACAAAGTCGTGCGCATCCGACTTTCCCCGGGTTTCGGATCCAGTCACCTCATGAGTTTGACAGCTGCATAGCGAGTCATGCTGAGCTAAACCAACAATTCAATGCTCGGGCGCACAAACGAGGCACGACTTCTAGTGTCGCATGGCTACCACTTCCAGGTGTATAAAAGGGGATTCCTTGCTCCTCTTTAGGCACTCTCTAGTACTAATCTTCAATGCTTCTTAGACACTTTGCCCTTCTCGGGACCGCCCTCGCATCCATATCGGATGTGCAATACGACAAGCTCTACGAGGTTGCCGAGTACGCCAAGGCTGCCTACTGTATGGGCGACTCTGGCTTTGGTGTTGGCCCTATGTCGACAGAATGCTCAAACAGCTTCTGTGCTTCAAACCCTGACATTGAAATCATCGAGGATATCCGGCCTGATTTATCAGAGCTTGAGTTCTCAGGAACCGCTTTCATTGCTCGTGACAACTCGACAAAGACCATCTACCTGTCGTTCCGTGGGTCCATTTCGCTCGCAGACTGGCTCACCGACTTCACCTTTTTCCAGTGCACCTATGCACCATTTGTGAGCTCTTCGATGTCTGCTGAGGATCTCAAAAGCCATGGCAACGACCATGAAGAGCTGGACCATATCATTGCGGCTCTTGGTGACACTGATGCATGTACTGGCGACTGCAGGATTCACTGCGGCCTCTTTGTGGCTTACACTCAATTCATGGACAAGATCTACCCTGTGATCCAGCCATACATGGATGAAGGATTTGGACTCGTTGTTACTGGACACTCGCTTGGTGGTGGGTACGCTGGTTTGGCTGGTGCTGACTTGATGCTACAAGGCTTTAACCCGCTTGTTATCACGTACGCTGGCTTGAAACAAGGCAACTCCGCCTACAACGAGTGGGTCGATGGTATGTTTGGCACTGTTGGTAAGAACGAGTCCATTGCCAATGGCGCCGCGTTTGACTATGCAACCTATGTTCGTGTCTACTCAGAGCTTGACATTGTCCCACGGTTGCCACCTGGTAACGAGTACACCAATGGTGGTCTCCAATTTGAGCTGATGACAAGCAACATTCCGCAGACCAGTCAGCAGATTGATTACAATGGACCTTCGAACAACGAGGTGGATGACAGCACGCTGCTGAACTTGTTGAACATCCAGTCGTACCAGATTGCCACCAACCACAACGGTTACTTTGTACCACAGGGCGTGTGCAATTGAATCATAGCAATGTGATTCCAGCTACTATCACTTTCTGTTGAATAGAATTGTCTGACCCGAACGTAGATCACCAGAACCCACGTTGGGCTAACTTCCGCACGCACGCAAGCCTTAAAAATGAGCGCAGATCCATGGGGAAAATCTTTCAATACCGCCGGGCGGATCACAGATGATGATGAGCGCCCCCTCAATTGTCGAGTTAAGACTCAATTTCGCACCGGATTTCGATCCGAGACTTGTACGATCGTTCATATAAGTCTCTGACAACTGTGGAAGTGGACATTGTTGGCCCGAGGAACCCAACAACTGCAAGAAACGGCCCGATCAAACAAGTGCATGCCTCAAGCAAGAGGTGCATACTTTTGAACAAAGATGCTTTTTCGTCGTTGAGTCGGGCTTTTCTTTACAGACAATTCCCCGATCCAATCGGCTGTAATACATTCTGTTTGGAGCATCTGGACACTCAATTGAGTGAAGCTGACTCCTTTGCAGCTCCTATGGTCGCACAGCAGTGATTTTAGCTCTCTTCGAAGGGCACCTTATTTAGGGGAATTGTCTCTCGGACGCAGCCCGCTGCAGAAGTGTCTTTCTGCTGTGCATGGGTACTGGCATCACCTGCCCCTTGCATGTCCCTGACTTTATAAATCTTGGGTATCTGCCATGATTTCTTGGCTCTCCAGTATGCTCTTCAAGTCCTTGCTTATGGCAGCCTCTGCGCTGGCCACAATCCCGCAAAACCAGTACGATCAGCTCTACAATGTTGCCGAATGGGCCAACACTGCCTACTGCATGACTAGTGACTCGTTCCAAACTGGTCCAATGGCCACTGAGTGCTCAACCAGTGCCTTCTGTCGCTCTCACAATGCTGAGGTCATTGCCACAATCAGACCAGATATCTCGCGTCTCGAGTTCTCGGGCACTGCCTTTGTCGCTCGTGACACTTCGTCCAAGACTATCTACATCTCTTTCAGAGGCTCTCACACTGCTGGTGACTGGATTACCGACCTCACAGCCTTCCAGTGTGTCTACGCTCCATTCATCGACTCGGGCCTCTCGTGCCGGCAGCTTGCTGACAACGAGAAGGACCACACCGCTGTGGACCACATTATCGCAGCCATTGGTGACACAGACGCCTGTCCAGGTGACTGCCGTATCCACTGTGGTCTCTTTGTGGCTTACACCCAGTTCATGGATGAGATCTATCCTGTGATCAGACCTTACATGAGCCAGGGCTACAACGTTGTTGTTACCGGTCACTCCCTAGGTGGTGGCTTTGCTGGACTCGCTGGTGCTGACTTGATGCACAAGGGCTACAACCCACTGGTCATCACCTTTGCCTCTCTCAAACAAGGTAACGCTGCATACAATGAGTGGGTTGACAGCATGTTCGGTACCGCCAGCAAGAACACTTACATTGCCAACGGTGGCTCCTTCAACTACGGCACTTACGTCAGAGTGTACTCGCAGTACGACGTTGTGCCACACTTGCCACCAGGTACTCACGACTACACCAACGGTGGTCTTCAGTTCGAGCTGATGAGCTCCAGCGTGCCACAGACAAGACAGCAAGTGGTATACAATGGGCCATCCAACAACGAAATGGATGACAGAGAATCCATCAACCTCGTTAGAGGTCAGACATACCAAGTGTCTACTAACCACTTGGGATACTTTGTGGAGCAGGGTAACTGTGTTTGATCACAAAAATGATAGAGCTATAGCATTGATTAACAACTTTGATAACCTATGGCGTAGATTACAATTAACTAAAACTAAAACTCTTAAAAATTCTGAGTTGTAGACCTTCATCGGTTTTGTGCACGTTCGGTTTGTGAGTTCACTAAATTTTTGTGGTTATCTGGCTAAAGTTCAATCCATTGTGCAATTAAATCACACTCAAAAGGACATCGTGGTATCAAAGTGTACTGTATTAACAATATCTAGTAATTAACATAGTTATAACTGTCTCAATGTGAGAACAATGGGTCTATCTGTGTTTGATAGGTGTTCGGAATGTGCTGGATGGTGTGCGGGTGTGTGCCCGCTCCAGCCTTATCAAAAAGGTGGGCTGCTGTGGCGATACCTCTACAACGATATGCCTCACACTAACGAGATTCCTGCTCCTGAGCAAGAGGTATTCGACCAGCTTAGTGCAATTAGGGCTAAGCTCTCTATTCTTAAGAAGGACAGAACCCAGTACCTGAACTCCAAGGATGTTTTGCAAGAATATCAAACCGTTCTTGGGATAGTAAAAGTGCTGGAGAGCATCAGAGGGGACAAAGAGGTAGTCCCGAACAGGGTCGACCAAGTTCTCGACGACGTGTTCCAGCTTTTGTCCTTGTGCTTTATCACTGTTGGGCTTACAAAAAGTGCGCCAGCAACTTATGCCTCATTGACAACGGTTCAACGGCTTCTCGAGCACCTGAATGAGAGCAGAGTATACACCACTCACGACCTCAAACCAATCAAGGAGAGACTCGATGAAGTTTCCCGGATTGTTGCTGAGAGTTCTGGTAGCGATGAGCACTCTCTTTTGAAGCACAAGCTCAAAGACTGCCAGGAGGAATACAGTGCTGTTGCTGCCAAGGTCGAAGACGTTGATATCTCCCTTCATTCTCTGCTTGAGAAGCTCATCACACTTAGAAGAAAACTGTTGAGTGTGGCATCCAGACCAGACTACGCTGCTGGTGAGTTGGATGCTATCGAGGAGCAATTGCACGAGCTAGAGAGTCACCGCAATAAATTGGGGCAGTTCCAGTCTTTGGAGTCTGGTGCTGTGGAGGAGAATGGACAAAGTGTGCTCAATGGCCTCTTGGACGATTGCAATACTCTGATTCATGATCTACACGCTCACAAGTTCAAGCTTGACGAGGGACTTCTTCCCGTCTACAACCGACTCTTGAAGCTCAAGACGACGCTTGAGGACTTGCTCGTGACAAGACGTTGGACTCTTAGAGAGACTGATCTCTACACTTACCAGAAGGACCTCCAGGAGATTGACGATACTCGTGTGAATGGCAAATTCCCAGTGAAGGAGGGCTCCTCGAGCAAAGGCCAGTCTGTGCTTTTGTATCTTCTGAGAAGATGCTACGCCATTGTTTACAAGCTTTTGGAATCTTCTGAGCCTGTCAGTGAGGCTTTGCAACCCATTCACAATCAGCTCTCCACTGTTCGCCGCTGTCTGCTGGAGGTCAAGAGAATGGGTGGCATCAATTCGCCACGTGAGCTTTACCCCTACCAAATGAAATTGGCTTCGCTTGATAACCTGAGAGAAGATGGTAAGTTCATCGTGGATGGTCAGATTCCAGAGGGACAGGGCACGCTAAACGCCCTACTGGCTGAATGCTACGATATATGCCAAGAGATGAAAATTGAAGCCGAGGATGGGATGGCAGATGACGACGAGGAAGAGGAGGAGGATGAAGAGGTGGAGAATCCTTATGAGGATGACGATGATGAGGACGATGACTACGACGACACCGACTACCCTCCAAGTTACGCACCAAGTATAACGGAGGATTAAATGGTGTCGAATAGCGGGTGTTATGGCACCAGCTATACATAACTTGGCGTCAAGACTGAGGGTATTGGCATGAACTGTACCCCAGTGAGGAGCAAGGGTACGATGCCAGAAAGAAAGACATGGGTAGTGACTATTGCCATCTGCAGTGAGGCCAGAGCGTTCGCACTGTGACATTGGGATAGGCACTAAGATACAGGTATACGTGATGAATAGTATGGATTTTACACTAATATGCTATAGATGCCTTGTAGAAGCTTGTGGCTGAACCCGAGCGTTGAATCAGCTAGAGCTAGTGCTATAATGAGAGACAGCACAAGCAGTACCTTTAACATTGCTGGGCGCTTGACCATTGCTCTGCCTTTCGTCCCACAAGGCAAAGGTAGTCCTGTCTCACTTTTTTCATGGAGAGAGTCCTTTTGGTAAAGTTTTGAGGACTGCCTTGGTGGTCTATACCGATCGAGCTCTCGCTGATCGAACTCCACATGTGGTATCTCATGGAGTTTCAAGTTGGAGATGTAGACATGATGAGGAATATCCAGTAGAACCACCTCGCCGCCCGTGTGCAAGTGCCGGGGCCGCCCCATACACATTCCGGTGAGCTTTATCTTCAACGTGAGATAAGATTGTTCGCATAAGAGCATGCGCGATGACTGGATTGGGCACTCTTGTCCCGATTAGGAAGGAAGCGCGGGCAGTACATTTTATGGTAAGACCGAAAAAGGAAGGCAAGATATCGCCCTACAAGACGACGTACCAATACAGCAACTGCCTATTCTGTGCATTTCGCGAAGACGCGCGACGCGTAAGGCATGAAGACTAAGGCCCTCTTCACAGGAACTCATCTCCACTTATGGCCAATACACCAAGGGTGAGGACCAGGCCTCAGAACAGTCCTTCACCTCTCTCAGGTAGAGTACTACGGAATACGACAAATACGAAGTATGCCTCATCACCCATTCGCAAGAGCTCACTTCCCTCGCCCCCTGAGCCAAAGTCATCACCCCTTAAGAAAAAGGTCATGTTCACTGAGGACCTCTTGGAAAATCGAGCAACTCTGACACCGAGAAAACCGATTCTTAAGCATGCCATGGAGTCACCACCGGTGATGATGTCGTTGGCCAATCCAAGCACGCCGGAATTCTGGACACCAGGCAATATCCCCAGGGTTGACAGTGTAGCGTCTTTCAAGGCGCTTCTTGCTGGAGGCATTTCGATGCTATCATCTGAGAATTGCGAACGTCGATTTGAAATCTATGCGGCATTCCAAAATGTGCTGAGGGACATGCCGGAAAGAAGAGCAGCGGCAGTTGCTCCTCTGCTACCACAACTACTTCAGCTTATACGTAAAGACACTGAGGATATTGAGAAACTCATTGAGAACGATCCAAGTCCATTCTTGACACGCACACTCGTACAGATCACCAAGGTCTCAACAAGTCTCCTTTCTCGCTTTGCAAAGTATAAAGAATTCGCAGAGTGGGCAGTGGCTCATTCTGCTAATGCGATCACTCGGGAAATCCCAAAGAGCTTGCTCACTGCACACCTCCAACTCTTAAAAGATCACAGGGCTCACTCCGTGTTATCCTCAAGGCTTCACGAGCAAGTTCTCGAGGCTGTGATGCATGCACAGAACATTCAGTCTGGGTCTCTTACGGGTGAAAAGCTTAACACGATAAAGTCACTGGTCGTCTTTTGCACTCCCCTTATGGAGAAGAACGTCAAGGTATGGCTGCCCTACGTTTTAAACTGCTTGTGTGATACATCGCCCACGGCAATGAAAACGGTGGGTGTGTCATCTAATGTGCTGTTGGAGGCTGCAAAGCTCTACATGTCATCCAAGAGTGTTGTCTTTGAGTTTAGAACGGCAATGCAGTCGCAAGTGGCTACAGTTCTGAACATCGAGGCATCAAGTGTGCTTTTCCAAACCACGATGGAATTTCTTACGGAGAGGCTCGAGAGCATGGTGAGGGATAACCCAAAGGCTGCGCTTGACATTTGGTTTGGAGCTACACTGCTTTACTTTGCAGAGTCGATGGAGACCCTTACGCTCAAGTCCCGTTGGTATGGAATCTTGCATGGCTGCCTATTGCAAGAGCAGACGAGAGAGCTGGCCATCAGGGCATGGCGAGTACTTGTGTACGTGATTTGCAACTCCCTTGATACCAACAGTCTTGACAGACAACTTGAGATGTTATTCTCTGTGTTTGCCTTCAAATGTGAACAGATGGGTAACGTATTTGCCCTCACAGCATATGCACTCCAGAACAGCACAGTCTCTGATCCGAGGATACTCAATTCACTGTTGTACACACTTGGCGAGCTTATCTTAGCCCCGGAAACCACTGCATACGCTACCAGAGTGCTTGCGCATTTGTTCTCTCACGCCAAGGAGTCCTCCTTTCACCTTTTTAAAGTCCTGGCCTCTGAGCCCCTTGAGATCAGCGAAATCAAGCCGTTATCTCCACTACAAGTCTTTGACAATCACGGTCTCTTATTGGGGTTCCTAGTGAGATACCTCATCCCTAGCACTGTTCAGCAAAAGACCAAGACATCGATCGTCTCATCGCTGATGGCTAGACTGAGGCCAGTCGTGAGTATGGAGCTGAGCACAGAGCAGACTCAGCAGCTGTATGATATCATCGGAAAGCAGTATACAGCCTTCTTTGCAGAGTATGTGAAGGCACTTGATGAGATCAAAGGGGCTGGAAAGGTGGAATTCATCAACAGGTTCATTGTGACACTGAAGCTGACATTTGGGGCTCTATGTCTAACGAGGCTCAACGATAAGAGAGAGCCCACATATCTGCTGGACAATATCTATGTGTTTGTGATACGGGAGAGCTTGAAACATCGCGTGAAGATTGTGGAGGTTCTCAAGTGTCTGCTAATGCACATGAAAAGCCACAAACTTCACATCTTCGAGAGTCTGTGCACACTGCTTGATAATGCCACTATTTTACAATACATATCCAACAACCTGGAGACGCTCATCATGGAGCGGCCACTCTCTGACGCTGAAGCACGAGCCTTCTCCCATACTGTGAAGATCGTGCCAAAGACACCACAACTGCTCAAAAACTTTTTGCTGGCTATCTCAAAGACACAACAACCCCAAAGCTACATACAAGAGCTCCACATTGAAACGTGGGACAGCGTTGATATCATCAAGCTGTGGCAGCTTAGCGAGAAGGAATTTTCCTCCCTCACTGAAACTGTGGTGGGTGCTGTTATGCTGAGGCTGAAGGAGACAGACGTGCGCTTTGCCCGGACTATGTTAGAGTATATCGTGGAGCTCGACTCCTTGGGAGCTTTTTACGAACACATGTTCTTCCATGTTATTGACTTCCACAGCAAGTACACTGACAAGGAAAGGGCTAAACTGATGGCACTGTTGGAGGTGTACATGGCCCGTGTGGAGCCGAAGCAAGAGTTTGAGGACGTGATGGAGCACGGGCTCAAGTTGGCGGTGAGTCTGCTAACGAAGCCTAGCGCTGTTGTTATGAGAGTGTGCAATGTACTGTGTGTACTTCAAAAGTACCTGAGAAAGGATATGGTGTGCTACAAGTTGTGGGAAGGCCTTGAGGATGAGGCTGATAACCTTCCTTTGGAGTGTTGGAAGATGCTGAAGCTCTCACATAAGTCTATTGAGTCCTCCACCGATCTGGCCGATACGCTGGAGATCAAACCACAAGTTCAGGTACCTAGCTCAGTCAACTCACAGGAGCTTGAGCATACTCCCAAGATCGTCAAGAGTGACTCGATCGAGTTGAGAGGAACCCCCGTGAAACGGAGATTGCCGGAAGAGATGCCAGGTAAACGGAGAAAGGTGGAGAATGGCGAAGAGATATGTCACTTCCTGGACACGATAGATGTGAGCTCGCTCAGCGAGAAGGACAAGTGCCGCATCCAGGACAAGCTGTTGGAGCTGATGATGCGAATGAGGGCTCGCGATGCCCCAGATACGAAAACACTGGATTAATGAATGCATTATGACAATCGTCAGGATATCACTTGTAGAGCCTTAGTACCTCTCCAACCAGGTATAGAGATCCACAAACCACCACGTTGGACTCGACCGAGTCGAAAACGTTGCGCACGTCCTCGACGGCCTCCACGTTTTGTGTATACTTTGAAACCTCCGTCTTGAGCTCGTGTGGATCGTTAGCACTGATCCAGGGCATCCCATCCACCTCTCCAAACTGTGTAGTGACCACTTTGTCATTTTGTGTGACAATTTCACTGAGGAGAGGCGCGAGGTCTTTGCCTTTTGTGACAGCTAACACAAACGTAATTGGGCCTGTGTAATTTGCTCGTAGATAGGCACCGAGCTCCTTGGCAGCCTGGCCATTATGAGCGCCGTCCAGAAGCACATCTAGCGTTCTGTTTTTGTGCTTAATTTCGATTTTTTGCAGTCTTCCTGGCCACCGTACAGCGGCAATGCCCTTTTTGATGTTGCTGAGGGAGAAGTGAGTGTCGTAGCTCTTTTGCAAGAGCGGGAAGATCAGATCTATGATCTTGAGAGATACAGACAGGTTCTGTAGCTGGTAATTGCCCTGTAGCGGGGACACCGATCTGTTGATTATGCCAAACGCTGTTTCAATGTTCTCAGAGCTCTTCACCACGTGGTTGGTGGACCCCATCTCCTGCGCCTTCTTAGCCACAGTCTCCAGCACCGTGTCCGTATTGGTACCGTCCACCACGTTGGGCACTCCCTGCTTTATGATGCCAGCCTTCTCAAAGGCAATCTCGCCCAGGGTTGACCCCAGGATGTTCTCGTGGTCCATGCCGATCTTGGTGATGCCCGTGACGATGACGCCCTTCCCGTGGTCCAGTGCCTCCAGCACATTGGTAGCATCGAGCCTTCCTCCCAGGCCAACCTCCACCACTGCGAGGTCCACCTTCTCCCTGCTGAAGATGTGGAAGGCCGTCGCCGTGAGCAGCTCAAACTCCGTGGCGCCGATGCCGTACTTTGTGTTGGCCTCGTTGACTGCCCTCTCGGACTCCTCAAAGACGCTCTGGCTGACGGGCTCATCGTTCAGCATCACAGAGTCGTGTCTGTAGACGAGATGCGGTGAGGTGAACTTGCCAATCTTGCACTTTGTGTTGTGTCTGAGGATGGAGGAGACGTAGGCACACACGGAGCCCTTGCCATTGGTGCCGGCTATGTGGACGAAGCTGGCAGACCGCTGAGGGTTGCCCAGCTGTGACAGAAGGGTGGCGATCCTACCGAGCCCGAGGTCTATTGGCATGGTGATGGTGGAGAGACGAATTCGCGACTTTAAATATCAACAACACCAACAACCGCCCCAAACCACAGCCACGATGTCGTTGGAAAAGCGCATCAAGAGCATGTTCCAGGCTCCCAGAAAGGGAGAGACGTACGAGCTGCGTGCCGGCCTGGTATCGCAGTACGCCAGCGAGCGGAAGGACACCATCAAGCAGGTGATTGCCGCGATGACGGTAGGCAAGGACGTGAGCTCGCTCTTCCCGGACGTGCTGAAGAACATTGCCACCCACGACCTCAAGCAGAAGAAGCTCGTCTACCTCTACCTGATGAACTATGCCAAGACGAACCCGGAGCTGTGTATTCTCGCCGTCAACACCTTTGTCAAGGACACCGAGGACCCGAACCCACTCGTCAGGGCGCTGGCGATCCGCACAATGGGGTGTATCCGTGTCGACAAGATGGTGGACTACATGGAGATCCCGCTGAACCGTACGCTGAGTGACGAGAACCCGTACGTGAGAAAGACGGCTGCCATTTGTGTGGCGAAGCTCTTTGATCTCAATAGAGAGGTGTGTGTGGAGAACGGCTTCCTCGCCAAGCTCCAGGGCCTCGTCGAGGACTCCAACCCGATGGTGGTGGCCAATGCGATAAGTGCGCTGGCTGAGATTCACGAGGCAGAGCCCTCCTTGGACGTGTTGAGAGTCGACTCCAGCCTGCTGAAGAAGCTGCTGACGGCGCTCAACGAGTGCACAGAGTGGGGCCGTATCACCATCCTCACAGCCATCTCAGACTACGAGCCTGTTGGCGACGAGCCATCGCACATTGTGGAGAGAGTCATTCCACAGCTCCAGCACTCCAATCCGTCCGTCGTTCTCTCCTCGATAAAGGTGGTGCTTATGAACGTGGAGAGACTGCCATCGCAGGAGTCTGAGACCGTCTTGAAGAAGCTGGCGGCTCCTCTGGCATCGCTGGTGTCAACGCCGCCAGAGGTGCAGTTTGTGGCTTTGCGTAACATGCGCATCATCGTGGAGAAGTACCCGGAGCTCATGGCAGGCTACTTCAAGGTGCTCTTTGTGAGGTACAACGACCCTCTGTACCTCAAGCTGGAGAAGGTGGAGCTCATTGTGCGGCTCGCTACACAGGCCAATGCCGGCGCCATATTGAACGAGCTCAAGGAGTACGGCTACGAGTTTGACGTAGAATTTGTCAAGAGAGCTGTCAAGGCGATTAGCCAGGTGGGTATCAAAGTTGGGAAGGTGGCTGGCAAGGCTGTGGACATCTTGATTGGTCTTCTTAATGAAAGAGAGCTCTACAATGAGGTTGTCGTTGCGTTGAGAGACATCCTGAGGGCATACCCTGAGCGCTCAGACACAATTGTCACGACGATTGTACAATCTCACGACAAGCTCGTGGACCCAGAGGCGCTTGCCTCTCTTGTCTGGACACTCGGTGAGTTCCAGGCTGCAGACTACGAGACCCGTCTCGCTGAGCTTGTGGATTCGTTTGCTGAGCTGGATGTGCCAGTGCAGAGTGCTCTGGTACACTCCCTTGTCAAGATCAACGTCAAAAACGGTGCCCTGGGAGATCTCTTGGCCAAGGTTTTCAACCAGGCTGAGCATGTGGAGAATGTTGAGGTGAGAGACCAGATTTACATCTACTGGCGTATCCTGTCGATTGACAATGCACCAGAAGCACAGAAGCTGATCTTGACACGGCTCTCCAACATCACCACGACGATCCCAACGTTCCAGCCAGAATTCCGTGAGGCTCTGCTCAGAGAGTTGTCGAACCTCAACTCTGTGCTCTTCACCAACGTATCAAAGAGTGCCAAGACGACGCACGTGACCAAGATCAGCGACGTCAAGCTCTCGATGCACAACGAGGAGAACTTGCTCGACTTTGAGACGGACGAGGCAACAACGGCACAGCCAATTAGCATCCTGGACGAGCTCAGCGACTTGTTTGGCTCAACTCTCCAGACCCAGCCGCCGACGCAGCCCCAGCCACAAAAGACTTCGACGAGCGCGTCGCAGGATCTTCTGGATCTTTTCTAGATGAATGTACGATAGAGCGGCACATGTAGACTCTCTTTCTGACGTTACTCAATTTGAGCCATTTGCAAGTATCAGGCACACTCTGAGCATGAGAACCCGAAAAAGTTTCGCGAGATGAAGCGGTGGCTCAATGGTAGAGCTTTCGACTCCAGTTGTCAACAGTGCAATCGAAGGGTTGCAGGTTCAATTCCTGTCCGTTTCAATCCTCATTAATTTTTTTTTTTGCTTATTCCACAATAACTCAACAAAATGCACCATTCACAGTATTTTAGCCCGTTTCCCACCTGGCCCCTGTAGTTCGGGGAGTTTGCCGAGTGCGGGGAAGCTCACATTTACGAGTTTGGTATTGTGCATAATGGGGGATCGCTCCGGTATTTAGAGCAAATGGGTGTGGGGAACTCTGTGGCTGACACCCCTCAACCCCACAATGGGTATAAAAGACGGGGCCTGAGCCCTCCTGGTGTGCCAGTATGGATCTCAACACTTTGAACAGGGCCCTTGCTCCAGAGAAGAGAGCCACGGGCGTCCCGCTGCCCAACACCAAGGAGCCAGGGTACAGTCCCATCTACCGCAATGGCGCCAGCGGCAGGCTGTACGAGTCAATTGAAGGCATGGATACTCTCTCCAAGTTTTTCCAGCGGGCCGTGAGCCTCTATGGGGCCGAGGACTGTCTCGGCGTGAGAAGATTCAACAATGTGGAGAAGAATGCGTTTGACGGCTTCTACACGTATGACTCGTACAACTCTGTCAACGAGCGCAAGCACAAGATTGGCTCTGGGATCGTCTACCTCGTCACCAACCACCCAAAGTACAAGCGGGAGGTGTACCCCAACGGCAAGCCCAAGTTTGTGGTGTCGCTGCTTTCGCCCAACCGCAAAAAATGGGTACTGGTGGACATTGCCACACGTGACATCTCGCTGCCCAACACTGCCCTCTACCCGACGTTGGGCAAGGAGTCGTCCCAGTACATTCTGGGGGTGACGGAGTCGCCGATCCTGTTTCTCAGCAAGAGCCAGATCTCGCGGGTGCTGGAGCTCAAGCCCAGCCTCCCGAGCCTCAACATCCTGGTGTCGCTGGACGAGTTCAACCACGACGACGGGCTGCTCTTTTCCCGGGCCAGGGAGTGTGGCGTGGACCTCATTGACTTCCGGGCCGTGGAGAAGACGGGCGAGAGAAACCCGCTCCCAGAGAAGTACAACCCGCCAGTGCCAGAGACTGTCTACACCTACTCCTTCACCTCTGGCACGACGGGCAACCCGAAGGGAGTGGTGATCACCCACCGGATCGCCACGTGCGGAGTCATCTCGTGCATCTTCTCTCTCCAGAGGCCGCTCTCGACGATGAGCTCCCACTTTGGAGATCTCGCTGCCAACAAGGACGACAAGGGAGGGCAGATCACGGCGCTTTGTGCCCTTCCCCTGGCACACATTTACGAGCGCCAGATCTCCAACTACGCCATGGTGATGGGGTACCGTCTCGGGATGCTCTCGGACCCTTCGGACCCCCGGGCAATGTTTGGTGATGTTTTGGCATCGAAGCCGCACTACCTCGCGAGCGTCCCGAGAGTGTGGAACCGGCTGGAGGCGGGCATCAAGGAGGAGCTCAAGCGGTTTGAATTGGAGACGGTGGCGGGCTCGGCTGCACATGCCGTGGACAAGCTGATTCTCCGCAACCATCTCCGCCACAAGTTTGGCTTTGACAACTGCAAGTACATCATCTCCGGGTCGGCGCCGCTGGGGAAGCAGACTGTGGTATTCCTCCGGGACGCTCTTTGTGTCGGCTTTGCAGTGGCTTACGGGCTCACCGAGTCGTACGCTGGCGTGTGCTTTGGCGATCCGTTTGAGGAGCCCGTCAAGAATGCGTGTGGGCCGCCATCCATCTGCTGTGAGTTTAGGCTGAGGGACCTCAAGAGCATGGGGTACAGCGTGGAAGACAAGCCGTTTGCCAGGGGGGAGCTGATGCTGAGAGGCCCGCAGATCTTCACGGAGTACCTCAAGAACGCTGGCGCAACGGCGGATGCCTTTGACAAGGACGGCTTCTTCCACACTGGCGATGTCGCTGCGCTGGATGCCCAGGGGTGTGTCTACATTGTGGACCGGGTCAAGAACTTCTTCAAGCTGGCGCAGGGCGAGTACGTGACGCCCGAGAAGATTGAGAACATCTACCTGGCACACTCGCCTCTGCTGACTCAAATCTTTGTGCACGGGGACTCGCTGCAGAACTACCTCGTGGGAGTGTGCGGAGTGTCGCCCGAGTACCTGACGGAGCTCCTGAAGCAGAAGCACAATGTCGAGATCAAGGGGGAGGATCTGCTGAGTCTTTTGCGCGATCCCAAGTTCAAGAGGCTTGTGCTTGCGGAGCTCAACAGCCACGTGGCCAAGGCGGACTTGCAGGGCTTTGAGAAGGTGCACAATGTGCACTTTGACTTTGAGCCGCTCAAGGTGGAGGACGAGGTGCTGACGCCAACGCTCAAGCTCAAGCGGGACAAGGCCAGGGCAAAGTTCAAGCAGGTGCTGGAGAGGCTCTATGAGGAGGGCTCGCTGCTCAAGAGCGGCAAGCTGTAGACTAGATGGTACACGGGATATGCCTGGAGATGTAGATGACGAAACGGCCGCTTCACGGCTTGTGCTCGTTGCGGTACTGCTGCTTTGCGCTCTTGAAGATGGTGTCGAGCGTGGCGTTTGCGTCGCCCGTGAAGACCGCCACCACGTGCGAGGGCTCGTCCATCTTGACGGCGACGTAGCCCTCTGGCGTCGAGTCCACCGCCGTGGCCTGGGCCCACTCGGCATCGTCGTACTCGGCCAGAGTCACCGCTGGCGGCTTGCCATCAACGTATGGTGGAAACATGGTCGCGAAAATTTTCCGCGCTTCCATCAACTTATAGCCAAACCACCACTAAACCCCATCGCATGTCACAGCTCGTTGTACCCGGACAGGCGGTGTCGCCGCTCTACCGGAGCTCCCAGGGCGAGATCCACCGGTTCGAGGCTGGCCCGGGGACCGCCATCACAGAGGTGTCGGCGGGCGGCAAGCCGCAGAAGGTGATTGTGGCTACGCTCGTGGGCCACCTCACAACCTCCACAAAGGGAGACGTCTCGACGCTGTCGGTGTCGAGCAGGCCGAGCCTGCCACAGGAGGGCGATGTCGTTCTCACCAGAGTCACGAGGCTCAACCTCAAGCAGGCGTACGTGGAGATCATCGCGATGGACCAGGGCAACGTGCTTAGCGACTCGGGCATAGGCGCCAACGGCCACGGCGACTCGGCTCCTGGCGGGGGCTCTGGTGCCGCCACCTTCTCAGCGCACCAGGGTTCCTCCGACCTGGGGGAGACATTCAAGGGCATCATCAGATCGCAGGACGTGCGCTCCACGGAGAGGGACAAGGTCAAGATGGTGGAGTGCTACCGGCCGGGCGACATTGTAAGGGCACAGGTGCTTTCGCTCGGTGACGGAACAAACTACTACCTCACAACAGCACGCAACGACCTGGGCGTCGTGTTCGCCCGTAGCAGGAGCGGCGCCGGCGGACTGATGTACGCGGTGGACTGGCAGACGATGGTGTGTCCTGGCACTGGCGAGGTGGAGCTGAGGAAGTGTGCCAAGCCCTTCTGAGCGGCTGCTAGTGGCATGTTACGAAATTGAAAGTGTTGCACTTAGACTTTGGACTAGACTAGAAATTTGGATTAGACTAGAAATTTGGACTAGACTAGAAATTTGGATTAGACTAGAAATTTGGACAAGACTAAAAATTTGGACTAGACTAGACAAGACCCCTGAATCGGCGAGCCGCTACCCGGCTCATAGCTCCTCTATCGTAAAAGACCCGAGCCTGGTCCATCGCAGTCTCCCCCGCTGGCGGCACGAAAATGTCAAGTCAACTCCACCGCAACCCACTTCGCGCAACATGCCTCGGCTCCAGGACGCCATTGTGCAAGGACTGGGCCAGCTCTATGACAAGACAGCCCAGCAGGGGCCTCCAGACTCCAAGAGACGGCTCATAGCCTCAACAGCGGCCTCCGTGATTGGCGCGGGCATCGACCGGCTCGACCGCAGCAGCGACACAAGCGATGGCGACCCCTTCTGGCACTCGTGGGAGGAGCAGTGGACCGCTGAGGAGAAGGAGAGACGGCAGCAGCAGAAGGAGCAGAGGAGACTGGAAAGAAGCCAGAGCCACTTTGTGGACCTCTTCTTTGAGAAGATGCTCGAACACGCGCTTCCAGGGATCCCAGACCACGCTACGCTGGAGGGGAGGATCACAGACCCCTTGAGGAAGCAGACGGAGCCATTGAGCATCTCCAAGCTGGTGAGGAATCTCCGCAAGGCGATGGAGAAGCTCGGCGGCATTTTCCAGGCACAGTACTTTGTGCTGAGAGTTTTCCACTGGACAAACCCGCCGCTGTCGCTGGCTGCGCTATTCCTCTACACACTCACGGTGCTACACCCCTCGGTGCTCTTCATCTTCCCGCTGCTGTTTCTGCTGTACGGGGTGATGGTTCCGGGCTACGTGTACCGGCATCCGATCCGGAAGACGGCGATCCACTCCAGGAGCCGGGGAGACTCTCTGCTATCACGGTACACCCGCATCAAGGACGACAAGAGGCTCGAGCACTTTCTGGAGCCGGACAAGGTGCCCGAGCTCGACGAGTCGTCTCCATCAAGCTACGTCTTTGTCCAGAAGAACATGGAGTTCTTTGTGAACATGCGCGATGTGCAAAACAACCTCACCAAGGTGCTGAAGCTGTGGGACAAGGGCGAGAAGTTCTGGTACGGCACCGCGGGCTTCAAGGACGAGCGGGTCTCGACGTCGCTGTTTCTCAGCATCTTCATCGTGGTTGTGGTGCTACTGGTAGTGGGGCATCTCATTCCCTGGCGGCTTCTTCTCATCGTCAATGGGTGGGGTCTGCTAGTGGCGATCCACCCGAAGGTGAAGCCGCAGCTCGTTTCGCTGGCCAAGCGGCTCAAGACGCAGAAGAAGGAGCTCGACAAGCTGGTGAAGGAGTCCGAGCGCAGAGACATTGTCATTGACGAGGAGCCCGAGGTGCGCGAGGTGGAGATCTTTGAGATCTGGCGCAAAAGCATCACCACGGGGGAGTGGGAGTTTTACATATTCTCGCCACACGTTTTCGAGCCCGAGAGCACGCTGAGAAGGCTACAGACTCCTCCGCCGGGCGTCTCAGCGATTGAAGAGGTTGCCTGTCCACGTGGGTGGAAGTTTGACGACGAGAGCTGGAACATCGACTACGACTGTCGAGGGTGGTGTGGCCGGGTCAGCACTGAGCAGCTGAGTGTAGAGGGCAACGAGTTCCTGGTGGATGACTCCTTCAAGCGCAGAAGGCTCTATAGGGACGTGATACGCTACAGCAAGCCCGCGAGAAGGCCCGCGCACCTCTTGTGACACAAAAACGGAATTTCAGCTTTGCAATTTACGAATATTACGATTTGAACTCATTGTGATTTTAACACCACTACTCATCCAGCAGCGGCTGAGCCCGCTCCTTGCCCCGGTCGGCGTAGCGCTTGCCGTAGAGCACAGCCAGCAGCCTGTCCACCATCTTGAGGGACCACTGCGCACTCACAATGACGCCGCCGTAGATGGTGGCGAGCCGCACAAGCCACTGCGAGAAGGCGATGCGCTGGTCCTCCACCACCATCGTGATGGGCTCAAAGTCGTAGCGGAAGAAGATGCCCGGCACTCCCCTGTTCTCCATCGAGTAGCTCTTCTTTTGGAGCGCCATCGAGTACTGGTTGGTGTCCACCTCTGCGCCGAGCTTGCGGTACTTTGTCGGCACCACCGTCAGAAAGTAGTTGTACGCCTCGAGGTTGTTGTCAGTGACTCTGGCGGTGCCGTCCAGCGGGTTGGAGATGTACGGGTAGAACTGGCCAAACGAGAGCTCGCTGATCACGTGGGTGAAGTTGAGCGACTCGACGTCGACGTGCGACCGGTCCCGGTACCCAAAGCCCTTGGCGGTGATGTGGAAGTCGCCCGCCACCTTGGTGACCGGCACGTTGCCGTAGATGTGGCACGCCGGCGCACCAGCCTCCTTCTGGTCGCCCCTGTCCATGAACTCCGCCACAATGCCCTCCGCCATGATCTGGTCCAGGTCCGGAGTCTGCACGGGCTTGTCGCCGTTGACTCGGTACGACCGCGGCACAAAGAAGGAGAAGCCCTCGTACTTGAGCATCTCCGCGGCAAAGAGCCGGTCGTCCGTCTTGTCGCGCACGTTGGTGTGGAGAAAGTTGCACGGCATCGCCACGAGGATGTCGACGTTGATCGTGAGGTTCTGCGACACCTGGGAGTCGACGGCGAACTGGTGGTTGACCCGGCCGCCAAACAGGTGGCCAATCTCCACCCACGTCAGGAAGAGCAGCAGCGTGAAGGTCATCATCGTCGAGTACGACCCGCGCGACGACCGCACAGTGTGCGTAGCCGCCACCTTGGCTGCCGTTAGTGGTGAGGTCCCGGGCACTTACGGAAGGCGTCAAACGTCCTGAGCGACATGGTGTTGGGGTGGATGTGGCGATGTTTGATATCGCCAAATTGTCGATTCGCGAACCGCAATGACACCGCTCGAGGCGGTCTTCCCCGAGATGGCCGTCGGCCCCGAGAGCGCGAGCCTCACCGTCGACGTCGACCCGCTGAGGCCCGTGCGGTTCGAGCTCGTGGACGGCGACAAGGTGCTGAGCTCCTTCGAGAGCCCGCACATCTCGTTCCGGCTGGAGTTTGGGCTTCCGGCCCGTAGGGGCCACTTTGCCATCGAGTCCGCCCTGCTGAGCCCCGCCGTCGTCGAGTCTCTGCTGGCAGAGGCCCAGCTCTACGACGACGACGGGCTCGACCTCGCTGTGTGCAATTTTCTAGCGGTGGAGGTGCCGTCGTACCACGAGCCGCGGCTTCTCAGCAACTACCGCCGGCTAACACAAAACGAGGCCACTTTCCAGCAGTGGTGCAAGGAGAGTGCCGAGAACCGGCTCGCACGCTTCCGCAGGCGCCGGTTCCAGTGCCCGATCTGCCTCAACAACAACGACGGTCTCGATGGCATTCTGCTGGACTGCAACCACTCGCTGTGCAAGAAGTGCTTTGCCGAGTACGCTGCCCAGGCGATTGCCTCGGACGTGACGAGACTCCAGTGCCCGGAGTGCCCCATCCGGGTCGTGAGCCACGTGGAGGAGCTGAGCCCTTTAGAGCTCCGTAGAGAGCTCTTTGCCCCTCGGATCTCCCGGGCACTGCTGCTCCAGGTGCTGAGTGCTGAGGCCGTGGACAAGTACGAGGCCCTGCTTCACCAGACGCTCTTTGAGACCTTCTCGTCGCAGTATCCGCAGCTGGCGGCGCAGTGCCGGCGGTGCCAGAAGTGGTCGTTCCGGGAGGACGAGGACCCGCTCGTTGTCTGTAGCCACTGCCGCTTCGCCTTCTGCTACCAGTGCCGCCACAGCTGGCACGGCTACAACAACCGGTGCGGCCCCGACATCAGCACTGTGCCGCTGGAGGTTGTGGATGCGCTGATTGAGGGGGTGACACAAAAGAGGAGGGAGCAGTACTATGCCCGTTACGGCCGCACAGCTCTCGACAGGGCCGTGCGGATGGAGCTGGACGACCGCGCCTTTGCCGAGATGGTGGAGACCAACGACTCCCTCAAGAGGTGTCCCAAGTGCCGGGCCGTCACGGAGCGCATCGAGGGGTGTAACAAGATGAAGTGTGGAGTGTGCTTGCAAAACTTCTGCCACCTTTGTGAGAGCCCGCTCTCACGGGACGACCCCTACGCCCACTTCTCGCAGCCCAGCTCGCTCTGCTACAACCGGCTGTTTGAAGGGCTCATTGAAGACGAGTAGTGGCTGGCCTCATCACGTTCCCATGCACCGGTGTCTATCCTTCAATTGAACCGCACACTGCGCTCTCCGCACCCGTAGACCCATGCCGGAGTCCCCGTAGAACCGCCAGCCACCAGCCCACTAGCAGGGCCTGTGCGATGGCGGGGGACGGTCCGAAGGCGCTGCTAGTGGCCCCGGCATCTCTTGATGGAGTCCTCGCGCTGTACCCCTGCTTTCGCGAAGCAACGTGGCAAAGGAACCCAACCACAATGATCCGCCTCAACTCGCGCCAGTGGGTCGTGCTGGTGGTGGCCCTAGTGGGTGTGATGGCCCTGAGCCTGGCCTCGCAGAGCAAGTACTCGTACTCGTTGAAAGAGATTTCGCAGATGGTGTCGTCGCTGGAGGTGTCGAGCTACGGGTCGTCGTCGATGCTCAAAACAAGCGCCAAGCTCACCGACAACCGCTCGCCAGAGGTGATTGCTAAGCACGAGATCGAGATCAAGGTCAACGAGCTGCTGAAGCAGAAGCTCGAGACGGAGTTGCAGCTGGAGCGCGACGAGATGGAGAAGAGCCTCAAGGAGATGAGGGACAAGCTCCAGAGGGCCGAGTCCGAGGCCAAGCAGGCGCTCAAGGAGCTCGAGGGAACGGGGCAGCCCTATGTCGAAGTCTCCGTCACCAGCACCGGTGACGAGAAGGGCCCTGAAAAGTTTTTGAAGAATGTGTACTCGTACAAGACGTCTGACGGAGCGTACGACTCGTCGCAGAACGAGCTCGTGGTGCTTGCCTCCTTCACCGACACTTTTGGTCGTGGCAGAACATACGAGGACTTCCTCTCGATGATTGATGGGATCAAGGCGGTGGAGCATCCCAAGACGTCTCTGGCGTTCCTCATTGGCGACATCGAGGTGTACCGCAAGCTCGACAGACTCATTGCCGACGTGTTTGACAATCTGGCAAAGATCTCCACTGCGGACGAGTTGAAGGAGTCGCACTCCAAGGTGACAATCCTCTATGCCCCGTTCCTGGAGGACAAGCTCACGCTTTCCAGAAACGACAGACAGAAGCCACAAGTGCAGAGACAGAGAAGAAGGGTTCTCTCGCAAATGCGTAACTTTTTGGTGTTCCACGGCATTGAGAATGAACAGTACTCGCTGTTTTTGGACTCGGACATCATCGAGCTGCCTGAAAAGATGATGGAGACCTTCATCGAGACTCAGGTGGATGTCGCCACTGTGCGGATCGATATGAAGAATCCGGAGGGGAGAGTAACACACCCAGACTACGACCTCAACGCCTGGGCCGGGTCACGTGTCAAGCCGTCCCCAGAGGATGAGCAAAAGATGGACACTGACCCAGACTTCTTCTTTGAGCCTCGTGGCGCTGACGACGTTGTGCACATGCTGGACCTCTCTGCTGACAGAGAAAAGTACGGCCTGGATGGCTCCCTCTCGGCTCGCTATGAGCTCAAGTCTGTTGGCGGCGCCATCCTCTTTGCCCGTTGTAACGTTTACAGACAGGGTGCCATCTTCCCACCTTACTACGCCATCGGTACCAACTGGGAGCGTTTCGAAGGCTGGGACGGCATCGAGACGGAGGGCCTGTGCTACATTGCAAACACAATGGGGTACAAGTGCTGGGGCTTCCCAAACATGATTGGCTTCCACACAGTGTAACACTATGGGCGTTGCGGGTCAGCTCCCGCCTAATATAGTAATGATGTCAGTCTCCTGTAGATGGCAGCAGCTGGACGGGCTAGCTGGGCTTGTACTGCCACGAGTGCCGTCTCCTTGTAGGGCCTTCCCGTCTCTTTGCGGCACCATTGGCAAACTCCTTCTATCAGCGCTGTTAAAGCCCTGAAACCGAGCACAGTGTATTGTCTCACTCGTCTGAGTCTAGCTGTATACCGGCTAACCATCTGAAGCCCTAGTAGTCCTTCCCACCAGTTGAGCTGGGTATCGCCCCAAAAGCTCGCCTCTTCCGCCACTCGTAGCGGGCGCATGGCGGGAGATGTGGAGTCAAAATTACACTGGCAGAACGCTCTCACTGGCGGCTTTCCACTTTTATGCTTTGGAGGGCCTCTCAAGGTCACGGTGTGGAGTTATTGCGGCCGCCTCGCCTTTGTGTCCTTTTCCCACCCAAATCAAGCGAACACAGGGCACTCCCGCTATCTTGTGCTAAATTGTAGGGCGGTGGCGCCTAATATTGACATCTATGTGTAGCTAATGGTGTCAAGATGTCATATATTCAGTTTTTGAGGTACCATACTTAACTTCCCACGAGTGGTGGCGCTTTCCCCGCCTCGCCACGGCCTAGCCGTCCTCCTGCTCCGATCCGTGGTGTCTGGGTTTTCAAAACAAGCCGGATTTGCGAGATCCGGTCGCAGGCCCTTGCAGCATCTCGGGAACTTGTCCGTGTGAGCTCAAGACGCAGGAACAATGCACGTAATATGGGTATCGTTGGATAGCTTGAGATCTGGGGAGCTCAGTCTCGTGACTCAATTGTCTGTACAATGCGTGTAGCGGCCTATAGGCCATGTTATATTTTCCTGGAATCATCAAGCTTTTGTGTCACAAAAAAGGTAAACACTGGTCGGGTATAAAAAGCCCCCAAACTTTTGAA
>JAJMRX010000021.1:0-190507 GCA_030558135.1 Petasospora adriatica | reverse complement strand
CACACTCCGTTCTCTCCTGACACCTTGGTTCGCGATAACATACACTTCAGTGTCTAGGCACCTTATTCTCAGCCAATTGGCATGTCCACGCAGTCTGGTATCACGCCCAGTGAGGGCCTCATCCAGGCCTTCAAAGATTACGTCTCGAGCCAGCACTCGATCCTCATTGCCGAGATCTTGGGCGAGTCTGTGGAGTTCTCCGAGGTGATTCACGAACCGTCTCTCGAGGCCAGTTTTACCGTTTTGGCCGCCAAACTTGACGACACCACTCCTCGCTACATCGTGGTGCACAATGCTGGCTCATACACCTTCATCTCATACGTCCCGGACTACGCCGCTGTCAAGGCGAAGATGCTCTACGCTTCCTCGAAGAACACGCTGATTCGGCAGCTTGGGTCCGAGTTTGCACACACGCTCTTCTTGAACTCGCACGAGGACCTTTCATTCGACGAGTGGGCAAGAGCCGTCTCTGGAGGCAATGAGAAGGAGAGTCTCTCCACCGAGGAAAAGGAGCTCGAGCTCATCAAGGAGCAGGAGTTTGACACTGCTGTGCGGAAGCAGAAGCTGGTGTCGCACTCCAACGACTTTAGCTTCAAATTCCACGACAACACGGAGTTTGAAGTTGAGGATAACACACTGTACTCCTTCAACATCGATATGGAGTCCGAGGAGGTGTTCCTTTCCGGGTCCAATGCCGTGGCGAAGCCGGAGGACATTGTGTCTCTGATTTCACCAGATTATCCGCAGTACAACCTGGTGAAGCTGGGCAAGGTGTTTTTCATCTACTCGTGTCCCTCAGGGTCCAAGGTGAAGGAGCGTATGGTGTACGCTTCGAACAAACAGGGCGTCATCAACAGATTGAAGGAGCGGGTGGCTATCGACAAGTCGCTCGAGGTTGGAGATGCCACGGAGCTGGAACTGTCAGAGTTTAGCGAGGAGCAAGTGGCGGAGAAGGCCGAGGGTCTGAGGTTCAAGAGACCCGTGAGACCTGGCAGACGGAGATGAGACAGTACTACGTCCCTACAATTTGCAGCTTCATAAGTCGTAATTCATAGCGAGCCCAGCTCTCGCTCCACGTGCCAGTCAGCCACAGCCTCAAAGTCCGGATTGGGCTCGCTCAGACAGACGCCGTAGAGTATTCTGCTCACCTTCATGTTGATGCGGGTGTAGTCCTCCTCGCTGAGCTCGCCGTCCTTGTACATGGGCTTGAGCTTCGACCGCACAATCTCCTGGAGAGTGCTCTTCTGCTCGTACGACAGCGTGGGCGATCCAGGAGACACTGGCGATCCAGGCGAGGTGGGGGAGATGGACAGGGAGCCTTCCAGGGCGCTTTCCAACGGCGGTACGGGGTCCCTCATCTGGCTCAGCAAGGTGCTGATAAGGGAGGGACCAGTAGGCATGGGCCTTGGTGCCTCCGTGCGAGGACGTCTCCGGCGCGAGGGCAGCTTCTGCTTGCGAGTGCCTGGCGGGGCTGTTGCTGTTGATCCAGTTGATGTTGATGCGGTTGATGTTGATCCAGTTGATCCAGTTGCTGCGGTTGATGTTGATCCAGGCTCGCTGGCAGAACCCACCTCCCTCCTGGCGGCCTCGAACGAGTCCCACAGCCTCTGCTCCTCGGACATGGCCGAGCGCTCCACCACTTGTTCCGTCATCATCGGCTCATCGCCGCGGGCCATCAGGGAGTTGTAGACCCTGTTTGTCCTTTCGCTGAAGCGGGACCGCCGGAACACCGACGGCTGGTACGATCCTTGCTCAGCCGAGCAGACGGGACAGAAGCGTTCGACCCCGCCCACTCCAAGACACCCTCCGTGGAAAGTGGTGGAGCACGAGTTGCACATCACGACGGTGCCGCGGAGAGAGTCGCAAAGCACGCACCGATTGGAGCGGGCCATCTGGCGTTCCAGCCTGAGTTCCAGGCTGGTGTAATTGGCCTCCTGGGCCTCTTCAAAGAACTCCTCCAAGGGCTCCACAGCCACTGTGGTGGCCACCTCGCTGGCCTCTACGCTGCCAGCCTCCGTCACAGCCTCCATCACACAGTACTCTCTTCGGCACGTGGGACACTGGTTCGACCTTTCCCGCCAGAGCCGGATGCACTCAGGGTGGTAGCGGTGGCCACAGGGCTGGAGCCTCGTGGCGAGCAGAGTGTTGAAGAGCCCATCGAGGCAGATTGAGCACGGCTCCATCGCGAGTCCCAGCCGGCAGTTAGGGGGTTAGCGTCACTTGTGGCTCACGGTGAGGCCTCGTGCCACTAGCCAGTGCTATCGGTAACAGAGTCAAAGTGTCAGAGTCAGGATGCGCTACCAGACTCGCCACCGGGATTGCGTAGTGGGAGACGTATGTGCCACCGCGCTGAAAAATCACAACGCAGCCCCAAGCCAACAACCCACCGGAACCAAAGAGACAGAACGGTGAGCCATGTCACGCCACCAGTACGACCTCGTGATGTGCCTCAAGATGCCGGGCACACACATCGGCAAGCTGTGCCAGAAGTGCGAGGGCAGATGCCCCGTGTGCGACTCCTTTGTAAGGCCTACGGTGAAGGCCCGCATCTGTGATGAGTGCTCGTTTGGCCGTGGCGGAGAGCGGTGTGTGGTGTGTGGAGCCAGTGGCGTGAGTGATGCCTACTACTGCTACGACTGCGTTCTGCTGGAGAAGGACCGGGACGGGTGTCCAAACATCATCAACCAGGGCTCCAGCAGGACGGATGTGTTCTACGAGAAGAAGCGGCAGAAGCAGCTCGAGGGGCAGTGAGGGCTGCGGTAATGACTCAGTGATGGCGGATTCGGCCCTTGTGGGGTACTTGATTGAAAAGTCAGACTTGTATACAAGTTCAGGCAGTGTTTGCCGTCGCTGGAGTCGCTGGTACTTGGTATGCCTCCACTCGGGTTCTGATAAGCGACTGAATTCATTGGAGAGCTCAGGCTATTGGCTTGACTTCGATCGGGAAGTTCAGGCTATTGGCTTGACTTCGATCGGGAAGCTAAGACTACTTTCTTCCTGATTTAATTGGGGAGTTACAGACTATCAGAAATCAGGTGAGTTCCAGCATTGCAGTCATAGCTAGCTACACTAGCCTGTAAAGCACCAGGCTGGTATTGGCTTGGTACCAGTTACCTAGTACCAATCACCAGGTTAGTACCAGTTGCCGGGTTAGTACCAATTAACAGATTAATACCAATAACCGCATTTATACCAGCTACCAGGTTAGTACCAGCTACCAGATTAGTACCAGTTATCAGATTAATACCAATCACCAGGTTAGTACCAGTTAGTACCCCTTACCAGATTAATACCAGTTACCAGGTTAGTACTAGTTACCGGGTACCAATTACCAGATTGATACCAATTAGCAGATTAATACCAATAACCGCATTTATACCAGCTACCAGGTTAGTACCAGTTGCCGGGGTAGTACCAATTACCTAGTACCAGTTACCGGGTACCAATTACCAGATTAGTACCAATTACCAGATTGATACCAATTACCAGATTAGTACCAGCTACTAGATTAGTGCCAGCTACTAGATTAGTACCAGCTACCAGATTAGTACCAGTTACCAGATTAATACCAGTTACCAGGTTAGTACCAGCTACTAGATTAGTACCAGATTGATACCAATTAACAAATTAATACCAATTACCAGATTGATACCAATTACCAGATTAGTACCAATTACCAGGTTAGTACCAGCTACCAGATTTGTAACCCTTACCAGATTCCAATCATCAGGTCAGTGCCCGTATAGTACCGCTTACAGGGTCTACCCATCTACCAGGTTAGTACCAGCCATTTGATTAGTACCACTTCAGCACCAGCCAGGCCAGTACCATCACCAGCCACCAGCCTAGCGCCATCCACCGCCAGTCTACCCACCGATCCCCGTAGTGTCCTGCCCCTCCACTGCATCCACGTACTCGTCGTCGCTCTCAGCGCTCGTCACGATCCGCAGCCGGCTGACCCGTCGCTCGGTCCTCTCGACATCGTTGATGAAGGAGTCCTCCAGCAGCGAGTCGTCCTCCCTCACGGCGAAGCGCTCCTGCTCCTCCGCAAGCTCGTGCTGCAGAATCCTCAGGTACGCCTCGTTCCTCTCCACCTGGTACCACAGCCAGTCGAGCCTCGTCGTGAGCACATTGTGGTGGCTCGTGAGGGACTCCTTGGTCTTTGCCCCCAGAGGCGTCACTATGTGCAAGTGGTGATCGAGCCTCTGGAGCTCGCTGATCTTGGTACGCGACACCGGCAAAGTCGCCACGAGCTTGCGCATCTTGTCCTCCAGCGAGATGTTGCGGATGGGCACAACCTCCTGGCCCACTGTGGACGGGTACTCCACGTAGCACGCGTCCAGCGCTGCAACGTAGTTGATGGCATCGACCCACTGGGCCATCTCCTCAGCAGAGGCTGCCACGAGCTCGCTTTTGCTCGTGCTGTAGAGGGTGAAGGAGGAGCCGGGCCCGGGCCGGGCAAAGAGCCCATTAACACTCATCCTCAGAGCCTTGGGCTCATCGGGGACATCAATTGTCTCTCCAGAGCCAAGGGAATCAAACACAAAGAGCCCACAAAGCGTCAGCACCCCGTGGCACCTGCGCCAGCGGCTTGCACTGGAGAAGAACTTGGTGACCGTCTCCTCCCGCCACAGCTCCGCCATCCTCACCACCCGCAGGTGGCACTTGCCCTCGCCAGGGTTCAGCACCTCGGAGTGGCCGGGCAGCCAGCCCGTGCTGGCGAAGCGCAAAAACGTGGAGCTCTCTGTGATGGCGTGCCGGAGGCTCTGGCGACACGGCAGCACGAGGCCCCTCTCTTCACTGTGGGGCTCGAGGGGCAGCCTCAGCTGGTCCAATTGGCCCGTCATCATGTAAAAGTACGGGTCCGCGACGCTGGTGAAGAACTGCGAGGTGGAGGACGAGATCGAGGGCGACCGGTGCCTCGTGGTGGCCTCGAGGTTTGTGGAGGAGCCGGAGCTGAAGATCCGCTTCGATAGCAGGTACAGGGGCTGTGGAGTGCCGATCTGGCCGCGTTGCACAAACCTCGCCAGAGTCACGTTGTCGTAGAGGTACTCCAGCAGCTCCCTCGAGAGGAAGGCGTTGTTGGTGGGGTCGTCGGACTCGATGCGCGAGTTCCTCACAAACTCGTCCCTGCTCATCTTCTTGCGGTTGTTGGAGTTGAAGTGGTCCGTGTGCAGCATCACGAGCGAGAAGGCGAGAAGGTAGACCTGGTCCTTGGAGTCCCACAGCGGCTCGTTGCACTCAAAGAAGCGCCCGCTAAAGGCATCCAGCACCCGGTCAATCTGCTGGGCCTCTCTGGGCAGCTCGCACTCCAGCAGCAGCCGTCTCAGCGCCATGTCCAGCGGCTGCCCCCTAAAGTCGAAGCTCTGGGACATAAATATCTTCAGGCACTCGCTGAGGAAGCTCGAGTCGTCCACCGCCAGAATCGCAGAGATCTCCGCCTCAAAGTCGCCGAGCTTGGCCAGGTAGGTCTCCGGGGTATCCTCCGGCTCCACGGAGGGGGTTGAAGGGTGCGACGACTCGGTGGAGGAGTCCCGGGACCGTAGCATCGACCCGATCGTCTTGACGAGCGAGTCGTCGCCAAACGTCCGGGACCGCTTCCGTAGCACCTCCTTGTCCCGGGCATCGCCGGGCTCCTCTTTGGCGTTATCGGACCTCGTCCTGCTGATTTGTGGCCGCTCGTGGGCCTCGGTGTCAAAGAGAGACGACACTTTGCTTCTGAGCCGGGCCACCGCCGTCTCGTCCGTGACGGTGATGGTCGGGGTGGCAAACGCCAGCGTGGGCGGCTTGTCGGAGCTGCCAGCAGTGCTGGCTCTCGACCTCGTCACTATGGGCTCGTGGTAGGCCACCTCGGAGTGCTGGCGCCGGTGCCGGAACATCTTGGGCTTGCGCAGAGGCTCCATCGAGGGCTGCTTCAGCCCCTTCTCCAGCCGGCTCCGCAGCCTCCCCAGCTTCGAGTGCCTGTCCTCCATAGAGAGCCAATTGAGCCTGTCGCGTAGCTGTACCGGTGGCTGTCTTCAGGCCAGTGCCATTAGGTAGCGTGTCGTTTGGCGCGCAACAATCCCCAGTCGCTGGCGAGGACAATGGCCAAGGCAGGGCCAGTGGCAAAAGGGCCAAGGCAGGGCTCTAGCAAAAGGGCCAGTGGCTTCTAAGCTCAGGCCGGATCCAGCTGGGACTAGTCGGGGCCTGGGTGAGGACCCAGGGGGTTTCACGAGCCAGTACAGCCTCGGATTCCCCTGAGGCCACTGGGCCTTTAAAAGCCACTGGAGCCTTTAGAAGCCACTAGAGCCACCAAGCCACCAGATGCCCCAAGCCTCCCAAGAACCTCCAGCACGACTTACGGGGCCGTTCACAAGGCCAGTCATGTCTCAGACACGGGCATAGCACCACCGCCCGAGGCTCGTAATCCAACTTCCTTCTCGTCAGCCCATCTGGACCCTGTGTCCACTTCTACAACCGTGGGGAAGAGCGCTCTCGAACCCTGCGAGCGAAGCGTCGCCTGCTTCGTATAACGTTGCTAATCTTACGGGAATGTGCTCTTTGCAGGGGTGGGTTTAGTGCCACTCCAGTTTCTTTTCTCTCGGAGATGAGCGCTGGGCGGCGGGGTGGATGATACACCAAACTATACCACGCAGCGGTGGCGGAGTTCTTGCTGGAACTCTACTCGACCCCCTAAGCCGCCACCTCACCGTGAGATCACTGATGTAGTGGGGTCGTGCATAGGCGGGTGGTGTGAGATCGCCTGGAAAAGGGGTACGGCCACGCCCGCTAATCTCAGCACACGGCGCTTTCTTGACACATAGTGGGCGCTAGGGGAGAGTCACAGACACAGAGTCACTGAGACTCATAGCGGAGAATACCATTCGCATGGCCGTGGGATGCCCACGGCGGCTGTCCTGAGCCTCAAACCCGCTCTCTATGTGGCGAGCGGTAGCGTGGAGGCCAGTGCTAGCCCCAGAAGTACACCAGTCTAGGCCTCGTCCTAGTATAGCCATGGCGGTGTGCGAAAAATTTCAAGCTTTTCTCGAAAATTGGCGGTAGATTACGTGTGCTGGAAATGGTTGGGGCTCATTGTGAGACACCAGACGCACAGTCTCAGGGTCATGGTGCTCGTAAGCGACAGCACAGCCAGACGGTAACCAATTCAACAGACTTGCCTGCATGACATAGTGGGCAGCCACCAGGAGAGTTTTAGAGAGCTGAACGACCAATTGGTGCGACATTGTTGCGGTGCGTCGTGAAATAGCCCACTGCACCTAGATTGCGAGGGCCAGGCACTGCAAAATCTCTGTGGACCATCTCATGGGCAAATTTGACTTCTACAGAGGCTTTGTAGGAGGCTAGAAACTAGTCTACGGTGAATAGCAATGCGTAAATCGTGAATTTATGAGCAATAACGTGAATGCAGTGTATCATAACCAGGACACCCCGTGTCCTTTTCCCATTAAGTCCCCCCAAAGAAGACTTTTTTCTCATGAAGCTGGCGAGGCAGCGTTGAATGCAAGAAGCTTTTAGACCCTCGGGTCAAGCGGCGGCCCATTACAGGGACACGTACTGTGTCTCCATCACAAGCTGAGTGGAGGTGGAGGTGACAGTCTGAACAATGTCAATGGTCTGGTACTTGGTGATGTAAATCTCAAGTGGACCAGCGGCGAGAGCCATAGTGGCGGTGGCAGCCAATGTGAGGATGGTGGAGAATCTCATTGTGTAGTCTGGAAGTTGAGAGTGGAAGTTGTGATCGATAGATGATGGAGTAGAACTTGAGAGAGGGAAGACCCATTTATATATCCCCAGAGCGGGACAGACGCCCCAGACAGATCTAACGGCCCACTACAGTGAAAGAAATGTGTTTTCTCATGAATTTCTGCTTCTATTGTCTCGCCAGATGCTAACAAATGTCTAGACGCGTTGCATTTCCAACGATCATGCACAACATACAGGTGTCACGCATAAGCGCGCATGCGGTCAGCCTGGCAAGATCGCGGGTAGAGTTTAGGCTTTTGCGAGGCGGCCGTAAGCGAACGCCTCGTAGACTTCGTAAAGGAGAAATCAGCCTCACCAGGTGGAGAATCTAATCGACACAAAATGGTTTAAAGTGTGAGTTCACGGTTTTTTGGGCGTGCCTACCACGCCAAGCACGGACGCCCCGCGGGACTCATGGGAACGCTTAGTGCTGCCCGTTCCACTTACTCTCGCTTAAAGAGGCGTACTGCTCGCCATGCGGTCAGACGCAAGATTCGGACGCACGCCTTACGCATTTATGATTGTATGTGGAGGTGCTCAATGTAACTTCTACATGAGCAAGCGCGAGAACCCTTCCACACAGCAAGCCTATGCCTTCCAGAAGCAGATACGGGCAAGTTAAGTCACGCACTGCATTGGTTCAAGATCCGAGATGGAAGTTCTACCTCAGCAGCATGCCGCTCAGCCGTTTTTGAGAAGATTCAAACGGCTGTAGTTTGAGTAAAATTTTTCCATAGTGAATAGTTGCAATAGTGTAGAAGGCTCCAGGTGTGTCTATCATAGACAGCGGCCGCAACGCTATGACGTAGTCAATGATTTTTAAAGACCTTAACGCCCTGTGACGAACCTGCCCTGGACGAAAACCTTCGGGTGTCCACTGACCAAGTGGCCATATCTCCTAAAACTCCACCTAAATTGAAGGCGTGTAGTACGGTGGACACAAATCACTCCACACTATGTGCCCACAAGCGAGGCGTTAGCACAATTAACGGTTAGGCAGACTATTTGTGAGATGGACCGCACATCGACAGGATCTAGCTACAGCTATTGATCATACCTTTGCCGGTGGGCATAAGCCTCAGTCTAAGCGAGGCCCTACGGTTTACCCTTTCGGGTAAAACGCGTCTTCGAGACTCAGCACGCCGGAAACACCCAATGTCTGAGAGCTTGATTGCTAGGACTTTCCGCGTACACTGTTGTCTTAGACCTCCCTGGTGACTAAAACTTCCAATATGTAAAACATTTTTCAAGTTTGAGGTGAGAACTTCCTTTCGAGCTGCATTTTGTGCTGGTGTTCTGCCTGTTGGAGTTCCATCATGTTCCATCGCTCAAGTCGATGTAACCTCACATTACTGTGGCTGAGCTCACAAATCCGCCACTAATTCTAGTGCATCGATCTCACGGAATTACCTGTAAAGCACAAACCCTTTGTTGAACGCAGTGACGATCCCCCAGAGTGTGCCTGTGATCTACCACGCCATATGGCCAAGGCGTTGGAGGGAGCGTTTTTAGTGGAGTGATCGACACTGCAGGCCACACTCGAATATGCACGTTCCGGAGAAGTTGTCACGGCCCTGGGAAATGGGCAGCACATTAAGGTACCAAATGTGGTCCATACGGTCTTGGCCCAAAGAGCCGTCTCGGGATGCCTTTGCCGGAAGTAAGCTGGCAGTCGACTGCGCCCGGTGGGTGAGAGGCAACTTCATTCCTATGTTATCAGCGGCTAGACACGAAGCGCAAACTCGGTGATATAAGGTGTCTTGAATCTATGCACCACGGCCCACGTAAGCATGTGACTTCGTAAGTGGACAAAGGCAAAATTGCGAGTGTCTCAAATCGTGTCTAAGGCGTGTCTCAGATAACTCGTGTCCCCGCCAGATCAGTCTCCGGGGTAACCCGTTTTGTCTCACAGTTATGCGATCCTGCATACTAGATGTGGGCAGCCTTCCATGCAGCCTTCTGGAAGGTGGTTGCTCTCCGGAAGGGTGAGCCGTTTCCGGGCTCACCGTAAGTTGAATAGCCGCCTGAGAGGGCAATTGGCAAGTTCAAAGCTCCACAGATGGGAAGTTAACCTAATCTGGTGCGGGGAGTGGCTGGCGGAGATCAGAGCACTCCGCAACCTCGACGGGCGTAAGCGTGGCCACGGTGAGAGTCATGTCTCGTTGAGATGTTTGGTCCTGGGCCTCCAAAAGCAACGGAAAAGTACCTCTAGGCCCAACCTACGCCCGCTATTGTTCAGGGCGTTTCGGCCTGTCGGTGTGCATTGTTGGTCTGAAGGGGTGGAAAATTTCTTTTTAGGCGCGGCCCATAAGCCGCCTGGGCCAAAGCCCGTGTTGGTCAGCAACTTCAACCCCAAGAGACGGTCTTTAGGTCCATCGATGAGATTAGATTAGGGTTAGGCTAGCCGAGGTCTTTTTTTAGCGTGCGAGGCATCGTGGCGGAGCGTGCCGTACAGGGCGTGTCGCTTACTCCAAGCTACACTTCCGGATCGGGAAGACCCTTATGGCATACCACCAGACCGTGATTCTCGAATTATTACCTGAAAGAGTTAAAGGCCTCTGCAGGTGGTGTCTCAGAGCAAGCGTTGGCGACCGATCTGATCTGGAGATCTCGCGTGCCTGTGAAAGTGCCAGTGTCTGAGGCCGTCCTGTAGTCCAACGCCCGAAGTCCCTAGAGACGCTACGCGGTTGCAGCCGAATGGGCCACAGAGCTCCAACGACAAAATCCGTCACGGGGAGGCACTCCCACTACAATTGGGGCATCAGCTAATTGAAGGCATTAATTGGAGAGTTCCAATAGACGACACTGCGTGGACCGCTCGAATCTGAAGGCCGCGTTCGGAAGTCGGTACCCACAGAAGCCTACACTCGGCTACATAAGGTGACATACTTGGCAAACGGCGTCTTAGACACCAAGTTCAGGCTCAGCTCCGTAGGCGTAATACACGGGAGAGTAGTGCCATTCTCTCTCTAAGTGCCACCCTAGGATGGGCGCCGATCGTTCACTTTGGTTTTGTGTCGGGCGAGGCAAACTTGTGGCCGCCTCTTGCGCTTTACATCACTATACATCCGGGCATGCTTATGCTCCTTTTACTCACTGTATGTTCGGCTCTCAAGTTGTACGACCCGGGTAATCCGTACCGTGTTAGTCCAGAACTCAGAGAGTCTGCGCGGGCCATCCAGAAGGTTATCCACGACGATGGAATACTACCGCTCTACCTCTCTCGCTGGCTCCCACTGGGCGAGCTATTTGTGGAGTTCGAATTCCCAGATGAGACCTTCCCCGTGTCGTATGGCAACTACATCTCTCCCTTGGACACCTTCAGGCAGCCGACAGTGACGTTTGAGGCACTCTTCCCCTATTCTGAAAAGTTCGGGAGAGACCTCTTTGTGGTGGCCATGACAGACATTGCCCGCAGACAAGACGCTAGAGCGGTGTGGATCAACACACGCGTCGACAAGGCGAATGTGAGACCTATTCAAGGGAATGCACAGCAGAGGTTGCATACGCCTCAAGAACACTTCACTTGGTCAATCGACCTAGAAGATGGCAATTTGCTCGTTCCGTACGAAGGACCACAGCCAGAAGCGGGGAGTGGGAACCACACCTACGTGATCCTCCTCTTCAGACAGCCTTTCGGTACTCTCCCGTACCAGCGGCTAAGGCAACGTCTCAACTGGGGGACAAACATCACTGGCCACGGGGTGCAAGATTGGGCTGACTACTACCAGTTACAGCTGCTCGGTATCAACTACTTCAATTCCTCCAATGAGGGACTGTTTTAGCGACACAAGTTGAGTGCGTAAATGAGACACATTCCACACTGGAAGCGACCATATCCGGGCCGTGGTTGTTGGCATGCCGGTATTTGATCCAGACGCACTAATGTCTCAGACGCGCGTCATAGATCAAGAGAGATCTGAGAGCAATTACCACTTTAGCGAATCAAATTGTGTACGCGACGTGTGTAATAATTAGTTGCACCACCTCAGGTGTGGGGAAAGGCACCATTAAGCAAACCAATGCCGACAAGAGATATGGCTAGGTAGTAGATCTGGCTCGGCGCACAGGTGTGTGGGCGGTGCATGGACCAAAAAATACTGGTGATTGTAAGGCGGACCGGGGCTAGATCAGAGAACGCACGCTATATCCACAAATATTAAATCGAATTAACTCAAAGAGGAATCAGAATAAAGAAATAATAATTGGCAAAAAAAATATGATTTCGCCCAGGATCGAACTGGGGACGTTCTGCGTGTTAAGCAGATGCCATAACCGACTAGACCACGAAACCATTTCTACAACCGAGAAATCTGCTCTTGCAAGGTGACATGATTGGAGGATTGCAAAACACGATGTGCCTCACATCTCGGGATAATCCGGCTCAATTGGCTTAAAACTGATATGTGGTAATCAGATTAGTTATCTGAAGGTGTGGTATCGTCCATAACTAATTTGGGAGCTCCGTAGCCCAGTTACCCGGGATTGTACGCCGCCCTCTCGCACGATCCGCCAGCTGTCGAATTGGTGCATGCTCTTTTCCATTATATCGAGAGGTCAACAATAGGTGAAATACGACAATGTCAAAGCTCATCAAGGCATCGCCCACGGTATGCAGTTATTAAAAAAGTTTTCAATTGGTGATGGTGGCTGGTTGTGTCAAGCGCGGCAATCGCCAGCCATGCAGAGATCTTACCCATTACCCCATTGGTACAATGCTCGCCGCCACATGTCCCCACAAACGATGATTTATTGAATCAGGAATTTTACCCATTAAAAGCACCGAGTGAACATTTCACCACCATGTCAAGACAACACAAGAGGGCGGAAACGTACGAGGGTCCACAGATGGGATTCAAGTTCCCATCGGAGGAGGACCTTGCGAAAGCTCCAGCGACGAAGCTCGAGGGGCCCAAAGTGGTGCCATTCCACGAGTACCAGGCCAGATCTCCCGCTAGCAGCTACGTCTCCGAGTTTTCCACCTCCACAGGCTTCTCAATCCCCACCAAGAGCAACACAACAACGGTCATCACAGGAAGAGAGTACGACAGTGCGAGATCACACAGATCCCTTTCGAAGAGCTCCCAAAGCTCCCAAGTGTCTCGGAGCTCCAAGGGATCCATAAGAAGACCGGCATCGATGAGAAGACCAGCATCCATCAAGAGAACGTCCTCAGTGATACAGAGACGGCAGATGTCGGAGAACGTGCTACGAAACTCCGGACTCAAGCCTAGAATCGTTTCAGCGAGCGAGGAGGACCATTCGCTCTATGAGAGGGCCGCCGTGAAGCGGTCCAAGGCTGTGAGGTACACTGTGGGCTGGCTGAGCCGGCTGAAGGCAGCAGGGCTCAAGATGCGCAAGATGTGGCGGCTCATCTCTTTGAAGAAGGCATTCCGATTCAACAGACGGGTCAAGAAGAACAGCATTTCGCTGCCTCTCGAGAGGGGCAGAGCCAAGAGCATCTCGGAGCTCCGGATGGCTACAGAGGACTTTACCAAGGAGCTGGCCTCCATCCCGGCGCCTCCACAGAGACACTTCAAGATGGCACAGGTGCCTCCAAGACCTCCACCTCACCGCATAGCCTCCGGGATGTCGATACTGCGGGACCCGATGGACCAGTATCCAAGCCGGCCTCGCACAGTCTACGATGAGGAGCCAGTGGAGTTGGAGCCAGTGAAGCCAGTGAAGCCAGTGAAGCCATTGGAGCCAGTGAAGCCAGAGCCAGAGCTGGAGCTGGAGCAGGACTCTCAGAGCGAGGCGGAGGACGACACGGACTCCGAGCAGATGCTGAGGGAGTACTGGCGGCACTTTTTGCGGTCGCTTGTGGCGCACCGGATCGAAACCAAGCTGGAGTTCTACCGCCTGTCGCAGATTGCAGAGCCAGTCCACGACGACTACGAGGGCGTCTTCGGCAACCTGTCCGAGCTGGAGTCGGACTTCTCGTCGCACGACACCGAGTCGCTGACGTCGATCTCCTCCAACGAGTCTGGCGGCTCTGGCTTCTCGGTGGCTCCCACTCCGCTGGACGTGGTGTACGAGATGGCGTACACGGGCCTGGTCAAGCGGGCGTCGACGATGCCGTACCAGGGCGCAAGACAGCACCCGCGGTTCCTCTCGGTGGAGATTTGAGTTCTGCCGTATTTGAGTGTATCTGAGTCTTTGATTCGAGTGTATAGCCTTTGCGTTTTGTAGATCAAGTGCGTTTTGTAGCCGCTTATCGTAACTTTCGCGGCGACGAAAAAGCGCTCCACCAAGGCATCGCCATACCACAAGCAAGATGCCCGAGAGAGGACCGGACTCGTGGCTCGAGACGGTGAAGAAGTGCGAGCACCTGCCCGAGGCAGACATGAAGCAGCTGTGCGAGATGGTGAAGGAGCTGCTGATGGAGGAGTCCAACATCCAGCCAGTGCAGAGTCCCGTGACTGTGTGTGGCGACATCCACGGCCAGTTCCACGACCTGCTGGAGCTGTTCCGCACCTCGGGAGGCCTCCCGGACAGCGTCAACTACATCTTCCTGGGCGACTACGTGGACCGCGGGTACTTTTCGCTCGAGACCTTCACGCTGCTGATGTGTCTCAAGGTGAAGTACCCCTCGAGGCTGACGCTCGTGAGGGGAAACCACGAGTCCCGCCAAATCACCCAGGTGTACGGGTTTTACGAGGAGTGCCTCACCAAGTACGGCTCCACCACCGTCTGGAAGTACTGCTGCCAGGTGTTTGACTTCCTCACCCTCGCAGCCATCATCGACGGCAAGATTCTGTGTGTGCACGGCGGGCTCTCGCCCGAGATCCGGATGCTCGACCAGATCAGAGTGCTATCGCGGGCCCAGGAGGTGCCCCATGAGGGAGGCTTCTGCGATCTCGTCTGGAGTGATCCGGACGAGGTTGACACCTGGCAGGTGAGCCCCCGCGGGGCCGGATGGCTCTTTGGCAGCCGTGTGGCTCGCGAGTTCAACCACGTGAACAATTTGGAGCTCATTGCCCGGGCCCACCAGCTCGTGATGGAGGGCTTCAAGTACCACTTCAAGGAGAAGGACGTGGTGACGGTGTGGAGTGCGCCCAACTACTGCTATCGCTGTGGCAACGTGGCGAGCGTGATGAAGATTGAGGACGACCTCAGCCCCAAGTTCAAGATCTTCAGTGCTGTACCGGACGATACCGAGAAGGCGGCGCCGCAGAAGACACAGCGGAGCGAGTACTTTTTGTGATGGATTTATGTTCAATGACCGTTAATATTACCGTTATTATGGCTGGTGTAGTCTACTTGCTGCGATGCAATTGGTTGCTCTGGGCCTACTCCAGGCATGCCACCATCTCCTCCTCAGACAGCGCCTTGATGTAGAGGCACTTGCTCAGCACCTCGTCCTGGGCCTCAATCTGGTAGAGCGTCGACCACTGGATGCACTGGATCAGCGACCGCACAATCCTGGCGGTCGTCTTGAACTTGCCAAAGTTGACCCGGCCCTTGTCGACACTGCGCTTCTCCTTGTTGAAGATGAGGTCCGACAGGTAGAGCCCGAGGAAGGGGATACACCCCTTGGAAGGCTTGATGGCACTCAGCTCCATCCGCAGATTCATAAAGTTCTTCATCGGCGACGAGATCGACTCCAGGTTCTTGTAGATGAGCAGGTCCCCGGGCTCCACGATGCGCCATGTCTCCTTAAGCTTCAGCACTTTATCCGAGCCCAGCGCCAGCAGAATCTGCATCAGCGTCGAGTAGTTTTGCAACTCCTTACAGTGCTGCGCCACGTGGATGAACCGCTGGATCGTCAGCTTCCGCAGCTGGGTGTCCTTCGTCAGCAGAATCTCCGAGATGATCCAGTTGACTGTGAGGTTGAAGCGCGAGACACAAAGGTCCACGCCCTGGATGTCGCCATTCTGGACAAGCAGTTCCAGCCAGCTGTTGATGGGCACGAGGTTCTCAGACTCCCACGTGAGGTCCACAAGCTCCTTCCAGTCAATCTCCATCAGCGCACCCTTCTCAATCAGCGTCAGCTGCTCTGCCAATGTCTGCGAGTCAAAGTTGAGAATAAATGAGACGTGGCTCTCACTGTTCGAAACCTGAAGCACCTCCTTGGTTTGGTGCGAAAGCAGCAGATCCAGCAAAATCTTGGAGCTGGACTCGTAGCTCACCTCCTTCTGAAGCACAGGCGTCAAAGAGAACAGCTTGGTCTTGCGGTCTACCGATACCCTGGGGGTGTGGATGGCCAAGTCCGCAACTTGCTTCTGCAAGCTTGCACCCTTCTTGTACTGTCCCTCCAGCTTCAACAGTGCAGCGTTGATGGGATCGTCATGGTAGGACTCATCTGTGATGGCTGCGAGCTCTGCTATCGCTTCACTGTCCACTCCAGGATAGGGGATTTGGAAGTCCTCAGACTGGATCGAAGCCTCACCAATCTCATCAATGTTACCCTTGTACTCAACTCCGACGTTGACAACCTTTGAAGCCTTGTGACTGAAGATGGAGTTGTCAGTAGACTCCTTAGCTGAGCGTTTGGAGAGATACGACATGCGCTGTGATACGTCGGAGACGCGAGTGAAGGATGGGACTCGATTAAGGTCCAGCTTGGCATCTGGCTGCATCTCAATCACTTTGATTGGCGAGATATTGGGTGTTGAGGATATCAACCCGTCTTCAGCTGGTGGAGTGCTAGGCTCATCGGCAGTGTTTATATGATCCATGTCCTCCTCCTCGTATGTCGTCACAAACGACTCAATCTCGTCGTAGTCGGAGTGTGTAGTGGAAATAGGAGTTATGTGTTCCTGAGAGTCGTGGAACTCATCAGCTGATATAGCCGAGCTTCTGGCAGAGACACCATCCGGCTGCTTTTCAATTGCTTCATCAACAGACCGGCCTGTAGCAATTGATTCGGAATCTCCGCTTGGTATCTGAACGTATTCAGGAGGCTCAACAGAGCTGATAGAATCGTCAGGTTCAGCAATGACTGATCTCGGCTTTTCCGAGACGACTGAAGATTGAAGCTCCAAACCACTTGAGTCAATAGACTCGAGAGACTTTTCTGAAATGACGGATTCGAGAGAATTTCTCAGACTGGCCGCTTTAGGAGGCGTTTGCGATTCGATTGGTTTGGGTCTCTCCAAATCAACTGATACATCCGCTTCGTGCTCCTCCACATCGGCACTGATATCGGCACAACCAGAGGGGTCATCTTGAGTGTCTATATCTTGAGCCTCTATATCTTGAGTGTCAACATTTGGAACATCCGAATCACCCTTTCCTTGTTGTGTCCCTGCATCCACAGTTTGATCTGGAGTACTTTCGCAGAGTATTGAGGTTGGGAATGTGTCATTTTCAAACTCGAAACGTTCATCATCACCGTCACGAGACACTTGCTGCTCCTCAAAGTTGAACTCTCTCAAATTCTCCTTCCGTGACTTCTTTCTAAGCATGGCTTCAGCATTTGGCGGGGTAGGTGACTTATTGTGAGAAAAGGCAGAGTCATAAGAGATGTAAGACTTGCAAGACCGCGTCTCTGACTTGAGATGATTCTGAAGCGACAAAACACTTCTCGATATGTTGGAGATTGTTTCAGCGACATTCATGTTGTCAATATCCGAAACCGGTTTAGGCTGACTGGGCGAAAGCTCTCGAGTGGCAAGCGACACATGTCGTGTAAGGATAACGTTGTGAAACCGGATCAAGTGCTCAAGCTCGTCGATACTTCTTGCACTCAGGAAGTCGAACTTGCCCAGAGCGAGCTTCTCCAATTCTTGTGACGTTGGTTTCGCCACGGACACCACTGATGCCATGAACTTATGCTGCGGTGTATGAACCTTGGCATTGTGAGAAGTGAAGGTTTTTAGCCAGTGCTCAATGAGCGGCCTCAGACCCCTTGATTGGGGCTTCGCAGAGGGCGGCAAGTTCACCACAACGTCCATCTTCTTGACTGGCGTTGGCGGTAGCAGCTTTGATAGCGTGGAAGTCTTCGGGAACCTGTCCTCTTTGAGAATGTTACGCTTTGTTTGTCTGGCAACGAGCGATATGTACAGGGGCTTGCCCTTTGGTGAGGGCGATGTCGAATGTGAGGTACCCACGGCGGCAAGGGTAGATGCAGGAGCTTGAATGAGCATACTCACTCTGTTTGAGTTCTTCGGATTCAGAAATAAACTGGGCTTTCTTTGAGATGATGGTATCGGGAGTTGATGCACGACGTTATCGCTAGCGGACAACACCATTGAGTTTCTTGTGAAGGGGTCTTTCTGCTGCGACAGGGCAAGAATCGAAAGTCTCTTACTTTTGCGGCTTTGTGGCCCCATCTTCAGTTTGAAGTGGTAGAAATCTTCAGCAGTGACATCCTCATCCCAGCATTTGTTACAGCATTCAGTCCATGTTTTCTTGAGGTTACTGACGACTCGTTGTGCAAAGGGATCGGTTACGCTAATGTCATTAACACTCTGTACGAAAATCCCTCTTAAAGGACCGGATGAGGCAAAGTCCTCCGCAAAGTAGTTGACGAGCCAGTGCCGTAGTGCAACGAAGGTCCGAACGAGTGTGAGCTTCCCAGTGTTGTGCTTGTGTTCATGTGCGCTGTCTGCAATGGCGGATAGACACCAGTCCACTCTCAGGAGAAGCAACTTCAACAAAGAGGGAGGTGCTATAAACGAACGGTATGTGAGGAAGAAGTCTGCGACGAGTTGGTAGTCGATCTCAGCGGGTGATGTGATTGTGGCAACGAGACTCACAATGTCCACATAGTGATCTTTCACAGGCTCGGTATCAAAGACGCTGGGGCTCAGCGACTCCACCTGGAGATCAATGTCCATGGGGAACCGTGTGTCCTTGGGTAGCGATGAGCTGCAAAGTGGAAGATCTCGGCGTTAGAGCAGTCTTGAAGGATCTTGGGGTGTGGCTATGACAGAATGTTACAATCTCAGCGGAATGTGCGAAAAATGTCACGATTAAGGGATTGTTGGTTCTTTAAAGGTAAAGTACAAGCTTGTTGATCTTTCTTTAGTGATCCTGCTGTCACCTCGGCTCGCACTGTTTTAGGCGGCACTACTCGGAACGCGTGGTCTACACACTTTGACGTAAACAAAGCGTGCCTTCCAGTCGGCGCAACAACGCCAAATCAAAACAAACGCGCGTAACGCGATCAACTCGAACACGAGCTTGACTCGTAAATCAGGTGAACTGAAACGACAAAAGCTCACATCTCCAGCATGAGAGATTGAGGTGTAGGTCGGAAGCAGGGATGCTGATCGCCATTGCAGTGGCTTGCCTCCCAAGCGTAATTCCAGCTTCGGCTGAACTCTGTCCCAAGAACAACAATAGTTCTGAGCCAGACTACTAAACATGAGTTTCAGGTTGTGCCAGCGCTGGGGCAACGCGTAGTTGCCACGGAGCCTCAGACGGGTCAGCGTGACTAGGCACGGCAACCTCAGAGCCATGCTTCTTCAAGCTCACAACCTGGTGGAGGCACCACATCCTGCCTCTTTGCAAAGTTTGAAACTTTAGCAATATTCAAAATATCGAAGTATTGTGCTTTTGCGTTGTTTACATGTCAAGTGAATGAGCAAGCCAAGCTAAATCGAACAGACCCAAACAGACCCAAACAGACCCAAACAAACCCAAACAAACCCTAACCAGCATTACAGATGTGCTACAACTTACTCCGCAGTCACTCAGAAAATGACACTTCGTTACATATAGGATACCATAGATTATTGGATAGACCGTGAAATCGTTGCTTACCACAGCTAGTAAACACAGTGGTGATTACTTGTGTCATCCTCTCCTATCAGCATGGCCTGACAACACACTATTTTCGTGTTGATTGGCTTCGCTAGCTCAGTCGGTAGAGCGTCAGTCTCATAATCTGAAGGTCGACAGTTCGAACCTGCCGCGAAGCAGTTTTTTTGGCGGTCACAAAGCCATGTTGCTATGGCAACAGAGTGCTTGGGTGTCCTTTGGGACACAAAGGTAAACACAAAAAGCTAAACATCACCACTTCTTTTTGCTGGAGCGGTTAGCGCAGGGCCTTCGATACAGCATTAAAGCATTCAGCACGGAGCTGGAAACACACACTCTGCATAAGCCTCTCATTTTAAACCACGGAGAAGACTCTCCAGGTGATTATTGGTTGTTTACATTTATGACATTGCATACGTTATGATCGCACCACACACAGAACAGAGGAAACCTCCACGAGAGCCGTCTAACCTGGCGTACTTGGAAGGGGACTCTGACGACGACAATACGAGTTTCAAGCCACCTGCATTGAGTAATTATGCATTGGAGTTGCTTCAACGTGAGAAAGATGGGTCCACAATGGACACGAGGCAAACCAAGCGCGTTAACTTCCGCAACTCTCCAGATAATCAGCGCAGCTCCAAGATCCATCATGGTGATCATCACACAGTGAACACAAATCATTCTGAGTACGAAACAATCTTCACCAAGAGTGGCGATCTGGACTCGTACCCCACGACACATCACGACAAGCAAAAGACTCCCCTCAACAGATCTTCCGGCACGGAGCCTTCATCTTCACAAGGTAGTCATACCAGATTGAGGAGCTCTGCGAGACGTACACGTGGCTTTGGTGGGTTGGGGCCTCCGAAGAGAACTTCTTTAAGCATTGAGGGTCCACACAGTGATCACAGCGATACGCCCATGCGTGATACATCGCCAAAGCCATTCACTACGCCACAGAAGGAGTCTAAACGCATAGATTTTGAAGGTTTGAATCCCTACCAATATTCAAAAAAGCACAGTGTCCCTGCATCAGAGCTTCCAGGCCTTGTCAAGATTTACTTTGAGCAGCAGAAATCTGCCACGAAGGAGACGCTGAATCTCAACAGCCCTGCCAGACTAAAGGAGGCAGTGCATAACAAGATTGAGCAGCAACTGCATCCTCGTGACCTCTTTGTTGTGGAGAAGCCAGACACAAAGCCTATGGTTTACACAGATAAAGAGAATGAGGGCGCTCCGAGAAGAACACACCAGACAAATCCTCTGCGTAAGCCGCTGGCCCCACTCGACGACTTGAGACAGCAGAGAGTGGCACACGAAAAGCCTACAAGCGACTACTACGAGCGCCACTACAGAGAAACAGAACCTCTGAAAGCTCCAGATGAGCCAAGAAGGCAGTCCAAATTGTTGACTATCAACGGCAAACAGTACGAAAAGCTCGAGTTGTTGGGGAAAGGCGGCTCCTCGAAAGTTTTCAAGGCCAAGTCGCTAACAAATAAGGTGTATGCGATTAAAAAGATTGTGTTTGACGAGTTTGACGAAACGAGTATAGCTGGATTCAAGGGCGAGATCGACCTGCTATTGAAGCTCCGTGATCAGGAGCGTGTTGTGCGCTTGGTGGACTATTCGCTTGGCCAGGGCTCACTCTCTTTGGTTATGGAGTGCGGTGACATTGACTTGTCACACGTTTTAGCCAAGAGGCTGGACATGCCGATGGACATCGAATTTGTGAGATTCCATGCGAATGAGGTGTTGAAGTGTGTCAAGGCGGTACACGATGCGGGCATCGTGCACTCGGACTTGAAACCCGCTAATTTCCTCTTTGTCAAGGGCATGCTGAAGATCATTGACTTTGGCATAGCCAACGCAGTGCCGGAACACACCGTTAATATATACAGGGAGTCGCAGATCGGCACTCCAAACTACATGGCTCCAGAGGCATTGATTGACAACAATCAACAGCTCGCAGACTCCTCGCATCACAAGAGCCAGTGGAAAGTGGGAAAACCTTCGGACATTTGGTCGTGCGGATGTATCATTTACCAAATGATGTACGGCCGTCCACCCTATGGTGGGTACCAGGGATCGCAGAGACTATTGGCCATCATGAACCCTGATGTGAAGATTGCGTACCCGGATAGGGCGCTTGGAGGAGTCAAGGTTCCTGGAACTGCCATCGAGACGATCCAGATGTGTTTGCGGAGGGATCCAGGGGAGAGATGGACTGCTGACGAGGTGATCAGCGGTCCTTTCCTGAAGCCACGTGTGGTTTCTGAGCAGTTTGTTAACGATCTAGTGAAGAACGCCATCAACTACGGCGTGGGCAAGAGCTCTGTGGAGCCCGAGGAGCTGCGGTCGCTGGCTGAAGACGTTTGGCGACGTGTCTCCAAGCTGAGCCTATAATGACATTATGATACCCAAAAGAGGCCTTAGGCCACTGCATTAATATAGATGAATGTCTTTCTTAACTTCTAGATGTAGATACATAGAGATTGAAGAACGCGGGAGATGTAATTTGAACAAGTCTAATGATGCACTTACTGGACTCGCCAGTCTAATCATGCTAAGCAATTGTACATTTTATCTTGGCCCGAACTTGGCAAGCGCCTGGGCGCCACTCTCCTCCCACTCCTGCTTGGAGAGCCACATGTGGTCCTTGTCAGCCATAATGTTGGCGAGCACTGCACCACCAATGAACACCATATGTCTTCTTCTTGGAGGATCCTCAATTCTCACTTTGAATTTGTCGAGTCTCGAGGCATCACCGTGGAGAACTCTTGTGAGCCACAACTGTTTGAGCTCCTTCTCAAGTCTTGATGGAAGTCCCGGGTACATCGAGGATCCACCAGAGAGTACAATTGCCTTGTACAAGGACGATCTGACATCCACATCGGCTGCCTGGATTGTGTTGAAGAGCAACTCGCCCATTCCTGGTTGTTCACAGTCCACGAGGTTAGGCTGGAAGAGACACTCTGGAGCCTCGAAACGCTCCGAGCCAACACGGATAACACGGCCATCTGGCAGCTCATAAGACTCCACAAGAGTCGTAGTGTCACGAGAGAGCTTGGCGTCAAGGTCCAGGTCGTAGGAAACGTAACACAGCTTCTCCTTAATCTGTCTCACAGTCTCAAAGTCAGCCGTTCTGTTGAAGGCATAGCCCCTTCTCGAAAGGAGATCAATGAGGTGTCTTGTCACGTCTCTACCAGCAACGTCGAGTCTTCTTGTGAGGTGGTTCAACACTACAGACTCATACACTGGGATAACGTGTGTGACACCATCACCAGAGTCCACAACGACACCGGAAGACAAACCTTGCGCGTACAATGCCAGCACAGCCTGGATGGCCACGTAGACACCTCCAAAGTTGTAACGCTCAAACATAACCTCACACATTCTCTCACGGTTCTTGACCGGGTTCATTGGAGGCTCTGTAAGAAGGACCTTCTTGCCTTCTGTTGGCTCTTGCAATCTCTCGTAAAAGGCGTAGTCCCAGAGGTGCTGCATGTCCTCCCAGTTACGGATGATACCGTTCTCCATCGGGTACGAGATCTGGAGCGCAGATCTCACAGCACTGGCGTCGTCGCCACACATGATATCCCGGATTTCGACATCGCCCGTTCTCTCCTCAGCACGAAGAATTGGCCGCCCCACTATCGAGGGGAAAGTGTGGTCCGGGAAGTTGTTGCCGCCATGACCGATCTTGACAAAACCTGTGCCCTGGTCGAGCACAATCGGCTGTTCGCTCATCGTGGTTGGTGCTTGCAGGCGTATGTGGGTGCTGTTCCGTATCGCCCCTTTTGACGGTGTCCGGGTGCTTACATAACAATACACGCTGCGCTTAGGTCAGCACCCGAACAACACCCGTAGTTGCCATATAGATCAATTGCCAAAAATGGGGGGCTTAAGATGTGCTATAGGAGTCAGATTTATCATCTACAATGACGATGACTATGTACATTACCTCGTTGTGGTTCTCTTGGCCCTCAAATTTATAGTAGGACCAGCGCCGAACTGAGAGGGACTATCTATAACCACAGGCTTCTTGAACGGTATCAAGGGCATAACTTCAATGAGAGCATGACACCGGTCACCCCAGCTATCGCCCCTCAGGGAGACAATTACGGTGCCAACCCGCCCTAGGCTGCTAGCTCTATCGAGAAGTCCATACGAGCACACGGTAATACTCGACAGAGTACCCCCATGAGAGTCCCTCATCACCCGCATATCAGTGTCAGAAGACTCTAGGGGAGTGAGGTCAATCGTCACATCCTCGGGAAGGGCCAATTTCGACAGGATCTCATCCTCGTTCGTTTCGATGCTCTCTGCAACCCTGTTCTTTACGAACCTCTCCACACTGTCGCCGTAGAGATCTCCAGAGTACACTAGGGTAGATTCGTTTAGCCTTGTCCATCTTTGTGTCATGTCAGCCTCTCTCTTTCTCATCTTTCTTGTCATGAGAAAGACACCTCCGAGGAGAAGCGGCGGTGCCACAAAAAAGAAGAGAGGACCCACCACCATCAAAGCTGCACAGCCACCAATGAGTGCTATGCCTGTTTTAGCTCCATCTGGAACGATGTTCCAGGCCTGAGACACGAAGCCCGAGGGGGTTCCATATCTTGGTGGTTGGTATCTCAACCTAACGGAAGACGTTGAGAATGCTCTCAGCCCTAGTAGGGGAGCCCGTGACCTGCTTAAATGAAGCATACGAAGTCGTATAATGCTCAGCATTAGTATGTAGGGAATGCGTAGTAGTGGAGTCAATTGAAGACTAGACTACACGGTAGGTATTGCCATCTTGCCATCGCGATCGGTACGCCCACATAGCTTTACCCCATCTTTGTATTTCTACTAGCTATTATCAAGACTATTCACAAGCCCCTCTAGATTATTGAACTCTATACGTGCATTGTTCCAACAATTCTAGTTATCGAGCCATGGCTCGTGATGCTCTCTTGATGCTATCCAAACCCAATACGTCATTAATTAATACTCTCTGCTGCCACTTCAGTTTTTAAAGTCTCTCCAGCAGGCTCACGTTTCGGTTCACAAACTGGCTGCATCCATGCGAACGTCAGGTATGATGTATGCGACTTGATCTCGGCTTCGTTCTTCGACACTTTGAACCAGTTGTAACCCTCATCACCCTCCTTGACTCTGAGTCCTCTGCCGAATGGGTTGAACTCAGTCTTCTCTACACGCGTGAGCTCCTTCTCAGCGACTCTTCTATCCTCCTTCTCATTGTTCGAGGCATCCTCGGTGTGCTCGCCGTGTTCAGAGTAGAACTGACGCTTTCTCTCGATACCTTCGAGCTTTCTTCTCTTGACATCTCTTAAACGCTCAACGGCATCACCGACATCTCTCACCATCGTCTTGCGTGCCTCCCATCTTCTGCCCTGGATCTCCACCATCTGCACAGACGTCCAACCATGCTCTTGCAAAGCCTCCAAGGTCTTTTGGACTTGCTCAATACACGGACTGAAACAGCACAGACCAACCTTCTGCTCGGAGGAAATGACCTTAGTCAAATGTGGGATGGCCTCGTGTGGCGAAGGCAAATCTAAAAACACAGCAGTTGCATCCACAGGGCCATCATAGTTGGTGATTTCGAATCCATCATGGCACACATCACGGTGATTGATGGTTACGGGACTTCCCAGAAGTCCGTGCTTTTCAAATTCCTTCTTGGCCTCCTGATACCGCGGCTCATGGAATTCGTACGTGAACAGGTGCCCATCTACACTCACAGTTCTTGCCAGAGAGTGCGAGAAGGAAGCAGAACCGGTTCCAGCCTCTATGACTCTCGAGCCTGCCGTGATTTGTAGACGCTGGGTGATGTAGCTCGAGTCAGGTGTATAGACAATCTGTGTTCTGTGTGGAAGCGAGAGAGTCCAAAGCTCCGCAGTAGGCTGCAAAAGATGGATGAAGCCGTAGCCCTTACTACCTGCAATTTGTGATCCATACTTCTTGCCAATCATGGACGAGTGTGGGAAGAGTCCAAACCTCGTGTTGAGGGCATCGCCATGCTTGACCGTGATTGTCTTGATCGCATCACGGCCCAAGAAGGCGAGGACCATGTCACCTTCCTCAACAACATCCTTGTAACCCAAAAACGCCATGATTGCAGGTCAAAACGGGGAAGCCAAATTGATATCCCTGACTGCTCAGTCCGATCTTCAGGCGAGAAGTCCCGAGATGATCTAAAATTTTGCGCGCGAACCCGCTCGATGTGCTGGCTTCCCCACACTCGGCTCGGCAACTCTTCTCCACAGCTTCCCCTCCAGTGGTATATATATAAAGGGGTGTCAAGATAGTACTCATTGTACTCATAAAATGTCAAACATCCCTCTAGACTGGTATATTCCCGAACTTGTGCGTGACAAAATTTCGCCTCGGGGTCGAGATGCACTTGAGAAGGTCAAACGTTTTGTTGAAGAGGACTGCCTCCCTGCCGATGAGCTCTACTTTTCACAGATATCAAATGAGCCATCAAAGAGATGGGAGTCTGTTCCTGCAATTATAGAGCCGCTCAAGGCCAAGGCGAAGAAGCTTGGTCTTTGGAATCTGTTTTTGTGTAATTACGAGGAGGGACCAGGATACACGAACCTCGAGTACGGCCTAATGGCTCAGTTCTTGGGGAGATCGCACGTTGCTCCAGAAGCTACCAATACCGCTGCACCAGACACTGGGAACATGGAGCTACTGGTTAGATATGCCAACCCGCAACAGAGAAAGCAATGGCTGGAGCCACTTCTCGATGGTAAGATCAGATCAGCCTTTCTCATGACTGAAAAGGGCGTGTCATCGTCTAATGCTTTGAACATTTCCCTGGGCGCCAGAAAAGTGGGCAATGGACTGGTGGAACTTAACGGTACCAAGTGGTTTGCCTCTGGGGCTGGTGATCCACGGGCTGCCGTGTGGCTTGTCATGGCCCTCACCAATCCCGAGGCGAAGGACCCTTACAAGCGTCACTCAGTTCTTGTAGTGGACACCAAAAAGGCTCTGGCCACAGGTGCTTGCAAAATTATCAGACCATTGCATGTATTTGGCTTTGATGATGCGCCTCATGGCCATTGCGAGATCCAGTTCAACAAGGCTGTTGTGCCCTACGATGTTCTGGACGCTGAAGGGGAGGGATTCAAATTGATCCAGAGTAGACTTGGACCAGGAAGAATCCATCACTGTATGCGGCTCATTGGAATGGGTGAGGAGGCTATTATGCAGGCCATCAAGCGGGCCTCCAACCGTAAGATTTTTGGCAAGTTGTTCATCACTCGCGAGGGGTTCATCTCTGGTGTTGCCGAGAGACGGATTGCGCTTGAGAGAGTGAAACTATTAGTTTTGCAAGCTGCCCTCAGGATTGACCAGGTGGGACCAAAGGGGGCGAAACGGGAAATTTCGATGGCCAAGATTGATGCTCCGAGAGTGGTTCTGGAAATTGTCGACTGGGCTGTTCAGGTTTACGGCGGTGAGGGTGTATCTCAGGATACACCGCTGACGAGACTGTGGATCTACGCACGGATGTGCAGAATTGCTGATGGACCGGATGAGGCCCACCTTGATCAACTTGGCAAGGCCGAGTGTAAGCGCGCCGGCGACATCAACGCTTTGTATGCCTCGATTGAGCGCAACAGGGCAAGGGTGAGTAAGATGTAGCCAACAGTAACAGAAACATAATATACCGTATGCAACTGAGGCATGTAGTTATCCAAATGTAGCTACAGCGTTCCTCATGGCAACTTAGACATCAATTTTCAGCCCTTTCCAGTTAAGCCGCCACAAACCCGTCACTCACAAGTCCATGCTTGTGCAATGTCTTTGTCTTGCTTTTATGCAGTGCCACAGCGGCCTTCTTCTCGTCCCTCTGCGTGCGTTTAGCCTCTGGGAAAGGCACACGCTGAAGCTTCTCCAATGGCTCATCTTCAAGGTCGATATCCACGTCTCCGATGAGCAGCAGGTTCTCACCACGAATCAGCAGGTCGCCGATGTACTCCTCAGCGTAACGGCCCTCGGAGAGGTAGATTCTCTCTACTGTATCCTGGATGACAATGCTACCATACTGGTCAAAGGTTCTCAGAACACCAAATAGGTGACGTCCGTCTGTGAGGGTCACACATACTTTTCCTGAATGTTAGTCAACCCCAAAACTCGCAACCCACTGTCCACATAACCGATGATGGCGGCAGCAGTAGTGAAGGAGAAGGATTCCAGCACAAGGCCACTGACCTCCTCGGTCACTTCTTCAACCTCTTTTTTCGGCTCCTCGCTCATTTCCTTTATTTCAAGGTTATAGATAACTAGGTAGCTGTAGTGTGTAGTTGGGCGATGATACGCCGCGAAAATTACCTTTTAGGTGCTCGCAAAAATTTGTGCCTTGCTATAGTGGCATATATCCAATTCTCATAGCTTTGGTTAATTTTCCTGGTATATTGCATTATGTTGGAGCATGCCCTCTCTCCGGTACAGGAGAGCTCAACCACTGCGAGCTTAGTGGAGACCGAGGAGAATGCGTACGACGATTATGAGCTCGATGAGCTCTTCGCAGAGTTGAAGAAGAGCCACAAGCCAAGTGAGAAGGAGACAGATGAGTTCGGAGCCATCAAGAAGTCGATAGCAAAGCTTCCAAAGCTATCTCAAGAACCTTTGAGTGAGATATCAAAGGGGACACCGCTCTACATCCAGAGTGCAAAGCAGGACTCTCAGGGCATCACGAAGATCATGGACCCTGTAACTACGAAGAGACAGACCAAAGACGACAAAGAGACAACGTCCGGAGGGAGATGGTTCAATATGCCTAAAGGAGAACTGACGGAGTCCGTGAAGCGGGATCTCAAGATCATTGAACAGAGAGCGGCCCTGGACCCTAAAAGACATTACAAGAAGGACAAGTGGAAAGCCCCAGAGTTCTTCCAGATTGGGACAATAGTGGAGGGAAACACAGAGTTCTATTCCGCTAGAATCAAAAACAAGGACCGTCATTCGACCATTTTGCAGAGTGTGATGTACGACGACGACACACAGAAGTACTTCAAGCGTAAGTACGATGAGATCCAGGTGAAGAAGACCTCTGGTAAGAAGGCCCATTATAAGAAGGTGAAGGAGGCCAGACGTAAGTTCTGAGAGACGGTATACGGAAAATGCATGATTACGACCAAATTGATGCCTTAGAGCAAGACATGTAGAGTACTGGCTGGGGCTTGAGGGGTCCGGCCACGGTTTCCAATATTTTTGTTGTGGTAGACCTGTAAATCAGCGCTGTCAAAGCATTGAACCCGATTCTTATGAACTGATCAATGACCTCAATCCCACAATAACTATACACTGAGATGAGCTCAACACTATATCATTTAATAAAGCCACTAGCCCTAAGCCTGCAGTCGGAAGTCAAAATGCCCTCGAAAGTGCCTGATAGAGAAATTGATCAACAAACAAACATTTCCGGCTACCCCCGGAAATTGCGCTCGCATCTGAAGCTTTGGTGGGCGTTTTGTTTTGGCCTAGTATTCAACTCTCTGATCCCCATCGCAGCTAGGAAGAGACACTGATCTTGTTACTGGTGAGCTGTACCAAGGTAGCTACGGATTTTGTTGAAGTGTCACACGATTACCAAAGAAGCGGGGCGCCACTGAGACTGATACGAGAATCACACAACGATGAGTGCCGCTGACCTTGCGCAGGTGCTGGAGAACGCCATCCTCAGCGCGGATCCAGCAAAGCGTTCTGAGGCTGAGTCCCAGCTTCAAGGCCTTGCCCATGAGAATTTTGTCATTTACACTGGCCTGTTGACTCAAGTGCTTGCCGAAGAGTCGCTCAAGCCGGAGGTGAGAATCCTCGCTGGTATCACCTTGAAGAACGAGCTTACATCCAAGGATTCGCTAAAGAAGCAGCACCAGGCTCAGCGCTGGATTTCGATTGACCGTGATCCAAAGGAGCAGATCAAGAAGATTGCCTTGCAGTCGCTGCTCACAGAGAACTACAAAGTTGCCAATGCCGCGGCCCAACTCGTTGCTGCAATTGCAGACATTGAGCTTCCTAGAAAGGAGTGGACAGAGCTTATCAGCATCATAATGGAGAACACTAAGCCAGAGAAGCCAGAGCATGTGAAGCGTGCCTCGTTGTTGACAATTGGTTACATCTGCGAGTCAGCTGATCCTAACGATCCGAACATTGTCTCGCAGTCGAACGGGATCCTCATCTCGATCGTTCAGGGCGCACAGTCTTCTGAGCCTTCCAAGGTGGTTAGACTAACTGCACTGAATGCATTGGTGGACTCTTTGGAGTTCATCAAGTACAACTTTGAGCGTGAGGGTGAGAGACACTACATCATGCAAGTTGTGTGCGAGGCTACACAGGCTGACGACAACGAACTCAAGTCAGCCGCATTCGGAGCTTTGGCGAGAATCATGTCGCTTTACTACGCTCACATGAGTGTGTACATGGAAAAGGCGCTTTATGGGCTTACCGTGGCCGGAATGCGCTCTGACGATGAGAGAGTGGCCTGTATGGCTGTGGAATTCTGGAGCACAGTGTGTGAGAATGAGATTGACTTGGCTATCGAGAAGGAGGAGTACCCAGACTCGCCAGCACAGCTTTACAACTTTGCGCTTGTGGCCATCAATGATATCATCCCAACACTGTTCCAACTGCTGACGAAGCAGAATGACGACCCAGATGATGACACATGGAACGTTTCGATGGCTGCTGGCGCATGTCTCCAGCTCTTTGCACAGGACACGGGTAACTATGTTGTGCAGCCTACATTGCAGTTTGTCGAACAGAACATTGGTGCTCCATCCTGGAGAAACCGTGAGGCCGCCGTGATGGCATTTGGCTCGATCTTGGATGGTCCAGACAAGGACCAGCTCAGCATCCTCGTACAGCAGGCTTTAGGTCCTATTCTCACACTCATTAGCGATGAGAATTTGCAAGTGAAGGAGACTGTTGCCTGGTGCATTGGGCGTATTGCCGACCTCATCATCGACGCCATTGACGATGACCAGCACTTGCCAGCTGTGATGGAGGCGATTGTGAAGGGTCTCGAAGACCATGGCAAGGTGTCTACCAACTGCTGCTGGACGCTTATCAACATTGTCGAGCAATTGAACGACAGTGTTACCGACAAGGATGTCTCACAGATCTCACCATACTACCAGGGTCTCATTCCTATTCTGCTCAAGGTATCCAACAGAGGCGATAACGAGTATGCCACGAGAGCGGCCGCCTACGAGGCACTGTCCACTGTTGTTCTTTATAGTGCAAGAGACGCCATGCCGTTTGTCAACGCCATTGCCTCCGAAGTCCTTGACAGAATCAATGCCACTGTACAGTTACAGAGCCAGGCGACATCTGCTGAGGACAAGGCCAACCTTGAGGAGTTGCAGTCAAACATTTTGTCACTGCTTACCAACGTTATCAGAAGGGTCGGTCCTGAAGTGGCGTCTGTCGCTGACAATCTGATGGAGCTGCTGCTGAAGCTTCTACAGAGCCAGCAGCAGAACTCTGTCATTGAGGAGGATGTGTTCATCTGTATTTCCGCATTGGCAAGTGCCGTGGGTCAGAACTTCAACAAGTACATGAATGCCTTCCTGCCGTTCTTGACCAACGCCTTGAACCAGGTGGAATCGCCTGTGGCCAACACCGCTGTGGGTCTCGTTGCCGACATCTCGCACTCGTTGAGTGAGAACTTTAGACAGTACTCTGATGGCCTGATGAACATTCTCGGATCTCTGCTGCAGAACCCTGGCGTGAGAAAGGAGCTCAAGCCAGCGGTGCTGTCAGCGTTTGGTGACATTGCAACGTCTATCGGCTCGGCCTTCAGACCATACCTGCAAGTGGTGTTCAACGTGTGTAAGGAGGCACAGACGATGGAGGCTGAGAACAACTCTCTCGAGGCAATTGACTACCTCCTGAGTGTGCGCGAGTCTGTACTTGACTGCTACGTGGGCATTGTGGGCGGTTTGCACGAGAGTGCCAACGACATCTTCCCGTACGTGGCTCAGATCTTTGAGCTTCTCAACACCATCTCCAGCGAAACGTCCTTGACACTCTCTGATGGAGTATCGAGATCCGCTGCTGGCATCATCGGTGATCTTGCCCAGATGTTCCCAGACGGGCGCATCAAGCAGGCGTATGCCCAGGACTGGGTCACCAACTTCCTCAAGAAGACCAGAACCAACGCCACCTTCTCGCAGAGTACCATCGACACTGCGAGATGGGCCAGGGAGCAGCAGAAGAACCAGCTGTCTCTATGACCCCTTATACCTCTTTTTCTGATTTCCCCTTTTATAATATCTCCCCTCGTCATTGTCATTTGTCATTACTCTTTAGCATCTCTCTTTTTTTGAATATACCCTGGAACCCTTTACATAGGCTTGTTGCACCAGTCACGCTGCTTATATAGTGACGACTCATTCATCGCTGTAGCGATAGGCGCGCCCAAATCAAAACTCTCCACGCAATGGAGCTCGAGTACAACCCGATCCCCTTTGACGACACGTACATCCTCTATGACCCGAGGGACCCGATCTCGTTTGCCTCGGCGGGGCTCTCGCTTCTCCCCATAGGCATCCTCGTCTTCTACCTGTCGTGGTTCATTGTGACCCGCGAGCTCGAGCCCTGCATCATGGCTGGTGGACAGGTGGTGAACGACGTGCTCAACAACATCGTCAAGAACTACATCAAGCAGCCTCGGCCCGTGGTGTTTCTCGGGTTCCAGGAGAACGGGCTCAGATCGGGCTACGGGATGCCCTCGGCCCACTCCCAGTTCATGGGCTTCTTTGGAACGTATCTGCTGCTTCGGGTGTGGCTCCAGTGGCGGGGGCTTTCCCTGGCAAGAAGGCTGGTGTCGTCAATTGCTATCGTCACAACCTCTGCCTCAGTAATAGGCGCCAGGGTCTACCTGAGCTACCACGACGTTCCCCAGGTGGCTGTTGGTACAGCGATTGGATGTGCCTTGGGGGCCACTCTCTTCTTCGCAGCCACTGTGGCAAGGGCCATGGGGCTCGCCGACTGCCTACTGGAGACTGCTCCAGCACGGCTTCTACAGATGAAGGACTCCACTTTCAGTGGGTCGCTGAGCCTGGCGGAGGAACGTGCGCTGTGGTACGGCAGAAGGCACAAGGCCAGCTCCAGCTAGGGTAGCACTTATCTAGACAGCATTCAGTAGCTTCATTTATCCAGCATTCGCATTGTAGCTGCCGCGGTCTATCCAGTACTCAGCTAACCAATTGGTCTACCTTTATTGGCCCCTGCCTAGCAGGCCTCGAGCCTAGGGCCCAAAGCCCTCCACCACGATCCTGCGGGCGTGGTTCTCGTAGGGGGTGTAGGTCACCTCGACAATCTCGCCTCTCGGGAACTCCAGCGAGGGGATCTCAGGGCACGAGCATGCCATGAGATAGCCGTAAAGGACCCTCAGTGCGGACTCGTGTGCAATGATGAGGATGTCCCCACTCATCCGCTCCATCTCCAGCAGCAGCGGCTCCATCCTCACAGCCAGATCGTGGTACGACTCGGCTCGAGGGTACCGGTGGTGGTACGGGTCCCGCTTGTCCTGCTCGTACTCCGTGGGCATCGCAGCCTCAATCTCAGCCTCCGTCATGTCAGCCGTCTCGCCAGGATTCAGCTGGTTCAATTGGTACCGCTCCCTGACGGTGATGCCCTTCTGCCTGAAGGGCTCTGCGGTGGCTGACGTTCTCTTTCTTGAGGCTGTCCACACGATGAAGGCATCGTCCACACTGCCGTCAGCAGTGGGCTTCTGCCTCTTGGCGTACTTGGCCGTATCGTCAGCAGACTTGGCACGCACTCCTCTCTGCTTCTGGCGCTCGTTGATGGTATCCACCAGCGTGCTGGCAAGCTTCTCGGAGTACGCGAGGCCTTGCTCGTTGAGCTCCTCGTCGTCAATGTACTTGTCGAGGTCCGAGTGCCCACAGCGGGCAAAGTAGACACATCCGGTCTTGATGCGGGAGTTCATCAGGAAGAAGACGATCCGATTGATGAGGTAGCCGTACTGCGAGTTGTTGGCAATGAGCCTCTCGCCAAAGTTGATGAACTTGATGTAGTGGAGGTGCGACTCGTCACCCTCCTGGTTCATCGGCTCGTAGAGTGGCGAATTGGCATTGATACGCTTCAGGTAGTCCGCCATCGCAGCCTCCGGGTCCCACCCTTCGTAGTCTGGCGAGGCGGCAGCATTGGACACGTTGCGGTGGATGAGAGCCTCGTCGTCCACAATCGACTCGATAAACAGAACCCTGATCTTGCGCTTGCTGAAGAGCTCCTGGATGTGGCTGCGGTCCTTCTTCAGCACGTTCAGCGCATCGTACACAGCCACCTGGCCCCTGTCCTTCTCAAAGAAGCCCAGCACGTCCTTCAAACAGTCCTGGAGAACTCGCTCCCGCAGCTTCACACCCTCGCTGGTGGCTGGGGCAGCACTAAAGTAGTCCTCGGGTACGTCGTCCTCGAAGTTGGAAAGATTCCGTCTGTAGTCACTCACGTGGAATGGGTGGGTCTTGACCCCGAGCCATCTGAGATAACGGGTGAGACTCACAGAGAGTCTCGTCTTGCCCCTCGCTGGGAGCCCAACTAGGCAGATCAGCACCTTGCCAGCGTGGAACAGTCGGCCAGACTCGGTGGAGTAGAGCTGAGCTGGGAAGACGTGGTTTGGCGAGAGGTAGGCGTGGACTCCGTCCGTGATGGCGGTGGAGCTGATGCTATCACGTCTCGTCGAGGAGGACCACCGCTTCTGTGTTCTGGCAGAGTAGTTACCGGGCATCTTGGGAGGCTCTATGAGATCGGCTCCACTCAGTACGTTGGTGAGGTCGCCCTCGTCGTCGCTCTCAATAGCGCTCATAGTGACGAGTTGTGGGGTCGCGCTTGCTCTTTGATATGCCCCAGTTATTATTACTATAGGATTCCGACTCAGCTTGCAAAGAGTTTATAAGAGGCTGATCTAACACTACAATTTATTTCAAGAGCTGTATCATTAAAATCCCCTATGCTTACTCGGCGTTACCACCCTTTCTGGCAATGAGAGCCTTTCTGTCCTTGTCCAAGTAGAGCTTGGTGATCACGAGCTTGGATGGGTGCACGTTAATTGGGATAGAAGCACCGTTGGACTTCTCCTTGGTGAGCTTGTCAACCTGGACGGCGAACTTGAGTCTGTAGACAGAGTTGATCTTACCCTCCTGGCCCTTCTTGGAGCCACGCACAACAAGAACCTGGTCCTCCTTTCTGACTGGGAGAGCCTTGATCTTGTACTGCTCCTGCAACTCCTTAGAGAGTGGAGCGGAGAGCAATTTGCGGCGGATCGAGGATGGAGCCGTGAAGTAGGCCTTTCTGGACTTGCTTCTAGAGGAGGAAACGTCTGCGGTTAGTATTGCTCAAATGTGACTGCAACATCAGTAGCGATGTGTGAGGTTCTGTATATCTTGTTCTTGTCGTTTTCGGTCAACGCCTTGGTTCCATCTTCAACTCCATCTCATCTTCACCTCCATCTAGCTTGGACCCTAGCTTCGAAGCACAACGTTCACCAAATGATTACTAACGACCCGTAATAACATATCCCTCACATAGCTCCCTTATATTGCCTTGCATCACCACATACCAAGAGATTGCTTAGCCATTTTGTCTGTTTCTGTTGACCGTAATCACTAAGTGTTGATGTCAGAAATTTCAATTTTTGCTGGGACTGTGCTCGGCCACACACAAACTGCACTACCCGCGAATCTGCGCCAAACCAGTGCAAAACGGCCCTCGAAAAACTATTTCGCGCATTCGCGCCGCGGTTGGTGTGCGTCCTCTGGGGAAATTTTCACTTTGGTGGTGTCCGGCTGTAATCTAGCCCTGATACTGGTCACGTGTAGGGCTCCACACCAAAATTGAAATAGTTCGATCCATCGTATACAATTACTACGAGGCAGCTAACAGCTCGAGGAAGAAAAGCAAAGAGCAGACTCTAGTGCCAGTCAATCTCCCACCATAACTTCAAAAATTAATCAAAAAAAAAACGAGGTTTAGCCCCCCCCGAGGCTCGAACTCGGATCAGATTCTCCGGAAAAACCTATGCTAACCATTGCACCAAGGGGGCAATCTCGCTGCCGAAAATTCCACACAACTTGGGTATACTGTGCGGAAGAGTTATGACGATTTTAAAGACCCTGGGGCCGCAACCAATCGCTAGAGAGAAGTGGAGATCTCACTTTTCATAAATGCACATCATAATTCGTCGGCCTATAGCTTCCATAGGGGTTGTTCGAGGTGGTATGGACATTTACGGGTCAATTGGTAATGCAAGGGTATATTTGACGTATAAACACTTAGAGTAGTCTGTTTAGATATACTCAATGCGTGGCCTTCTAAATGGCTCAGCCACAATCTGCGAAGTGCCAAATTTCAACTTCAGCACAGGCCCATACATGACGCACTGTCTCTTGAAGCGTCTCTTTTTGATCTCCTCCACCGGCAAATAGTCTTCATCCTCGTCGGTATCGCTATCATCCGCGTATTGGCGCTTATCGAGTTGCCTATAGAGCGATATATCATTAACGTCATGCTCTGGTGGCGGAATGTAGCCTTGCTTTATCCGGAGGTTGACTCGCTCCTCCTGTTTTTTGTAAGTATCGAACTTGTCCAGCAGCATCTCCAATGATTTGATAGTCCATTCACGCTTCTCGCACATCTCGGCATAGTCCCTCGTAGATCTTATATATGTGATGGTTGGAAGAGCCTTTTGCCAGTCGTGGCTGTGCCTCAGCCGCTCCAATTGCGTCCGCATCTTGTCCGCCTCCGTGTGCACCTTCTCACGGTCTCTATTGAACATTCTCTTCTCCTCCTTCTCCATCTTGCGATGAAACACTTCGTATATTCCTGAGTTGAGAGGGTCGGCATAGTGCGCCTTCTTCACAGTCGTTCTTCTGAGACTTCGCTTGTCGTCGCTTTCAATCACCTCCATGTTCGTGGAGAAGCCCAGATCACGAGCTGGTGTGCTCTTCATAGGCAGAGGTTCTCCCTCTGATTTGTCCACTATGTAAATGGTCTCATCCGCGTTGATGAGGGCTTTGTCCTCCTCGAAGTTGAATAGCGCTTCGTCTATTTTGGCCTCCTTAGACCTCAGACGACGACTTTTAATCATTACACCGTTGGGCAGTGATCAGTAAAGGAACACGTTGGGATATAATTGATCAAGTTGAAACACTCAGCTCAGACATAAAGTCACTGCTCGGCCCCGGTCAGATAGGCTTGTTGATTAGTCGCGACCTGTCAGGTATCACACACTACCCCTATACGTTTATCCGCATACGAATCTACAACTGGTAGCCATTGCTGACTCCAATGGCGTCTAACAATGACGATGACCTTCGTCCCGTGCTGGCTGATGAGGCTCAGCAGGATCTGGTGCAGGCGTCCTCCAAGAATCCAAGTATCCTCATGGAGTTGGATATGGACGGCAAGGTCAGACACCTCAGCAAAGCATGGATGGCAGTCGTTGGTACCTCGATCAACAAGATCGTTAAACGCCCCGTTGGCAATGTGATCTTGGGATCTGAAGAGGACAAGAGCGTGTTTGTCAATGCCATTCGGATCATGATGATCGATGACGAGAGCTACAGAGTTCGGTTTGTGGTATCCACAAACGATGTTGTTGATGACGAAGACGATGACGATGATGTTGCCAGTATAGAGTCAGATGAGTCTTTGAGCTCGTTATCAACCAATGGCGAAGTCATTGAGCTTGAAGGCCAGGGTATTCTGGTGCATGGCGCAAATGGCATACCCACGCACTCCATGTGGATCCTCAAGCCGTTCAATGCACAGAATCTGAACGTGGAGCTTCCAATCAAGCTTGCTGAGTCTCTTGGATTTGGTGCAGAGATCTTCTCGTCTTACTTGCAGAGCTTATCGGAGCTGGGCATCATCAATGAAGATGATGTGCCGCCGCCTCCACAGGTGTTGTGCCGCATATGTGAGCAACAGGTACCCTCGTGGTGGCTTGAAAGACATTCACAGCTCTGTTTTAATGAGCACAAATGTGAGAGCGATGTTCAATTGATTCATGATGCTCTAAACGAACAGAAGCATGTGCTATCAGCGATAACAGAAGGCCTGAGCAAGCAGGCAATGGGACTACCCGAGGAGACTCCTGAGTACAAAGGTCATATGCTACCCAAAGTATCACCACAGGAATCGAAACCAACGTCCTCTAGAAGGGCTAGATCGGGGTCTTTTATGAAAACAATGCGGTTCCCTTTCAAAACGTTAGCTCTATTACAGGAACTTTGTGACACTGCTATTGCCATCAATCCGAGTGAGTTTGACGAGAAGTCCAAGATGTTTGAGTTCTCACCCCATACAAGAGAGGCATTCTTACATGTCGAGAACACACGAATTCCTGTTTCCTCGGATCCAGCCATCCACCTTCTCACTACTGATACGGAGCAACTAGCTAAGGAGAAGAGGGATCATGTGGAGAGACTTAACAGTGTGCTGATGTATTCACAAAAAATCAAGCGAGAGGTGGATGAACTCGTCTTACTCACAATCACGGAAACGATACGAAACATCCGCAACCAGACTTACGACGTTCGCCCTTCGATGCCCCGTACACAGTCCAACAGCGTCACTTCTGAGCCTTCAGAAAGACCTCCACGGATTGTGCATCCAAAGCCTACAACGGCTTCAATTTTTGCAGATTCCTACATTGACACTGACAGTCTTCCAAGTCCCAGTATGAGCCATCATGAGCTGATAGACAGCACGGATCGCTTTTCCCCATCACGATCAATCACACCAGGTGAGTCTGTGAAGGAACCATATGAAAGTGACGTTTTTGAAAAGAGCCCGATCTTGACACCGCAAAGGAAGCCCTCACCCATCCCAGGGTTCCACAACTCACCAATGAGCTCAATCCAACGCAACACGAGATCACATGGAGGGTTTGATAGTGTATCAGGCACCCCGATATCATCACCGCTCATTCTGGCACATGACGGAGAGGCGATGGAAAAGAAGCCTAGCGACCACTTCCTCTCAGTGGGATCACTGTCAAAACCGCCATTGTCTCCCCTGCTCGTAGCAGTACAGGCCCCAAAGTCAATGGCGCCCTCTATCAAGGACTATGAGATTCTGAAGCCTATCAGCAAGGGTGCCTTTGGCAGTGTGTATCTTGCCCGGAGAAAAGTGACAGGTGACTACTTTGCCATCAAAGTGCTTAAGAAGTCTGATATGATCGCCAAGAATCAAGTCACAAACGTCAAGGCCGAGCGGGCTATCATGATGGCACAGTCTGATTCGCCGTATGTGGCTAGACTGTACTCCAGTTTCCAAAGCAAGGACTACCTCTTTCTGGTGATGGAGTACCTTCCGGGAGGCGATTGTGCCACATTGGTAAAGCTTCTGGGTGGGCTTTCAGATGGATGGGCAAGAAGATACATTGCAGAGGTGATTGTCGGTGTGGAGGATCTACATGGGAAGGGGATAGTACACCACGATCTGAAGCCCGATAATCTTCTCATTGACTCCAGCGGTCATCTAAAGCTCACAGACTTTGGACTGTCGCGTATGGGTTTGGTAAGGCGTCAGGAACGCATGAGCAAAGCAGCAGTTACGGACGAGGTCTTTGGACAGCCAACGACTAATCTGACCCCTGACAATAAACGCAAGGACTCCATCAGCGCCTTTGCATTGTCCTCTACAGACTCTGTGAGTGCATCTTCGAGTCCCACGACGAGTTTCTTTGAGAGTCTTGCTGCTGGCGAGCATCGCAAGGGCTCTGGTTCACAGTCAGGCCAAGAATCACCTCAGCTCAGGCCCATGCACAGATCCTCCTCACAGACCTCTTTTGTCCTTCCTGATGACGAGATGTCTTCTGGCTCTGGATCCCGGAACCTGGCATTGTTTGATCCGGAAAACAGTGCCAAGAACAAGAAGTTTGTGGGAACTCCAGATTACTTGTCTCCAGAGACGATTCGAGGTACTGGCGAAAGCGAGGCTTCCGATTGGTGGTCTGTGGGGTGCATTCTGTTTGAGTTTATCTTTGGATATCCTCCTTTCCATGCAAGCTCGCCAGAAAAGGTTTTCGCCAACATCCTGAAAGGTGAGATTGACTGGCCAGACATGGCTGACCAGCTGTGTTCTGCTGAGGCAAAGGATATTATAGAACAGCTCCTGAGGATGGATCCTGAGAAGAGACTCGGTGCAAGCGGAGCGGAGGAGATCAAGAGCCATCCATATCTGAAATCCATCAACTGGGACTCGCTTTATGAAACGGAGGGGTCATTTATACCTTCTCTGGACAACCCTGAGAGCACCGACTACTTTGAGACTAGGGGTGCTGATATGAGCACGTTTGCCATTTCTGCATCTGACGATGAGGATACTCCCAAGCCTAGACCTAGTGTTACTGCCTTGGGCTCTCCCTCGACTCCAGCATCCAACTCGCCAACTCAGAAGCATCTCTCGTTGGCAATTCCAATGCATCTGCGTGAGCGGAGACCTTCCAAGCTTACGGACAGTACCAGTGAGTTTGGCTCATTTCAGTTCCGGAACTTGCCGGCCCTGGACAAGGCTAACAAGGACGTGATCAACAGAATCAAGGCAGAGCACATGGAGCACAGAAACAGCATGTCCAGTTCGTCATCGGAGTCGGGGCACACACGTTCACGTAACTATTCTGTGTCGTCCCCTGGCATCAAGCGGTCCTCGTCGCCTACTGCTCTATTGAGATCACACTCTCCCGCAAGAGAATCGCATTATGTTCATACTCCTACGTCTGCTGCAACGTCTGATGAGCTTTCGTACTACTTTGAGACTTCTGGAAGATCGAGTCCTAGCACTGATTCCGGCTCGCCATCGACACGTGTCTTCGGGAAGCCTCAGCCTCCCTCATTCCACAAGAGCTCCAAAGCCAGTTTGTTCCAAAGAGCGCTGTCGGACTTCTCTCCCTCCAGCTCTGACACAGAGGATTCCAAGACGTCGGCTTTACAGAGAGTGCACAAGCGCAGACAGTCATCCAAGATGTCTGATGGCTCCAAGACAAACGTTCAAATTTTGGATGTGCTCCTGTGTGAACCGATCCCCATCTTGCGATACTCTCTCAAGAAGGATTTAGAAAGTCTTGGATGTGCTGTGGTTGCCGTCAACAGCGCAGACGAACTCATCAGAAGAGCGACTGGAGAGGTGAAGTTTGATCTGATCTTGACAGCGCTCAAGATGACAAAGGTGGATGTCGTGGATATCGTAAAGCTTCTCAAGCATACCTCGAGTGTTAATTCTGACACCCCAATAGTGGCACTCACTGCTTACTACAAGGAGGCTGTCATTTCTGGATACTTCACAGATGTGTTAGAGAAGCCTGTGGCGAAGAGACATCTAAAGGCCATGCTTGATAGACACTGTCGTATCAAGGCGAACCAGGCTGAGGAGGCTGTGTCGGATAGTGAGTCCGATGCTGGTGTGTCAACTCTCACACGAAGATGAGCCCAGTACGATCTCAGCTATCTATTTGCGCTGCTGAGAGGGAGCCTTAGTAGGATATGTCATTTAAGTTACAATACCATATGGCGATGAACGTAGGGGTTGCAATGAGGACTGGACGCCAATGTGCAATCCCAAAAGTTGGACCAGTTTAGATAAACCTAATCTGAACATTTCAAGCATCTCAGAATGCCGTGAGTGGTCTAATATATCACCCTCTCGCTTCACCTTTAGTAGTGTCTCTTCACGATGAATGACATCCTTGTCGAAAAGATTTCGAACTTGATGTAGTGGATAAGTCGTTTGCGGAGTACATGCTGCGCTCCATGAAGCTACAAAGCGTATCGGAGGCAAATGTCTGCCAGAGAGCTGCCTGAGATGTACAAAGAAGCCTTTGAGGAAGGCAAGTGGACAATCTGGCAACCATGACACAAAAAGGCCGACTGGGGGAAGCGAGGTATATGAGAAAGCAACCCACCTGTAGCAGAGAAGAATATTAGCCGTCTAAGAAAATGTTCTTCTTCTCTGGTGAAAACATAAATACAGAGCAAACCAAAGACACTAGAGGCTCAACCGTTAACGGACTATTGTGGGATGGATCTGGTGAATCTCGGACGGGCCTGCAAACCCCTCGCAAAAGCAAAAACCGCCACGACTTGGATACAGAAGACTTTTCTTAGCCGGAAACTAGAGATGACGACAAAACTAAACTGCTCGTAACAACCGGCACTGCGTATTCTGCCACAAATGAAAAATAAAAGTATTGTCAGTCCTACACTTTGGATTCCCTTAAAATTCCATCGAGGTGAAGCGGTGGCTCAATGGTAGAGCTTTCGACTCCAGTTGTCAACAGTGCAATCGAAGGGTTGCAGGTTCAATTCCTGTCCGTTTCAATCTTAATTATTTTTTTTCGCACTTTGCCTAGAGTACATTCTTGGGCAGTAATGCTTTTAAATTGACTACAAAACCTAGAATCACTTGTAGATTAGCGTAAACACAAAACGGGTAACAGGCTCTGGCTACAGCTGCATGGCAGCCACATGTTAACCCTCACCTATATATCTCACATTGTTCAGCAGCAGTTGCCCTTCTTGGACGACTCAGCTCCCGGTGTAGGCGTCAGCGAGATTTTCTGCCCCGTTGGTGGCTTTGGACCCGAGTAGTCGGAAAGGTCAAACTGGTGCTTGGACACCATTCCGTAGATCGACTTGATGAGCTGCTGGAACGCGAGGTCAACGTTGTCTGCATTCATGGCAGAGGCCTCGGTGAAGAGCAGCTGGTTCTCAGCCGAGAAGTGGTTTGCCTCCTCAGTAGGCACGGCTCTGAGATGGTCGAGATCGGATTTGTTCCCCACAAGCTCAATCACCACGTTTTCATCGGCGTGGTCCTTGAGCTCCTTGAGCCACTTGCTCACCGACTCGTAACTCTCCGACTTGGAGATGTCGTAGACAATGAGGGCACCCACTGAGCCTCTGTAGTAGGCACTTGTGATGGCACGGTAACGCTCCTGGCCCGCGGTGTCCCAGATCTGTGCCTTGACACGCTTGCCCTCAATCTCCAGAGTTCTCGTGGCAAACTCGACACCGATGGTGGACTTGGACTCGATGTTGAACTCGTTACGTGTGAATCTCGACAGCAGGTTGGACTTGCCCACGCCCGAGTCTCCAATCAGCACAATCTTGAAGAGGTAGTCGTAGTCGTACGAGTAGTCCTCGAGGTCTGCCATTGTATCTTAATATGTAAAAAGCTGGTAGCACAGGTGCACGACGCGACTGTGGACGATATGTGGTGGATAGTGGTGTCGCTAGTGGCTTGCGGTGCCTGCGGTATTTATGGAGAAGTGTAGTGAGTGGTTAAGTGTTTGCCTTGAGGCCTTCGTTGCGGCCGGGTAATCAAACGCGAAAGTGATGAACTTTTGTAGCCACCACGATCCAACTAAGACCCAATTAAGATGGCGGAGCCTAGTGTCGATGCTGAGGCCTTCAACCGCCGGATAGGCATTGTGCAGTCCCGGATCCAGAGCGGCGAGTTTGGCGCCAAGGGGCTTCTCGTCGTTGTGGGGTCGCCAGACGAGGAGAACCCGTACCAGAAGTCGTCCATCTTCCACGCGTGGGTGCTGGGCTACGAGTTCCCAGCGACGGTGATGTACGTGACGGGCTCCAAGGTGGTGTTTATCACGTCTGCTGGCAAGGCGAGATACCTCGAGGGCGTCAAGTCCGAGGCGGTGGAGGTTTGGAACCGTACCAAGGATGCTGAGCACAACAGGGAGCTGTTTGAGAAGCTGATTGGCGAGCTCAAGGAGGCGGAGAGCGTGGGCTACCTGCCTAAGGACTCCTTCAAGGGCAAGTTCATGGCGGAGTGGGGGCCACTGTGGAGTGGTGCTAAGGAGAGCATCAAGCTTGTGGATGCGAGTGGCGCGCTCTCACAGTGTGTCGAGTCCAAGGACCAGGCAGAGCTCGAGGCTCTCGCCACGGCCTCCAAGGCCAGTGTCAAGTTCCTGGAGCATCTCCAGACGGAGATGGTGCGTGTTGTGGATGACGATCTCAAGCTGAGCCACAGCAAGCTCAGTGCACGTGTTGAGGGCAAGATTGACGACGACCGCTTCCGCAATGAGCTCCAGCGTAAGCTGGCACTCGACCCGGACCAGCTCGACTGGTGCTACACGCCAATTGTGCAGAGTGGCAAGTACGATCTCAAGCCCAGCGCACAGTCTGACGACGCCAACCTCCAGGGAGGCGTCGTGGTGGCCTCTGTGGGCATCCGCTACAAGTCGTACTGCTCCAACGTGGGCCGGACCTTCCTGGTGGACCCGACGGCTGAGATTGAGAAGAACTATGAGTTTTTGCTCGAGGTGGAGCAGGCTGTGATTGATGCCCTCAAGCCCGGCGCCAGGGCCTCGGACGTTTACAACAAGGCTGTGGAGCTGATCCGCGAGAAGCGGCCAGAGCTCGAGAAGCACTTCACCAAGAACGTTGGCTGGCTCATCGGGCTCGAGTTCCGGGACTCGTCGTTTGTGCTGAATGCCAAGTGCGAGCGTGTAGTCCCTGAGAAGGCGGTCTTTGACGTCTCTGTGGGCTTCCACAACGTTGGCAACTACTCGCTGCTGCTGATTGACACTGTGGATGTTGAGAACGGGGTGCTGACGCCCTTTGCCAAGGCCCGCAAGGAGGTGTCGTTCTACTTCAAGGAGGAGGAGATCAAGAAGGAGGCTGCGGACCTCGACGAGGTGAAGGTGAAGCGCGAGCCCAACTCCAAGATCCTCAAGTCCAAGCTGCGTACCGAGACGAAGAACCACGACGAGAGCGAGGAGCAACGTCTCAAGCAATTGCAAAAGGAGTTGCACGAGAAGCGCCAGAGAGAGGGGCTCCAGCGGTTCAGCGACACCTCTGCCTCGGACCAGGGAGAGCGCAAGGTTGTTTTCAAGAAGTACGAGTCGTATCTGCGTGAGTCGCAGGTGCCTGCATTCGTAAAGGATCTCCGTGTGCACGTGGACCACAAGGCACAGTCGATCTTGATTCCAATCTCGGGCCGGCCAGTGCCGTTCCACATCAACTCGTACAAGAACGGGTCCAAGAGTGAGGAGGGCGAGTACACCTACCTGCGACTCAACTTCAACGCTCCAGGAGGCACCATCACCAAGAAGGAGGACACGCCTTACGAGGATGCAGAGAAGCAGTTTGTGCGTTCGCTCACGCTGAGATCCAAGGACCACGACCACATGGCACAGGTGTTCAAGGAGATCTCGGACCTCAAGAAGGAGAGCGTCAAGCGTGAAGCTGAGAAGAAGAACATGGCGGACGTGGTGGTGCAGGCCAAGCTGATTGAGGCCAAGCCGGGCAGACTCAGAAGACTCGACAATGTGTTTGCGAGACCAATGCCCGACACAAAACGTGTTCCGGGCTCGCTCTCGATCCACGAGAACGGTTTGAGATACCAGTCGTCCCTCAAGCAGGACTCGCGCATCGACGTGCTCTTCTCCAACATCAAGCACCTGTTTTTCCAGCCTTCCAAGGATGAGCTCTATGTGATTATCCACGTTCACCTCAAGACGCCGCTGATTATCGGGAAGAAGAAGACGTTTGATGTGCAGATTTACAGAGAGGCCTCGGACATCCAGTTTGACGAGACTAACGGTGCAAGACGCGGTGCGAGAAGACGGTACGGCGACGACGATGAGCTCGAGCAGGAGCAGGAGGAGAGAAGAAGAAAAGCTGCCCTGGACAAGGAATTCCGCAAGTTTGCAGAGCTCATTGCGGAGTCTTCTGGTGGCCAGGTGGATGTCGACGTGCCATTCAGAGAGCTCGGATTCCAAGGTGTGCCTTTCAGAGCCTCCACCTTCCTGATGCCTACTAGAGACTGTCTTGTGCAATTGATTGACCCTCCTTTCCTCGTGGTGACTCTGGAGGAGGTTGAAGTGGCACATCTCGAGAGAGTGCAGTTTGGACTCAAGAACTTTGATCTCGTGTTTGTCTTCAAGGACTTCAAGAAGCCCGTGGTGCACATCAACACCATCCCAACCGAGTCGCTCGAGGATATCAAGTCGTGGCTCACCGATGTGGATATTCCATTCAGTGAGAGTACCATCAACTTGAACTGGACGCAGATTATGAAGACTCTGCAGTCCGATCCAAAGCAGTTCTTCTTGGATGGTGGATGGTCGTTCCTCGCTGGCGACTCCGACGAGGAGTCTGGCACGGAGAGTGAGGAGGAGTCCGAGTACGAGGCAAGCGACCTCGACCCATCGGACGAGGATGTGGACAGTGAGGAGGACTACAGCGAAGGCGGTGGTGGCGACGATTCTGGATCGGACTTCTCTGAGGAGGATGAGGAGTCTGGTGAGGACTGGGACGAAATGGACAAGAAGGCTGCCAGGGAGGATGCCAATAACAACTTCTGAGTGTCTGTATACTGCCCATTCAATTTGCTATCGTTTGTTGCACATTTACTGTAGTGGCTGGTGCCTTCCACTGGAACTGCTATTAGGCCATTAGGCTTCGCTCTACCGTTCAGCGTACCCTGAAGTGCTATCGTACTATTACACTATATCCCTTCATCACCCACTTTCCAATGCCATTATTCACCGCTTGAAGCCCGGCGGTGGGTTGAACCTCTTCGGAGCACCAGTGAATCCCGGTGCACTTGTACGTACTGGTCCACTCTTTGCCCCCTTCAAAGGCTTCACGATGCCACCTCCCTGCTTCATCTGTTTCAATTTTTGTGCCCCGACAGGTCCTCCCTCAGTGGTGGCCGATATCACATGCTCACCCCGAAGTATTACAAGCCCCAGTGTACGCTTCTCCTCCTTGACGAGCTCCGCCTCGCTCTCCTGGCCCTTGTTCTTGGCTCTGTCCTTGAGCGAAAGCAGCGACTTCTTTGTGAGACGGTACTCCTCTGTGTTGGCGAGAACAAGATTGTAGTGCTTGTCAAAGGAGAGAAGCTCTCCGATGAACTGCCGCGAGTCGATCGTAATGACCTTGACTCGGTGGTTCAAGATATCCGCCTTCTGTTAGTATGAAGCATTAGTAATGCACTTACGAGTCTCGCCTTCTTCTGTGTGATTGGGGCCATGCTGGTGGCTATGGAGTTGAGAGTGTAGTGTAGTTGATAGTTGATAGTTGCAAATTTTCGCGAACCGCAGCCTCGAACGCGTAAGCTGGCTCAACCTGATAGTGCACCCTACAATGTCTGAGAAAGAGCCAGAGACCAAACCAGAGACCAAGCCAGTGGCTGAGCCAGTGGCCGAGTCTGAGACCAAGCCGGAGGCCAAGGTGGAGGAGAGGGAGAAGTCTGACCTCAAGAGAAAGCCCGAGGCGGAGGGCAAGAAGAAGGAAAAGAGACGTCGCAGACAGTACGACGACGTTCCTGAGGACGAGGAGGAAGAGGACGACGACGAGGACGACGACAAGCTTGACGCCAAGCTGGAGGAGGATGACGACGCTGACGAGGACGACCTTGCCGAGATTGACGCCTCCAACATCATCACCACGGGGAGAAGAACGCGGGGCAAGGTTATCGACTACGCCAAGACTGCGGAGAAGCTCGACGAGGAGGGAAAGAACGATGACGATGAGGACGACGGCGAGTTCAATGCCTAAGTGTGGATGGGGTCTGTAGAGTGTCGTAGTGACTGTGGATCCAGCAATGGGTGTGGCTCAGTGGCTGCCTATAAGTCCAATTGGCTCAACTAGACTTGGTGTATCCCAATTGGCTCGGCTAGACTTGGTTTATCCCAATTGGCTCGATAAGAGCCCAATTGGCTGGCCCAGTCTATCAACTGAGTCCTACGGGCGTCGTAATGTCTTCATTCTAGCGGGAGCCAGTCCCGGCCTCAGTTCCCAGCCTGGAGCTGGTCTGGCCCAGCCTCTGGCCCAGCCAGCCCAGGGTCCGGGATGTAGATAGCGGCGTCGTCGCCGAGCTCCAGCTCCACCGTGGCATCCAGCAGAAGCTCCTTCTTGGCCCACAGCGCATCCTCCACGGCCTTGGTCTCCTCCAGGCTGGTGTTGAGGAGCGAGTTCACCTCCAGAGCCCACAGCAGCTTCCTCTCGAGCTCCCCCATCAGCTTCTTGAGCCCGCGCTCGCTCATGCCATCCATCTCCGTGTACGAGGGCATCTCCTCCACATCCATGTGCTCCTTGAAAGTGCGCTTTGCCGACGCCAGGATCTTGTCCTTGAGCACGGCGTTGGACCGCTTGTAGGCCTCTCTGAGCTCGGCATTGACCTCAGCGCTGGCGGAGCGGCCCTTCTTCTTGAGTGGCTCGCTCAGAATGTCCTCCACCGACACCTTCTGGACCCTGGCGAGGTCCACCCTCGAGGCATTCAGTGCCCTCGTCACGTCCCTCTCGTTCATTCTCGCCACCCGCTTCAGCGACCGCAGCTCCTTTCTTGGAGGAGGCGCCATGCTGTCCACACGCATCTGGTCAATCTGCGCCAGCCACTCGAACGAGTCGATCCGGGCCTCGCCGTGGACTGTGGCCAGGTGCGACGAGAGGTCCGTGGTGTCAGGGAAGCTGGCAGGGCACTCTGGCACCAGGCAGAAGAAGGGCAGCTCTCCAGTGTGGCGTCTCACGTGGCACAGCATCCGGTAGCGGAGAGTCGCCTCGGCTCCGCAATTGCTCCAGTGGCAGGCGTAGTGGGCCTTCTGGTCCGGGCCTATGTGGCTGGCCAGCACGTGCTGTGTGAGGGCCGGTGGCGGGGCCTTGTAGTGGCACTCCCCCCACTGGCAGGGAGCCTCGGGCTCGGGCTCAACTTCCACGGCTGCCACATCGGCTTCAGCTGCCACTTCGGCTTCGGCTGCCACTTCGGCTTCAGCTGCCTCAACGGCTCCACCAGCCTCAGCGGCTCCAGCGGGCCGCGCAACGGCCTCGGCGTCCGCCGCATTCGTCAGCTGTGAGATGTCCATGGTGGATGAGTGATTTGCGCGGCGAAAAAAACTCACCCATCAACACCAACCATGTCGCTCCAGCTCGAGATTTTGCAGAAGCTGGCGGGTGGCGAGATCGCCGACTCCAGCAGTGCCTTCCCCGACGTCGACTCCCAGCTGGTGCACGCTGCGCTGAGCTCGCTGGCGTCCCGTGAGATGGTTGTCTTCTCCGCCATTGAGCAGGAGCTCTGGCAGCTTACGCCCGAGGCCCAGGACATTGTGCAGAACGGCTCGCACGAGTTCCGGCTGCTGGAGGCGGTGGTGAAGCTCGGCCAGCTCAAGATTGCGGACGTGGGCTCTGTGCTGGGCTCTGCCGGCAAGATGGGCCAGGGAAACGCCTTTAAGAACAAGTGGATCTCCAAGCGTGGAGACGAGCTCGTGCCGGCAGTCACTGAGCTGCCTGCCGATGCCACGGCGCTGGAGCTCAAGGCAGTGGCTTCCGGGGCCGCGGTCGAGGCCAAGAAGCTCGCTGACCTCAAGAAGAGAAAGCTCATCACCCTCACAAGGGTGCTCTCCTACAAGGTGGGCAAGGGCCCTCACTACTCGCCAGAGCTCAAGGAGCTCGCCACAGAGGTGACGGCACAGATGGTCACCTCGGGCTCGTGGAAGGAGACGGAGTTCAAGCCTTACAACTTCAACTCGGAGGGTGTCTTCCCAGCCTCGGGAGCTTTGCACCCACTCAACAAGGTGCGCGAGGAGTTCCGTAACATCTTCTTCTCGATGGGCTTCACCGAGATGCCCTCCAACCAGTACGTGGACACGGGCTTCTGGAACTTTGACACGCTGTTTGTGCCTCAGCAGCATCCAGCCAGAGACCTCCAGGACACCTTCTACATCAAGGACCCACTTGTGTCTGGTCTGCCAGAGGACAAGCAGTTCTTTGACAACATCAAGCGTGTGCACGAGGGCGGGGCCTATGGCTCGATCGGGTACCGGTACCCTTGGAACCCGGAGGAGACCCAGAAGCTCGTGCTGAGAACACACACCACAGCCATCTCGTCTGCGATGCTCAAGAAGCTGGGCGAGCAGAAGGAGCCAAAGGCCACGAGACTCTTCTCGATCGACAGGGTGTTCCGTAACGAGGCGGTGGACGCGACACATCTCGCCGAGTTCCACCAGGTGGAGGGTGTCATTGCCGACTACGACCTCACCTTGGGTAACCTCATCGAGTTCATGAAGTCCTTCTTTGAGAAGATGAACGTGCGCGACCTCAGATTCAAGCCTACATACAACCCGTACACCGAGCCCTCGATGGAGATTTACTCGTACCACGAGGGCCTGGGCAAGTGGGTCGAGATCGGTAACTCCGGTATGTTCAGACCGGAGATGCTGGAGCCAATGGGGCTGCCGAAGAACATGCGTGTGCTTGGCTTTGGTCTCTCGCTGGAGCGTCCAACCATGATCAAGTACGCCGTCAGCAACATCCGTGAGCTCCTGGGCCACAAGGTGTCGCTCGACTTCATCGAGACCAACCCTGCTGCGAGACTCGACGAGGAGATATAGTTGATTAAAGCGAAAGATAAAGGCGTAGGCGTCTAAGGGGGAGTGCGAAAAGTGCCTTTGTGCAACTGGCGCCAGCGGCTGGGCCAGCCGGGTAAATGGAATCTCCCGCTGAAGGCACCAATTGGCCTCCACAATACCACAGTACAGTCTCTAGGGCCATGCGAGGACCTCCACCAGCTCACAGGCGTGTAGCGCACCCCGTGGCGCTACCCCAGTGAGAAGCGTTTCGACCCATAATTAATAAGCCGAGCATTATTGACGCCCCAGTGACCACCTCTAAAATGCGCTTATAAATCCGCTGGCTTTATCACATGGCCATATCGCTCCCTTAGACAGCTCCAGTGGCCATCGGAGACTGCCCCGGGATGTGGCGTACACATCTGGCTTGTGATTGCCCTAGACCGCAAACGGTTTCCAGCATGCGTACGGGGTAAAGCCACACCGCCGCAGCACACCACCGCCATTAGGGGGTGGGGCCACAAGAACCGGGCAGTGCCTATAGGGGTATATAGGAGCTCTCCATACGATATTCCCGCGCAAGACTTCACCTGGCCATTGCAGATCGGTGGCTGGGGTGCTTTCGGAGTATCTCACGACACATCCGCCATTGGCGGAGCACCCCGCCACGCAAATACACAGAGGCTCTCCTGATACCAGGGACAAGCATCAGACCCAACGCCCACCTTGCAAAGTAGATATTATCCCCTTCCACCGTCTAGCCACCAGCCTTATCGGAAAAACACGCGATCGGCTGCCCCCCACCTGACCGCTGCGCGTTTCTTTTTCCGCCTCTTTTCCCGCAGTTTCTCCGGCTCCTGCACCCCCGTGGAGTTAAAAGTTTTTCCGGAATCCCCAGCGCGCGTGCAGATACAAAAAGGGCCGCCTTCCCAATTCCTCACAGCTAAACAAGTCATCTTTACTCAGCTCAGGCACAAGGGTGTACCAACTTGAAGGATTCCCTCTTGAGCCACATTTCATCAGCCACAGACAGAGATCACCCCACTGTGACTCCCCTTACAGTACTACAGCGATAGCCAGGGTGGAATTTTTACATCCAGGATTGACCCAGCCGAATTTGCACCACAACAAGCACCACAAACTCGACAGAATGGATACAGAGGAGACACGGCCATACGTTTGCAACGTTTGCAACAAGGCGTTCCACAGGCTGGAGCACCAGACGAGGCACATGAGAATCCACACGGGCGAAAAGCCCTTCCACTGCAGTTTCTGCTCCAAGAAGTTCAGCAGATCGGACGAGCTCACCAGACACACCAGAATCCACTCCAACACACGTGTGAGAAAGACGGGCAAGACGGGGTACCAGGTTGTCAACCAGCCCGTCACCTACTACGTGCCCCTGCCTGACCAGGTGGCTTCAGCCTCGTTCCTGCCTCAGCAGCCGCCTCAGGACATGCTGCCCGTGCCACAGGGCCACTCGCTCTTCCAGCCTAACAAGCAGATCCACCTGCCCAACATCCTCTCTCCACCCAAGATTATGAAGTCGCAGTCAGCACAGTCGTTCCAGACATCGTCGCTCTTTTCATCCAACAACAACTCCTCGACGAGCCTCTCTGCGCTCTCCTCCAAGTCCAACTCCTCCACGTCGCTGCACTCGCTTGGAGCTTCCCACCTGGGCGCACTCTCCAACCTCAAGCGCATGACACCCATCTCGGTTACACCTGCCCTGCCCGGCATGCACTCGTCACACTCGATACCTACGCTCTCGTCGCTCGATCACATTGCAAAGAAATCTCGGCCAAACTCGCCGCCTTTGTTCCATCTCAGCGAGACTCCGCTCAGCACACCGTTGCAGAGTCCAAAGCTCGGCGCCTCAACACCCGTGACGCTGCCATCTCTCAAGAGTCTCGATCTCCCGAGCCTCGATTAGGACACTCTGGCATTAACGAATTATACTCCAACGTATAGACGCATAACGATACAGGATGTAGCCTACAGTAGTGCACATGGCATATATAGTACAGTCTAATCACGTTGTGACTTTGCGCTTAGCAGATGCAATTCATACAGATGACATGACGGCTCACTTCTCCTTCTGCTCCTCATAGGTTGGGTTTGGGTACTGTGGCATGTAGCCGTAACCGTACTGCTGAGGGTACTGGTATCCCTGAGCGGAAGCTCCGGAAGCAGAGGCACCGGTGGCGCCGGGAGCAGATGAGTAGTTGTAACCATACTGCTGCTGTGGATAGTACGGGTATCCGTAGTAGCTCTGCGGTTGCGCAGAGGACTGTGGCTGCGTAGCAGGAGCAGCCTTGCCCTCAGTCAGTGTCGTGTTGGAGAGCGACGTTGGTGTGAGGTAGGGCGAGTTGGACTGCTTCGCCGCCTGTGGCGCGGTCTGTGGCGCAGATTGTGGCGCAGATTGTGGCTGAGGAGCAGCCTGTGGCGCGCTCTGCGGCATAGGCGCCGGCACAGAGGCCTGGTACCCCCACTGAGGGTTGGCCTGTGGCTGTGTTGTAGAGCCCTGCTGAATCACCTGCTTGATGTCACGCACAAACAATGGGTAGAGAAGATCGACAATGCCCTCTCTCTGAGCCATGGCAAGAGCCCTCTCGAAGGGAATCCACACACCCTTGAGGTGCATCGATCCAATCTTGACAACGTCACGCACCTTCTCAGACTTGAGGATACCGTCTCTTCTGCCTCTCGTCATGTGTCCAACATTCAGCAGCTTGGTACCGTTGATCATGTTGTTGTCAGCTCTTCTCACGACAGAGACACCGTTGGCATCAACCTGGTAGCACAGCGTCTTTTCATCCTCCCACATGGTGGTGGTGACGCGTGGACGCGATCCCACCGGTTGCACCTGCCCAACGCCAGAGGTTGAAGAGGCCACTGGCTGTGGTGCAGCAGCAGTTGCTGCTGCTGTGGAGGCCGTGGCACTGGCAGCCTGGCCCTGGTAAACAGGCGTGTAGTTCTGCACGTAGTTCATTCTCGAATAGTTGTAGTCTGGGTAAGAGGAGCCCTGTGCGGCCTGAGCCTGCGGCGTGGCAGTCGACTGGCCAGAGTAGTAAGGGTACTGCTGGTACTGCTGCTGGGAGTACACTGGAGGGTAGGCAGAGTAGTACGAGTACTGCTGGCCCTGGTTATAGCGGTAAGGATCCTCCTGCGCTGGCTGCGCGAGCGACATCTCCGACGAAGCCTTCTGGGCAGAGCTGGAGCCGTTGGACTGGGCCGATTCTTCGTGTGTCGAGTCTAGCGACTTCATTGGCGGCAGAGACATCTTGTCGATCGAGAAACGAAGGTGATGAGTTGAGGAATGTTGTTGATAAAAGCGAAGGGGAGACGAGTGCGCAAATGCGCGGTGAAATATGCGGTGAGTCCGAAGCTGGCGGCGGCGTGGACGGTGGGAGGGGGGCTCTGGGACATGTCTTTGCGTTGTTGGTGGGACAAAATGGCCACTTGTCCTGGACAAATCGCCCAATGCGGCAGTGGGCCGCAGCACGCCGCAGCTCTGGCCAATCACAGTGCACGGCTATCTCCGCGGCGTGCGTCATCCGCTGCGCAAAAGAAACGCCCGAACATCAAAAAAAAACAAGAGATCGTCGCCTTACAGGACACAGGACACAGGACAGACACATGCGTTGGGGTTACACACGAGCTAGCCTCGTAGTGACTATAAGGCGAGGATGATCTCCTCGATAATATCGACATCGGCTTTGTGTTTCTCCATTGTGGCCGCTTTGGTTTCACATTCCGTCCCCTCCAACGGACGATGTTGCTCGGTGAAAAAGAAACTCGCTGGCTCGTCGCCTGTACAATTCCGTGTCTCAGGACACAGTCTCTCCACGGAATACGAGATGTCCCACTCCCCGGCCTCTCCCAAAGCTTAAAGTACACCATAGAATGCTATGCTACACCCGGTATAGTCTATAGGCAGGCACTCGTGCATTTTGCTCGATCTAATTATGCCCTCGGCGTCTGTGCTTGCACGTCCTGGATGTGAGCTGTAGGCGACGGAGTAAAAAAAACAAACTTGGACAAACTTTACAAAGACACAGGCACATGAGCCAACAGCACATGACAAGCGAAGCAGATGTGCCTCCAACGTGCTTCCAGGAACAGCCTCCCTGACACTATACTGACTAGACTGTATTAGTATTTGTCGCCATATTGGTGGGGGCGGGCTCGCTCGCGTAGCTGTGGCTCGGTGGCTCGGAGAATACGCCAATCACGCCCACTTTCCGATTTGTCCCTTGTCCCAATTTTTTGGTGGGCAAAGATACCAACCCGATTCCGATCATCCAAGTGGAGAGCAACCATATCAGCATTGCCCACTAGCACCACTCAATGCCATTGCGTGCCATTCCAAGCGAACAAAGCACACCACACAGAAGGCACTGCGAGATCCCATCGTTCCATGCAGATGCCCTAAAACTCACGGTGGGGGGCTATGCATAGCAACGGGTAAAAACCAGGCAACATGAGATCAAGGATTTGCCTGCCTTAGCAAGGCCCCGAGTTTGTCATCTCTAATTATCCTATAGGGGTTTGTCTTTATTGGCAAGCTGTCCGGCTCTCCCCCCTTTGAGCGGTGTCTATGACTTGTCCCGGACATATGCAATATCGGCAAGAGGAGACGCGTCCGGAAGCGGGCCGCTGAGCACAGACGACGCTTACACTGCGATGAAAAACTCTTTAAAGCTGTTTGCCAAAGGTTTAGAAGGAACTTGGATCTAGATATGCTTTGCTTTAGAGTTGGAGAGCTATGCTTATTCGGTAATTGCGCCAAACAGATTTCCTTCTCTTGCGCTTTCAGCCCCGCAGATGTATGTGGGCTGTAGTTGGACGCCGGTGAATCGGCCATCGCAACGGTTGGACATTAGCCTCACCGGGTCTGTGTGAGTATCCAGTTGGTGAGGGTGACTCAGGAGGCGCAATACCGACTGGACCGTAAACTCCGGCCCGATCTTAGCGAGCATCGCTTTGTGAAGTTTGTCTCGTGGTGCGGCACTGAATTGGCCAATAAGGGAGTGGCGATGTTTTCGCTCATACCCACGCGGGGAACCAATCGCATGTTCCCATTTTAGACGTCGCCAGTAAAGTGGTATCACACTCCCAGCCACACCGTCTACAGTGGCTGTCCATGCTGATGTTGGGTGCTTTTTACTCAACGGCTGGGAGGCGTTACCCCTTGCGCTGCGAGTGCATCCTCGCCATCAGCCTTTAGAGTGTGGACAAATGCCCGTGGTGCACACTGTACACGCACGGACAAGGCGATTCAAATCCCGAGCTGCACTGCCCTCGGAAAAACTATGCATGTAGCATACACCCGGACACCACCTATCGCCCCCTCCCCTCGACACCCAGACACAATATTTGTGCAGGGCCACGCTCTCGGGACGCGTCGCGTCGCGTGCAGGCATTTACTACCTGGCTCAACTAAACACTCTTCACAGCCATGTTCAGAAGCGTAAAGAGAAGAACCGCTGGTCGTAAGAACTTCGAGACCTCAGTGCACTCCAGCACGGCTCCAGACGCCTATCTCTCCAACGTCTACAACAACTCGCGGCTCACCTTTTACACGTTACCGCCAGTTGGTGAGATCACAGTGGACGAGTTTGAAACATGGGCGATTGACCGTATCAAAATCCTCAATGTGATTGAGTCTTGCAGCGTGAGAAACAAGGGCTACAAGGAGATTGAGTCGATGGTGGTACCGATGTTGCAATCGTTGCTCCCGCTCAACTCTACAAATCCAGAGAAGCTCAACAGGGAGAGACAAAAGGACTATTACTCGCACTTCATTCTGCGGTTGTGCTTCTCACGGTCCAAGGAGCTCAGAGAAAAGTTTTTGAAGAACGAGACAACACTGTTCAAGATCCGTTACAACGTGCTGACGTCCGTGGAGCAACAGCAGTTTGTACGCAACCTGGATATGCCATGGGAGTTCACCAGTGAGGAGGAGAAGGCCCAGATCTCGGAGAAGCTCTATGCCTCGATCGCGCCGTCTCTGGGGTACTCTCTCAACATTGCAGAGGAAAACAAGCGTAAGTACTTTGAGCAGGAGGACTTCATCAAGATCCCCTTCGAGTACGTCTCGGAGCTGCTTCCTCAGAGGTGCATCTACCTATCACGTGGTACCGCATATATCCCCAAGTTCCAGCAGCTCCAATTGCTGTTGAATGAGTACTCGGCCAAGCTGTCAGCGGCTCTGGTGAGTGCCTCCCACGCCTTCCCTTCTCTTGATGAGGACGACAGAGTTCTCCCCATCCTGACACACCTGTCATCTGGAGCGCTTTTAGAGCAACCGCAGGAGTTTGGCAACGGCGAGTCCGCTTCAGATATCAACTCCGAGAGCATCCAGAGCAAGGAGATTGTGAGCCAGTTCCCGCTGTGCGGGCAGCACATGATGACCAACTTCAAGATCAACCACCACTTGAAGCACGATGCCAGACTGCAGTTCACGCTCTTCCTCAAGGGCGTTGGTCTCTCAGTGGAGGACGCGATGACCTTCTTTGGCAACGAGTTTGCCAAGACGATTGGCCACGACAAGTTTGTCAAGGAGTACGGCTACAACATTAGACACGCCTATGGCCTGGAGGGAAGCCGCATCAACTACCGGCCATGGGACTGCCGTACGATCCTGTCCAAGCCCAGACCAAAGCGGGACGAGTACCACGGATGCCCCTACAGAGACCTTGCCTCCGATGCTCTGGTCTCCAAGCTCCGGGAGATGGGGCTTGAAGAGAAGGACATCCAGCAGGTGGTGGAGATCAGCTCCAAGGGAGAGTACACCAACGCGTGCTCCAAGGTGCTGGAGGCCAAGACCGGTGGCGATGTCACAGAGCACGTTCCACACCCGAACCTCTACTTTGAGCGTATGAGACAGCACACTGCGAGCGTCGCCAGCAAGTGAGGTGCTCTTCCGTCAATTTTCACCTTCACTTTCCACTTTCCACTCCCTCTCCACTCTCCACTTTCCACTTTCCACTCCCTTCACTTTTCACCACCATGTAATACCACCCAATAACATCTACGGACCCTGTAGCTACACTCAAGCCAAATGGCCTGGAACGTGTCATCTCGCTTGATCCGCCATCTTATTCCTATGTACACGCCTCCAGCTCACTTCTTCTCCTCCTGGACACCGCCCTTCTCAAACGGCGCATCCTCTCGGGCCTCCTCCAGCATCGGAATGATGCCCTGCTTGGCTAGCGCCATATCCACACAGGCCTTGTAGTCGTACCAGAGGTCCTCGCACTCGTTCTGCATGCTCTTGCCCTTGAGAAACTTCTCCGTGTACCAGTTGTTGAAGCAGTCGTCGTACTCCTTCTTTGCCTCGGTACACTCCGGGGCCAGGCTCGAAGACATCGCGTTTCCCATTACCTGCTGGGCTTGTAGTTGAAGCTCACTGAAAAATGGGCGCGAAGTGCGCGATCTACTCAACTACTCAACTACTCAACTACTCAGCTAAGCCAAACTAGCCTCTCTGCCATTAAAAGTCCCAACCTCAGTCGCTCCAGTCGTCGTTCCCAGCCTCCTTGGGCCTATCCAGGAAGGCGTCGAACTCGAGCTCCGCATCCGAGTTGCCCCCCACATTGTGCAATATGTCCCTCACTATGTTCTGCGCAGCCTCCCTAGCCGGCGTCTTCCTGCTGGCAAACGTCAGCGTCACCGGCGGCGAGATGGCCGTCTCCTCGGACTCGTCCGCCACCGGGGCGTGGTACCGTGGGGTGTTGGGGAACCTCTGTGTGTCGTCCTTCTTGGGCGACTTTGCCTGCTGCTTTGCCTGCTGCTTTGCCGGCGACTTTCTCGGGCTAAAGACATCCGACATGAGCTTCGGAGCCTCCTCTAAGGGCGAGGAGTCGAATCGCTGTGCAATCATCGACTTGCGCTTCTTGCGGGGCGTCAGCGCATTCACCACGGGCTCGAGCCTGTGCTTCTTCGGCGAGACTTGGAGCTTGTAGTTTGTGTCGCCATTCTGGTGCATCACGTAGTGGCGGGTGTCGTTCTTGAGTGTGGGCGTTGTCTGGTTGACGTCTGTGCCGTTTGTGTTGGACAGATTGGCACTCAGTGGCACGGGCGGCAGAATGCTGTCAGTAGTGTCAAAGCCCACAGTGCTCACCTGGGGCATGATGGGGTTGGCGCTCTTGTCCTCTTCTACGGCCTTGACGGGACTGAGCCTCTCGTTGGAGTCTCCATTGGACACGTCCGCTGGCTCGTACTCCACAGCAGCCTCCTCGTACCCGCGGAGTTCCACATTGGCACTCGTCTCCAGGAACCGCTTCCAGAAGTGGACCCCGTTCCACACCTGCTTGGACTGCTGGTGATACCGCCGCACGATGGGCGTGAGCCGCTCGTCTATGATCTTGTGCGATTGGGCAAACGACTTGTCGATGCCCTGGAGCACTAGCGTGATCTCCTGTTCAAGCCTCTCAAGCTCGATGGCCTGGGCAGACGCCTGGGGCACACTCGCAGACGTGAAGACCGACTTGCGCCGGTTGCCCTCGGCTCCAGACGTGATGGAGTACTTTTGCGACATGTTGTGGTGGAGTAGTGGTGCAACTTGTTTACGCGTCTACGCGAATGATCGCGGTCACGTGACTGCGGTCGCCTGGCACATCTGGGGGCCGTACTAAGGCAGTGTGGCCATATGGCCATCTGGGGCCGTCCCAAGGCCATCTTTGAGACCGTCTTCAAGGCTGAGTCAACGCATAGTTGATCGCGGAGTTTGGGACCCGCCAGTGCTGAAACTTCGAGCCACCAACTGTCCTCCGAGGCTGCCGACTGGCACAGAGGAACAAGCCAGGCTCCTCCACTAGGCTGCTTATAGCCACTGAGCTGTTACCACAGCCTCAAGCTTTGGCCAACTGCCGCAGCGAGTCCGCTGTTGAGCTACCGCACAGGCCGCCTTTTCCCGGGGTCATAGGAGGCGGATTTTAGGCCTAAAGCTTATTGTGTTGATCTTCCCCAGGCTAGAAAGGCGGATTTGCTCTCCAAGGCACTAGCGAGGCCACCAGCGAGGCCACCAGCCACACCTGTCACCAGGGCCAGGGTCCTGGGGCTCAAAGCTGTCAGGGCGGGAGGCGTGATGCGGAAGCGCTTGCGGAATTCCACCGCAAGCAAGCCGCAAGCGTCCGAGGGATCCGGGTTGGGCCTTTAGGGCTCGGGGCCATCGAAGATACACACTGGCCAGTTCTCATGGGGTATAAATAGGCAGGACCCGGCCCCCAGGGAGTTCCGCCACGATTTGTAGCATAGCCTGGTCCCTCACACGACCGGTGGAATGCCAAGGAGCCGTTTCCGGGACCCGAGCCGAGATGCCTCAACCAGCGCATCGAGGAGGCACAGTTGCTGTTTCAGCGATATAAATCGTGGAGGGGGCCCATTTTTAGCAGGCAGAATAGAGCATAGAGGCATGTTTGGGCTACGAAACTACTACTTTCTGATCCCGATAGTGGGGATGGTGCCCTGGACAGGGATGCTCATCACGCTGATGGTGTGCTGGGGAGCACAGGGCCACCCGATCTACGCCTTCATCGGGTACGAGATTGACCCAGTGTACATCTCACACATTGGAGCCACCAATCTTCAGCCCGTCTTCATTGTCGGTGCTGCCTGGCAGGCCATCTTCTACATCGTGACGATCCTCACAGAGTACCGGCTAAGGAAGAGCGGCAAGCTGCAGTACTGGTTCAAGAAGGACGAGCGCAACCTGCTCTTTGCCGGCGTGGTGTTTGGCTGTGTCGGCCAGATTGCCATCATCCTCGTGTCGTGCTTCAACATCCGCCACTTCCGCAGAATGCACGGAGTGTGTCTGGCCATCTTCATCTGCGGCGTCTTTGTGTCAATGTGCTGTATCATGGCCCAGTACTGCATGATGGGGCTCAACTACCGCAAGATCCACGTCTCGCACAAGTACTGGAACAAGTTCACCATCTCCTTCTACGCCAAGCTCGCCTGGGTGCTCTTTGCCGTGGTGTGTGCCTGCTGCTTTGAGGGCATCGACAGCAACGACGTGAGCGCAGTGTTTGAGTGGATCCTCGCCTTCTCCTACACCTACCTGTGGCTTGTGTTTGCCTACGACCTTTTCCCCGCTGCTAAGAAGAGCCACAAGAACTCGCCCTACATCCACGACTGGAGCAACAAGGGCTTCTATCTCTACGAGGAGCACTACGGCGACTCCTCCGACAAGGGCTCGAGCCCCGCCATGTCGCAGGACCACGGCGACACCCTCGTCAACACGGATCGCCAGTTCACGGATGAGGAGCTGGCACAGTACCCCGTCACGAGGGACCGCGAGACGTACCCGATCCCTCAGGGCCAGCAGGTACCCGTGTACGCTGCTGCCGAATGAGAATCGGCTATAATCTCTGTTTAATCGCTACACCACTTGCTGAAGATGCATATAGTACCTGATTACCTTTTTGCCTTTTGTGCCTTGTCCTTACTCCCTGGTGATTGTCCAATTTTTCACGCCCACACAGACGTGGAGCTTCTAATGCCCTTGCCGCTGCCCCAGATGTCCCCCAGGTAGCTGTCATCCAGCGAGAGCTTCTTGTAGTCTGCATCCAGCAGCGAGCTCTGCGCCTGCTCCAGCGACAGCGCCGGTCTCTCGAGGTTGTGGAACCCGACCCCGTACTGCGCCACGCCCTGTGGCTGGTGCTGTGGCTGGTGCGGCGGCTGGTGCGGCGGCTGGTGCGGCGGCGGCGGCACCCCCGCCAAAGAGCCCATCCCCTGGTGCTGTGGAGGCGCCTGCGGAAGCCCCTGTGGAGGCCCCTGTGGCTTGCCAGGCTTGAAGCGGCTCATCTGGTGCGCCTGGCTCAGAAACTGGTGCTGCTGCTGCTGCTTGAGCTGGGCATTCAGCGTGAAGCTCTGCGGCTGGACCCGTCTGTTGAAGCGCGCGTACTGCGGCTGCTGCTTGTAGTTGGCGATGGCCCTCTCCACCTCGCTGAGCTGGTGGTGGAACGGCACGCTGTGAGTCTCCATTGTCCCTCGTGGTGGTGGTAGCCCCGAGAATTTTCGATCTCGTCTCTCGATGCGCGCCCGGAAGTCGCGCCAGAACCGGTTCACTCCACTTCCCATCACCACCATATGGACCTCACTCTCGAGTCGCTGGTGAGCTTCTCCTCCCGCAAGCGAGCGAGCCCAGCCACCTTCCAGGCCCTGCTGAGGCAGCTGGGCCACAAGCGCGACGTCTCCGCGGACGTGGCGGCTCTCCTGGGGACCCACTCCACGCTCGACCCACTAGTGGCTGTCTACGTGGCGGCCGCGTGCGAAAGCGACGACCTCAAGCTCGCCAGCGTCGTCACTGCCCTCAGCGGTGCCAGTGCTGAGAACCGGCGGCTGGTTCTAGGGGCCCTCGTGGCGGGGAAGCCCACCGCGGACCAGGACACAATAGCGGCCGTCTGTGGACTCGTCTCCAATGGGTCTCAGGATGCCAGCACCCAGGCCGAGATTGCCCGCCTGGCCCTCGCAGTGGTCCCCACTGATGCCTCGCTATCCGCCGAGCAGCACTCTGTGCTACTGGGACTCAGCACCCGGCTCCGCCACTCCTCGCCAGAGACTGCTGACGAGCTTGCGGGACTGCTGGAGTCTCTCCACAAAAAGAGGGCCAGGGTGCAGGCACCTTCAGCCCACGGATCCATCCTACAGAGCAGCAGGCTGCCGCGGTTCGTCTGGCTCAACTCCGCCATCGCCACGTGGTCCACCCACAAGCCGGGCTTCCTCGCAGCGTTTGAACAGTTTGCCCGGCTCAGAACAGGCCAGCACGTGCTTGCGGAGCTTGTCGGGGCCGCCTTTGAAGGGTATGTGGCTGCACAGGCCCGGGAAAGCCTCTTTGCCCGCAATTGGGCTCTCTTCATCACGAAGCGGCTGCCCCTGCTGATTGGCGAGATGAAGCTGAAAAACACAGAGAGCGCCCTCATCGCAGCCCTCGTGCTGGACCAGAAGGTGCTACAGGCCCTCAAGGGCGCTGCCCCCGACACGGCCGACGACATCTTCGCCGCCTTCCCCTCCACAGCCACAGACATCCGCCACGACTTCTTGCACGCCTGTATTGCTCTCAAGCTGCTTCCGCCCTCTTCCTTCGAGGCCGTGCTGAAGCAGGACGCTGCTGCGGACTCGCGAGACCTCACGGCTCCCGAGGTGGACCTTCCGCAGACTCTGCGGACGACTCTTGTGGATGTCAGCACGGAGTTTGTGACGCTGGAGGACTCGGGCCTGCTGGAGTTTCTCGCCTCCGTGGAGACCCTCGATGGTGCTAAGCAGGTTCAATTGGCCCAGCTCGTGATGCAGTACATCGGCACCTTCATCGCAGAGGACGACACAAAGCTCTACCGGCTGTGTCTGGCGCTGGCGCTGTCGCCCGGGGCGCTGCACGCAGTGGTGTTCCACACCTCTCCGCTCGCCTTTGTCAAGCCGCTGATGGGCTTCCTGGACTCGTGGCGGGCCTCGGAGGAGACCCAGGAGACGTACGCCTCCTTTGGCGGGGTGTTTCTGCTCTTTTTGCTGGCGGTGAAGCAGTTTGGCATATCGCTACCGCAATTGATGGCTCTCGCGGGCCCCGAGTCCTTCTGCCTGGGCTTCCTCACCAGCATGGCGTCGTGGAAGAGCCCCGCGGGCGAGCTCAACCAGCACCGGTCCGAGATCCTCAGCGGGTGGATGGCGGCGCTCTTTGACTCGGGAGGCATCTCCGACGACCTCATGAGGCTCTCTACGGTGCAGGAGTGCTTCGAGCTCTTCCCCGTCATCTTCCAGCAGGCGTTTGTCGCTTGCAAGCAGGGGCTCACAGACGTGGAGACCGTCAAGGGCGGGCTCGAGTACTTTCTCCAGCCCTTTCTGCTCGCCACCACGGTGGGGCTCCTGGCGTGGTGCGAGGACTACCTGTGGCGGGGCCAGGACGTGGAGCTGCTGGTGAACCTGATGAAGACTCTCGTCACCCCGGCTGAGCTAAGCGGCGAGAGTGCACACATCCACCGGGTCATCATGGCCATCTTTGCCCCAGGGCTCTCCAAGAGGCTGTCGGACCTCGATGCCAACAGCTCGCCCCTCAGAGTCGACTCTGCTGTGCTCAGCAGCCTACGCCAGGCTGCCACGGAGAGTGCCGGCTTCTTTGAGGCGGAGACGTCGCCCACCATTGCACAGGCCAGCGACATCTCGCTATCGGCTCTCTTCCACCACGAGTTCCAGGCGCTGCTCTCTTGGGGGCAGCAGCCCACGCTGGCTCCGTACGACCACCTCTTCTTCACCAACATCGAGCAGCTGCTGGGCGGCGCGGGGCTTGTGCGGTGCTTTGCGGACGAGGTGGCACACGCGCACTCTGTGAATAAAAACCTCGAGGCGGCGGCGGAGTTAGCTGCCTTCCTGCTCGTGGTGGAGCCCGTGGGTTTCTCCGCTGAGAGCAGCGCGCTATTTGCCGCGGCGCTTAGGGGCGACCCGCTACCGGAGGCGCCTGCAACGGCGCTCGTGCCGGGGTACGCCGTGCTACAGGCGCTGCAGGGCGGCGGATTACTGGCGGAGAAGGTGGCGGAGGTGGTGGCGACGCTATCTCCGCTCGAGTGACTCTATAGGAAAAAGTAAAGCTAACCCTACCACACAGTATCGATATTCTTGTTACTCCCTACCCTCCTTCTTGGCGAGCTTCGCAAGCTTCTTGGCCTTACGCTCAGCCTTCTTCTCGTTGGCGTTCTTGAGGATGTCCGCCGCCTTTTCATCATCGTCCAGCAGCCACAGCGCAACCTCCTTGGCTGGCTTCTGGAACCCGGCATCCTGTGTCTGGTCGCTCGTCTGCTTACCTTCCATCACCACCTGCTGGACCGCCTCCTTCTGCTTGGCACGGTCCCGCATTCTCTCCTCAATCGTACCACGCACAAGCAACCGGTAGACGGTAACCTGGCGCGTCTGTCCCAGTCTGTGCGCTCTGTCCATGGCCTGCGAGTCAATCGTCGGGTTCCAGTCAGAGTCGTAGAAGATCACCGTGTCGGCCGCGGTCAGGTTGATACCGAGCCCACCAGCCCTTGTAGAGAGCAGGAAGACAAAGATCTCCGGACGTGTCTGCCAGTCGTTGACGAGATCTCTGCGGTCCTCCAGTTTCGAGGACCCGTCCAGCCGGATGAACTTGTACTGGCGGTACGTCAAGTACTCCTCCATGAGATCCATCATCTTGGTCATCTGGAAGTACACCAGCACTCTGTGGTCCTCCGCCTTGAGCTTTGGCAGCATCTCGTCGAGCTTGGCGAGCTTCGCAGAGTCCTTGATGAAGCGGTTCATCGATGGCATCTTGATGAGCGAGTTGCCATTTTTGTGGCTCAGCGGATCTGGCAGCATCTCCGCCTTGGGGAATTGCGACAGGGGAACGCCGCCCTTGAGCAGATCCAGCTGGGTATCTAGCGGCAGAGGACTCAGCGCCTGTCTAATCTTTGGGTTGAAGAGCTCCTCGTTCTTGTCATTTTCAAACGCCCGGTCGTGACACAAAAGATCCACTGGTGGCGCAGACGCCGCTGGCATCGCTGCCTTATCCTGGACATTGAGGTACATCTCGTGGTATACGCTCTGCTGGATCTCAGAGAGCTGGGGCTTGTCTTCATGGTACGACCTCAGATCTATCGCCCTCTCAATGACACTCTTCCGCGCAATCTCACTCGTCTGCTGTGGGGTCGCTCCCACAATCTTGAGGAAAGAGAAGGCATCGTTCTCCTCACGATGGTCTCGGATGTTCTCCGGGTTCCATATGCTCAGCTTGTGATTCAAGATGTGGTTACGCACATCCACCTGGTTGGCCTGGCCCGGCGTCAAAACATCGCGGTAGAGAAGCTTTGGAAGTGTGTACTTGATGGCATTCTTGGTGCTGTATGCCATCTCCAGCAGATTGGACTCTCTGAGGAACGACCCTGTCTCGGCAAAGGACCCGAATAGCAGCGGCGACTTGACATCGTCACGCTCAAACAGGTCTGGGTGGTTACACACTTTTCTAAACTGCATCACGAGGTTGATGAGCGACTCGTTCGACTCGTCTCTGCCCGAGGTGGCCTTCTCAATGAGGTCCATCAGCGAGATCTGCGATCTGAGCATCCGGTAGAGCTTCTGCTGTCTGTTTGTGAGGTTGCAGTAAACGTCAATCTCAATCTTGTCTCCAAGCTCAGACTGCACGTTCTTCTTGATACGCCGCAGCATAAATGGTTTCAGAATCACGTGTAGACGGCGCAATTGCTGCTCGTTAAGCTGTGTGTTGGACTGTGCGTGGCTCTCAATGTCCTTGGAGAACCACTCGGAGAACTCGTCGTGGCTGTCGAAAAGAGTAGGCATGATAAAGTGCAACAGTGCCCACAGCTCCTGCATCGAGTTCTGGATAGGTGTACCAGTCAGCAGCAGCCGGTTACGGCACTGCAAACTCAGCAGAGACTTCCAACGGGACGATTGCGACGACTTGATGGCCTGTGCCTCGTCCAGAATCATGTACTGCCATTTGACACGCTGGAAGTACTGGATGTCAGCGACAATGAGCTGGTAGGATGTCACGAGAACGTGGAAGGGCGAGTCCTTTGTGTAACGAACGTTTTTGCGGTCCCAGAACTTACGCAGCACTTTACGGTCCTTGCCGTTACCCCAGTAGGGCAGTACTTTGAAGTCTGGTACAAACTTGGCAATCTCCTGCTGCCAATTGTGGAGTGTAGACGCTGGCGACACCACCAAGAAGGGACCCCAGATGTTGTGGGTCTCTGCGAGGTACGCCAGCACAGAGATCGACTGTACTGTCTTACCCAGACCCATCTCGTCTGCAAGGATGCCGTTGATGCCCTGGTCGTACAAATTGGCCAGCCAGTTCAAGCCCTTCACCTGGTACTCCTTCAAGGTGCAGCTGAGCAGCTTTGGCTGTGCAATCGTGATGTCTCCGAGCGACGTTGGGTTCTGGAAGTTGAGGTCGTCGTCGTCAATGTCCACCTGCTTGAGCTCGCCAGACTTGTCAAACTGCTTGGCTCTCTGTCTATTCTCGAGAAGTGCGTTCTGGGCGTTGGCAGCAGCGGCTCTGCGGATCTCGTCCTCGTTGTCCGAGTCAAAGTCGAGATCCGCAACGTCCGTCTTTGCGGACTCGGCCGAGATGTGTTCTCCGACATCGCCCGTAGCGTCTCCGTTGCCCTCGAGCTCGTCCGTCTTGATCTTTTTGCCGATAAAGTGCGAGTAGAGCTCTGTCTGCGTGATGAGGAAGTTGAGCTTTCTCGCCTGTCTCCGAGACTCCTTCTCCTCCTCGTCCCGCTTCGCAGCATCAATCGCCTCACGCTCCGCCTTTCTCCGCATGTTGGACTCCTCCCGCTCGTTGCGTCTCCAGAAGGTGAACATCTCCCTCATACCTCTTCTGGCCTTGGCAAGCAGATCCTTCTGCGACTTGTTGGTACGTAGCTGCCACTTCTTGGACTCTCTCACACAGAGCACAGAGGTCTTGCGGATGTTGACGAGCTTCGTTTGCAGCGCCTGCTGGTACATGCGGTGAACTTTGGGAGCGTCCTTTCTCGAGAGATCCTTCCAGATGGTGAAGTAGGTGTTGTCGTACTGTCTCTGGATGGCCTTGGCCTCCTTGGAGGTGAGATCGTCGAGCGGCTTCATCACGGGCTTAAGCTCCTGCATGTCCTGGATCTTGGTCGAGGCCTCGGTCTTGGCCACTCTCTGAACCCGCTTTTCCTCCGTTGGACGTGGCAACTTGAGTGTGATGGGCTCCTCGGGCTCCTCCACCTTCTTGCGGACGTTGCGCTTCTTGTCCTCCTCCGCCTTGCGCTTCTTGAGCTGCTTCTTCTCCTTCTTGACGAGCTCCACCGACGAGAGCTGCTTCAACAGCTTCTTCACCTCCACGTTGTCAATGGAGGCCCGGTTGAGCAATTCGTACTCCTCGGCATTGAGATGGTCCCACGCCTCCGCCTGGTTGAGCAAGAGGTCCACAGTGGTGATGTGGGCAAGCTGCGATCTCAGTCGGAACAGGTACGAGCCCTTCTCTATACGGTACGGGTCCTGGTTGGCCTCGTGCAAGCGGGCCGCAAAGTCCGAGGGCACGAGGTCCTCCTCCGATAGCTTCAGAGGCTCTGGCAGCTCCACTTCGGGCTCCGCCTTGGGCTCCTCGCCCGTCTTGGTGGGCGACGACAGCAGTGCTGAGATCGTCATCCGCTGGGGGCTGCTCTCATCCATCGTGGCTGGTACCGGAATGGCTAATGACGGCTCCCTGTACTGATTTAACGCGGTATCGCCGTGTTCCAATCCGTTGCTGGCTATCCGCTGGTGGCGTTCGTGGTTTTTTTTCCGTGCCTTTACCCTCCTCTGGCCTCGTGCCCTTGCCTTGAAGAAGCATCAAGGCGCGACCAATGGGGTGCGTGCCACGGTCTGGGCCGATTTCCCCATTTCTGGTGGTGGCAAAGCCTCCAGCTTAGGGGCTCAGAGCCATCTTGTGGGCTCGCTACGTGCCTACGGGGACCACTACACACTGCCTGGCTCGCAGCCTCCTCTTTGTACCCGTCTCTACGGCTTAGCTGGCCCGGTCCACCGCCGGCCGCTGTGACCCTCTGGTCTTTGATGATTGGCTCCAGTGACTTTGCCACTGCTAGCTCCAGACAATCTGCCAGGATACAGCGCTTGGCGGGGGGTGCTCTACCCAGCCGGCATGCCACACCACCAGATTAAGCCCTCACGATGATCCAAATCGCGGGTGTCTGGGTGCACCCGCACACCGCGTGTCCCGTAGCCCGTAAACCCACTAATGGGGCCTGTAAACGAGAAGTGTATTGTGTAGTGGTCTTTGTGTGGGTCAATTGATTGGGCTGTGAGTTTTCTGGGCTCTTCAGGCCACTTGTCGCATTCTTTCACCACTTCTGGACTTGTAGCATTCGTAATTTCATTTGCAAAAATGGTGATACTCTCTTGGGTGGAAACCATAATCTTCAATTGTTTCCTTTATGGGTGTTTCAGTCATTACCACACAGGATGGTCTTATTGTACCGCCTAGATCTCTACGGAGAGGTCGGTATCGCTGATAAGGACCTCCACACCCAACGAAAAGGCTCGCTACATTCCTGCCATCGCACTGAAATACACTGGATCCTCATCTCGACTCAGCTATAACCACGTACAATCCTTTTAAGCCTATATCCAGCCACTAAAACCCTCTAAAGGGATTAATCATGCGTAATCTCCACACTGCGGAGCGCCCAAGCGCTTCGCGCCACACCGCCGACGAAAATCAACGCCGACAATCTTCCCCATACTGCAACCACAATGTCGTCCAACTCCACGGGTCTCTTGTCAGACTTTTTTGCCTATGTCAACAGCATTCAAAGAGAGTACTACTCCAACACTGTGGATGAGCTGATTGCGTTGGGTTTCTTCAACCGTATCAAGCTCTACGACTGGACTCTCGAGGGCTTTGGTCTGCTCATTATCGTGGCCCTTGTTCTGGTGTTCAACTTTGGCGCCTTCCTCAACAGATCCAAGGTGGAGAAGTGGCTCGGTGCTGTGCACCCAGTGCTTGATGAGAACTTTGCCCAGGTTGGTGTCTCCAAGGACAAGCTTTACATCAAGGACTCCATCCAGTCATTTGTCTCGTACGCCTCTGGCCGTATCAACATCTCGGGCTTCTACGCTACCTTCTCCCTCATCAACAGAGCCAACTACTTCTACTTCGTCACCGAGTGGATCATGTCGCAGTTCTTCGAGTCCGTGGAGGGTCCTGAAGACTCTGTCGTGATTGAGGTTAAGATCGCCAACTTTGACAAGCTCTCCAAGTACATCTTTGCCATTGTCAACAAGGAGGGAATGAACAAGGCCAGAAACGAGCACTACTACCTCTCGCTCACCAAGACCACCGAGTCGTCCAAGCTCCCAACCGAGTTTGTCTTCATGAGTGAGTCGAGCGAGCTCAACGACGGTCTTGTCACTGACGAGCTCAGAGAGGCGCTTTCCACAGCTGGGCCTGTGTTGAAGTTCCTTGCCGTGACAGACCTCCCAGCGGAGCACCCATCTACCGAGGACGAGTTTGCCACCATTCCAAAGTTGGTTATGAAGCTCAACCTCAAGACCGACTCCAAGTCTCTCGCTACCGTCAAGACGTTGCTTGTCGAATTGTTTGCCCTTGCAGACCGTGTTTGCAAATTCCAACTCAAGGGTGAGCAGCAGAAGAAGATTGCCAACGTGAGAGTCACGGAGCTCGCCAAGATCAAAAAGGTTATCCAGGAGAACTTGGCGGAGGAGTTGAGAGAGAAGAAACTCGAGGAGGAGCGTGCGAGAAGAAACTCCAAGATGTCCCCTGAGGAGCAGGACAAGTACGAGAAGAAGATGCGTGAAAAGAGAGAGAGAAGACAGAGAAACAAGCAGATGAAAAGAATGTGAGCATGCTCAGGAAAAAAGCCTTCAGTTCATAGACGTCAAAACTTAGTCACTATCTATGTAGTAGCGTCGATTTCTTACACTAATCTATATGCAATCCCCTGTCTAGTATCAAGAGCTTCCAGAACCCCTTCTCCAATCAGGTAATGCAGTACCCAATTGAGATGCAAACCCTTGAAATCTTTGAACTTGGCCTTGTTTTTGTCCCACTTCTCCGCCAGATCTTCATGTGTAATCTCCTTCCATTTGGTAGCACTGATGGCTCGCACTACAAACTTCTTGCTCTTGAGATAGAGGGTGACGATGAAGCCGTATCGTGGTACACTCAGGTAGAGATTATCGAGTTCTCCTATGAGGAACTCAAGTTGCGTGAGGGTCCTTATTTCATCCTCACTGAAGCTCTGTAAAAGCATCTCTCTGCTCATCTTACTGGACACAGCTTCCTGTAAAAGCTCTTTAAACCTCACAGCCATTGCTGGAGGCATCAATCTATCCAAAACTCCCATGTACTCGTGCCATTGCATGAGCAAATCGCCCTGAAGCTGTGTGTTTCGGGTCTGTATTCCTAACAGTTTCTTGCTCCTCAGAAGCTGCTCCACCTCACTGTCAACACGAGACTGCTCACCTGAAAACACAGAATAGAGGATAGACCTACTCACAAGTCTAGGAACAAACTTGCGAAACTTGCCAATGTGCTCCCTGAAGTCTGCGCTGAGTTGCTCGGGGACGTGCCCCCACTGAGTACTGAGCACCCTGTCGATGGCCCCACAGACATCAAGATCGTCAGAATCCTCTAGCCTCACACCAAATCGCACAATGTCGAGCCTCGGTACATTCTTGGGGCTTCTCTTTTTCTCAATCCTCATCGCTGTGTGGGGAAGCGATCTTTGATGAAAAAGGTATATATGCGCGGGGGAGCCGCGGCTGACCTTCTCCTCACTTGTATAAATACTGGGATCCCGTAGATGTAGTAAGCCAAGATGGAGGGCAAAGACATTCTCTATGAGGTCCGTGACAGGGTCGTCATTATCACATTGAACCTCCCGCAGGAGCTGAACGCCCTGAACAATGACCAGTACCTGCTTCTGGGAAGCCTCGTGGATAGGGCGGACAAGGAAACCGATACTGTGGTGACCTTTATTAGATCAACAGGACGCTACTTCTCAGCAGGGGCTAATGTGAAGGACGTCTCCAAGACGAACAATGTCCAATTGGATGGTGTGGACGAGGTTGGTTATTGGCTCAACTCGTTCACGTCTAGAAACGCTTATTTGACACATGTCTTCTACAACCACTCTAAATTGCTCGTGTGCGCTTTGAATGGGCCGGTTGTTGGACTCTCATCGGCACTGGTTGCCCTTTGCGATTTCATCTACGCCATAAATGAGAAGGTGTTCATGCTCACACCATTTGCCAATCTTGGGCTTGTCAGTGAGGGCGCTGCGGCTACAACCCTGGTGCAGAGACTCGGGCGGTCAATTGCCAATGAGGCACTACTGCTCTCGAGACCAATCAAGGCCAAGAGACTCTTGGATGTGGGTTTCATCAATCGGATCTACAACATGAACGATACGGACAAGTTCAATGACGTTGTGCTTGAGGAGTTCTGGACTATGGCGAAGGACCTTGATTACGACAGCATCCGCGACATCAAGAAGCTCGTCAAGGACAACTACCTCAAAGACCTGGAGTCGACTAATTCCAAAGAGATTATTGGTGGGCTAGAGAAATGGCTCCAGCATAAACCTCAGAAGCGCTTCCTCAAGGTGTTTAAGAAGGAGATGAAGCACAAGCTTTAGTTATACAATACTTACGACTTGCCTTTCAGAGAATCGTAGACGTCCTATACGCTCGACCCATGCATTATGCTATTTAATCATCCTCGCTCTCCTCAGGCTCGATAGTACGTAGTACAATCTGCTGCGGTGGCTCCTCCTTTTTGGTTTTGGAGACATTGACACCAACCATGATAGCAAACACCAGCACGAGAACTGCCATGAGCCCGCTGCGTGTAGTATGCCATCTCAATGCCTCAATCTCCGACTTGATCTCACTGTTGATATCTGTACTCACTTTGTTGTTGAGCTCCTGGATCTTCTTCTTCAACGTCTTTTGGAGAAGCGTGTTCTCTGAGAATTGGTCGTTGATAATCACTTGGGAGTCGTTTTTGCTCACGAGGTGTGTCTTGTTTAGCTCGTCAAATTCCTCGTTCAAAGTGTTCTCCAACAGCATCTTCTCATTCTGTAGGGTCCTCAGGTCGAGCTCTCTCGATGTCTTGATCTCCACTTTGAGTTCGCTCTGTGCGGCCTCAAACAGATAAAGCTCATTCTCCAGCTCGTTCGTGCTCAACATTCTGGTGTGTATTTTATCCAGAATCGTTGTGAGGTTGTCATTCATCAGCCTCAGTATGATGTCGCTCTGTTTTTCAGTGAAGCCTAGAGAGCGAAGCTCACTGTAGATCTCCATTGTATCAACATAGCTCCTAGGTACTTCATCCGTTGCCTCATCAGTGGTGACACCGTCTTTGAGCACGTCCTCCATCGTGGTCAGCGGCTCATGCTTCAGCAGCTCAAAGTCTTTTGTGCTTTGACACCTCGTGGCGACCCACACAGGGTTCAATGAGTGTTTGAGCGAGGGCTGGAGGTACAAAGACCTCCGGGACAGGGACCTCAGCGAAAGAGATAACGATCGAGTGAAAGCCATGTAGTTGTGTTGGTTGCCACCCCGGACTTTTCGAGCGCGGTTCACTAAATTCTACTCCAAAAATATCAAAGCCTATTGCTACTAGTCTCGAAAGGAGCGTTTCGATTCTTCTTACTTGGGATCCTCAAACACAGTGGGGTCCCATCCAAGAACGAGATACGATTCGGGCTTGTCAAGAACCTTCAAGTCTTCCTCGTCAAGCTCGACGCGTTCCAATACCGTGTAGTTTTCTGCCATTCTGTCCTTATTAACAGTTTTCGGTAAAGGAATGAATCCCTGGGAGTAGGACCATGCAAGGAGCACATCCGATGGAGTAACACTGTGCTTTTTGGCTATAGCCAGAATCTCCGCGTCGCCAAACTTCTGACCTCTTGTCAAAGGAGAGTAAGCCTCGAGCAGGTAACCATGCTTCTTACCATGCTCCTGGAGATCCTTTCTGGGCAACCATGGCTGAAGCTCCACCTGATTGATAGCTGGAGTAATGCGTAGACCATCCCAGGCGAGGAGCATATCGAGGTGTTTCACGCCCCAGTTGGACACTCCGATGGATCTTATCTTACCAGCATCAACGTAATCCTGTAGAGCTTTGTACTCATTGAGCCTCGTCTCTGCATCCGGGAAGGGAGAATGCACAAGGAACATGTCAAAGTATCCAACGAGCTCCTTCACCAGCTGGTACGACTCCTCCAGCATCTCCAGGCATTGTTCATACGAAAGGTGTTCTGTCTTCGTCATGATTTTGGAGGTAAGGAAGATGTCCTCCCTCTTTACGTCTGGGTGGTCTTTGAGGAACCGCGCAATGCCCTCAGCAGACTGCTGTTCATTCCCGTAATCTTTGGCACTGTCGATGTGTCTGTAGCCCACACTAAGGGCATCGTAAACAGCCTGAGCAGTATCTTCCAGTGGGATCTGAAATACACCGAAGCCGGATACAGGGATATAAAAACCACTGTTGAGTTTGTATTTGGAGTCAGGGGTTAACCTTGCCATTGCCATTGATGTAGTCGTTCAGTCGACGGAGGGCGAGAAGCGCCTCTTATATATCCCATGCTGTAAACCCGTTGGACTCGCTGCATTTTTCGCACGCAGATGAGCTACAGTTTCCCCATTAGGACTGATAGGGACCCCTTAATCTGGTACTGAGGTTTCAAACCAAAACGCTTCAACTGATCAACACTACGATTGCACTACAACGTTACTCATTAGGTTCGTCCATTATGGAGTGAGAGGGTGAACGGTTGGGTCCCACGTAAGCACCTCGTAAGAGTCTGGCTTATCAAGAGCCTTCTTGTCCTCCTCATCGAGCTCAACGTGGTCCAACACGGTGTAGTTGGATTTAATTCTCTCAAAAGTGACAGTCTTTGCGAGTGGGATGAAGCCCTGATCGTAAGACCATCTTAGCAACACCTCGGCGTTAGTGTAACCATGCTTTTTGGCAATGGCGGTAATCTCCGGGTCGTTAATTCTCTGGCCCTGAGTGAGAGGAGCGTAAGCCTCGAGGTAGTATCCGTGCTTCTTACCGTGCTCCTGAATATCTTTTCTAGGCAACCATGGGTGTAACTCCAATTGGTTCACCACTGGCTTGTACTTGAGACCATCCCAGTTGAGCAATTCGTCGACATGGGCCACTCCGTAGTTCGAGACACCAATCGACTTGATCTTGCCCGCATCAACATAGTCTTGCAAGGCCTTCCACTGGTTGAGTCTCGTGGCCTTGTCCGGGTAAGTACAGTGGATCAAAAACAGATCGTAGTACCCAGCAGTGTCCTTGATGCGCTGGTACGACTCTTCGAGCTGCTTCTTCGCCTCCTCATACGAGGTGTGCTGCATGTTGAAGATCTTGGAGGTGAAGAAGATGTCCTCTCTCTTCACCTCAGGGAAGTCCTTGAGGAATCTGAAGATAGCTCTTCCAGACTCGGCCTCATTTCTGTAGGCTCTAGCACTGTCGATGTGTCTGTAGCCAACCTTTAGGGCCTCGTAAACAGTCTTCTCGGTAACTGCGGGAGGAGTCTGGTAGACACCGAACCCAGAGACTGGGATCTCATATCCGCTGTTGAGTTTGTACTTGGAATCCTTCTGAAGAGCCATTGTTGATTGCAGTCTCGATTGAGACTTGCGTACCCCTTTATATATGCACGACGTGCCCCTTGACAAAGTGGTGGAAATAGCGGGGGCAAGCTTCCAAGTTGTTCCGTAGCAGACAAGCACCATGACACAATGTGGCGAGATTGTTCCGTGATAGTTAACAACCGATAGTTGGCAAACACTCAACCTTTTATATGGATACCCACGGGTGACGTACGTAGTCCGGGCACGCCTACGACAATAGCAATTAGCAGTCTACTAGTGTTGGTATAGTGGCAATTGAGCAAGCAGCTCGAGAGATCCTATACATGGAGGCAATTGACCCAATTGAGCCGGTGCAGCTGGTACCGAGTTTTCACGTTATTGTGGGTGGCGCATCAAGGTTCGTTTTTCGCATGGATTCTATCAGAACTTGCTGTGAGACATAGACTTGTTAATTGATAAGCATCAGTACTAGCAACTGAAATTGAGGTAGCCTATTTCCCGTGCATTAGTACCGTTAACTACATTTCCCGGATAACTTTTTTTCCCTTCATTGCTCGTTAGAGTCTATCTAAGATCGAATCTGGTTGGGTCGAAACTCAGCACAGAGTAGCAGTTTGGCTTGTCGAGAATGCGCTTGTCCTCCTCGTCGAGCTCCACGTGGTCCAGAACGTCGTAGTTTTGCTTGATTCTTGGAGCCTTGACAGACTTGGCGAGTGGGATGAAGCCCTGGTCGAAGGACCACTTCAAGAGGATCTCGGCAGTGCTCTTACCGTGCTTTTTGGCAATTGCCACGAGCTCAGGGTCGTTGAGCTTTGTTCCCTGTGTAAGTGGGGCGTAGGCCTCCAGGTAGTAGCCGTGCTTCTTACCGTGGGCCTGGATCTCCTTTCTAGGCAACCATGGATGCAGCTCGAGCTGGTTCACCACAGGCTTGTACTTGAGACCGTCCCAGCTCAGAAGCTCATCAACGTGGTGTGTACCGTAGTTGGAGACACCGAGCGATCTGATCTTGCCCGCATCCACAAACTCCTGGAGAGCCTTATACTGGTTGAGACGGGTGGCCTTGTCTGGAAGTGCACAATGCACCAAGAACAGGTCGTAGTACTCGGCAGTGCCCTTGATACGCTCGAGCGATCCCTCGATCTGAGCCTTGGCCTGCTCGTAGGTGGTGTGCTGCATGTTCATGATCTTGGAAGTGAGGAAGATGTCCTCTCTCTTCACCTCAGGGTAGTCCTTGAGGAACTTGGCAATGGCATTGCCCGCCTCCTGCTCGTTGTGGTACATCTTGGCACTGTCAATGTGTCTGTAGCCCACTTTCAGGGCCTCGTAAACCACACTCTCAGTGACATGTGGAGGTGTGAGGTAGATACCGAAGCCAGCAACTGGGATCTCGTACCCGCTGTTGAGTTTGTATTTGGAAGTCTTGGTAACGGCCATTGTGCTAAGTGTGCGCTTGGACACGAATTGGGTGAGTTTGGAAAGAATGGCGAAGGGAATTAATACAAGAAAGGGGAGGAGAAAATGCCAACGTCTTATATACATTTGCGCAGCCACCTCATCTCCGTCGTGCCCGGTAGGGGGGTCGCGGGCTTATAGACAGTACAGCGAACGTTGCTTTTTATGGGCCGCTGCACATTACAAATGGATCGAGAGGCACCGTTGAACGAACAATTGCGTCTCTTGAGCGATCCTTAGGCATCGAATCTTCTCTTGGGATCTGCATATGCACCATTTGGGAGGTGCCGATGCCAATTGAGGAGTTGTAGCGTTTCGGGTGGATGCTGTAAATCGGACTTTTCAGAGAAGCTGGAAATGTGTCAAAATGGGGGCGTCCCTCCATCAAGTCACAATGGCGGGTCGACAATGGAGCCAAACAGAAAAATTGGCAGGTTGCTATAACCAGAGGAAAACCAGAGGCGAATATAACCAGGGAATCGCATGTTATCAGAGGAATCGAATTGAGAGAACACAAGCGCAGTATAGCGAGAAGGGCTGCTGCTGGTCAACGTGGTAGCTAATTGGGTCAAGGCATGTGTTCTGGGGCTCATTGATGTCTCCAGACAGTGCAACTGGCGCTTGAGGTGCTGGACAGCGACGCAAAGCTGGCTGATAGCACATCCCAGGAGGCGCTGGCATGGAGGGGCCACGGCGTAGCCTGGAGACTGGTGCCATGGGCAAGTCAATGCTCGCGGATTGAGGGGAAGTGTAGTATTATTTAGCACCAATTCCCTCAAGAGGGGACCTGGGCCGCGTTGGAGCTCTCGGCCGAGCCCAAAGTCTAAAGGGGCACCGAAGCGTGCCCGAACCACGTTTCTCCAGCTGCCAGCTGATCCGGCGGGAGCGGGCTGGGCTGCCTGGTGAGGGCCTCTGGCTAGCCAGTGTGCACTGCCTAGCGGCAAGCTGTGAGCGCCTTTGCCCCGTGGATGGCGCTGGCAAGGTCCCGGATCACAGCACCCGCAGACCGAGCCGTCACCCGATGACTATCTGAGGACTCACCCCGGGTCAGCGGCGGCTACGAGGTTGTGGACAAGCGGTGATATGAGCTCCATGACACCCAACAATCCAACGGCGTTCCCCTCTCATGTACCCCAGAGAGGCTGAGCGGACGTTGTTGTAGGAGTTAAGCAACGGGATTAACGGTTTGTGTGATGCGCGGCTAGCTCCGGGCTCCGGTGTTAAGCGACGGAGAACGAAGAAAGGGTAGGAGGCCGACAAAAGAGGCAGCGCACATGTAAAGAGGACCCCTGGGACATGTAGGAGGCCCGTAAGCATCTCAGGATGCGCCTGTGATGGTCTCCATGGCATGAGGTTGCCCGGATCCGCCCACCCACGCTGGCGGCGTTAAGGAGCCCCTTCTGGGTTGCGGCGAAGCTTAACGCCGGGTGCACCTGACCATGGCTGAGGGGTATGAGGTGTATTCCACAAGCACTCACGAGACGGAGACCCCCGTAGTTGAGGAGGCCTTCCTGCCAGGGCCAGCTACCGGACAGTGCCACAGTGTAGAGGAGCTGTGCCGTTGTCTGTTGAGGGTCCAGGTGCGAATTTGTCAATGTGACGTGCCACAAAGCGAGAGGCGGATCTGATTGGCTTTCGTATGCATGATGCTCTCCAGACGTACTCCGTTATATAATCTCGCTCCCCGGAGTGACACCTGCCACCTTAAGCAACCAATGGAGACGGAATCGATCGACAAGAAGGGCCGGTCCACCTCGTGCCTGCTATGCCAGAAGCGCAAGCAGAAGTGCGACCACCGGCTGCCCTCGTGCACAACGTGTATCAAGGCTGGGGTCAAGTGTGTGCAGCCCGCCAAGTACGCGGTGAAGCAGCCCGAGAAGGACGACTACACGATGATGCTGGAGAAGAAGGTGAAGTTTCTGGAGCGGGTGCTGGATGCCAACAACATTGCCGTGGAGCAGCCCAAGAAGAGCTTCAAGTACAAGCGGCTCAGTCCCTTTCTCGGCGAGGAGAAGGTGATTCTGCCCGCCATCGACAAGCCGCACGTGTCGCTGGACGGCGTCGACTACCACCACTCGCTCCTTGCCAAGTACAGCCTCTCGGACTTTGTGGCGTTCGACCCTGTCTTTGAGGTTGATGAGAAGACGGCGCGCGCCTTCCTGGACATATACTTTACGAGGCTCCAATTCAAGTACCCGCTGCTGGACGAGGAGGAGGTGTACGAGTTCCACCACGCCTACGCCTCCAACACGCTCCACGGTTACATGAACGACACCAACCTCTTCCACTACTGCTGTGCTCGCATGTGGATGGTGTTTGCCATCTCGGCGTGCCTGCACATGGCGACGGGCCGGTACCGGGGCCCTGCTCCGGAGCGCCTCTTTTCGACGGCGATGCGGCACATCGCCAAGGTGAAGACGCTGGCGGACGAGCCCCGCATCGAGATCCTCACGCTGGCGGTGCTCTACCTGATCCGCACGGACAGAGACTCGGTGTGCCTCTACGAGATGATCCGGGACGCGCTGGCGCTGGGCGTGGGGCTCGGCCTCAACAGGGCAGCCACCTACAGCGGGCTCGGGAGAAGGGACCGCACCCGCAAGCTGCGGCTGTGGTGGTGTGGCTACCTGCTGGAGCGGATGATCTCGATAGCGGTGGGCAAGCCCTACACGCTGCCCGAGGGCCGTGTCGACGAGGTGCCGCTCTTTGAGGGCGGCTTCATCAACCACTCCATCACGCTGCGACGGATCGAGTCCCGCTTTGTGGAGGAGCTCAGCATCTCGGCGTGTGCCGACCCACAAGTGCAGTCGAGCCAGCTGCCGCTAGTGGAGAAGTACTTCCACGAGCTCGAGGTGTGGCGTTCGCAGTGTGGCACTTTTTCGAGTGTAGAGAACGAGACGCTGAGACTCTACTACTACCGGTCGGTGAGGCTGCTGATCCAGCCCTTCCTGGAGCTGCTCGAGCCACACGACCGGCTCTTCCGCGAGTGCCAGGCGGCAGCGGGCCACATCTGCCAGCTCTTCAAAGTGTTCCACGAGAAGACGGTGCACGGCCACTCGACAACAGCGATCCACACGGTGTTTGTCGCTGGAGTCACCCTCATCTACTGCCTGTGGCTCACCCGCAACAGGGACGACATGAAGCGCAAGGCGCTGGGCGACGTTTCCAAGCACACGAGGCCTCAGGTGTCTGAGTCGCTCTTTAGCGGGCTCAACGACCTGAGGGCGTGCTCCATCTGCCTCTACGTGATGACGGAGCGGTCCAAGTTTGGGCTCATCTTCCGTGACACGTTTGACCAGCTGATGGGCGCCACCATTGGCAATCTGATTGAGCGTTGCGGGCCGGACTCGAGCGAGCTCGTCTACTCGAGCCCGGGGATGCCTCCAGCGATAGTGAGGAAAAACTACTCGGGGCTCGTGGACTTCCGTGAGGACAAGCGGGAGCAGGAGGAGCGCCGCCGCAAGCAGGGCCAGCTCCAGAAGAAGGCTGTGCCCAAGTCGCTGAGCCACCTGCTCATCAACTCGCCGCCGCTTAGGCCCGAGGAGCCGCCCCTCAAGAGGCCCAAGCCAGACTCGCCGCCAGACCTGTCGCTGAGTGCCTTCCAGTACCCGCAGTCCGCCTCCACCGTCTCCGCCACCTCGACTCCGTCGCTGCCCAACGAGACGCCGTTCCACGGCGGCACCACGACGATGATCAGCAACATCTCGGCGTGGTCCGGCGAGGGCATCACCTCGCTCTTTGACCACGCCAGCTACAAGTCGGCAGAGGTGAAGGCGAGGGAGAACTACCTCTGGAACGTGCCCGTCGAGGACCTGTGGGGCTCCGGGTTCCAGTAGCGGGCGTTATGAATGTTTCACGAGTTGCGTAGCCGTTGTAGCCAGGCCGTTTCAGGAGTGCGTTCCTTTTTAAGCGTCGCAGGTACAGACGCCGCCGCAGGCCAGTAGGCAGAAGCCGGTAGGCAGAAGCCAGAAGCCGGTAGGCAGAGGCCAGAAGCCGGTAAGCAGAAGCCAGAAGCCGGTAGGCAGAGGCCAGAAGCCGGTAAGCAGAAGCCAGTAGGCAGAAGCCTACTACCCGCCCACCGCGGCCGCTCGCTTAAGCCACGTCGCGCAACGTGTGATGATGTAGTGGATCAGGAGTGGAAATTTCACCGATCCACCCCCACCACCCTTGCCTCCCACCACTTCCCAGCTACTCACGATGCACTTGCTGAGGCTGGTACGGCGGTCGCCGCTGCTGCCGTACGTGGTGTCGGTCGTTGTCATCAACGTGTGCATCCTGTCGCTGATGCGGTACGACTCGGAGGCCGTGTCGCTGGCGTTTGTGGACCTGTCGTACCGGGCAAGAGGCCCCGGCGATCTGCCTCAGCACTTTGCCCTCACCAACGTCTTCGGCACCAAGGTGCCCACGACGCTGACGGTGCCGCGGGAGCTCGAGAAGAGGCCCAAAGTGTACAATTACGACCCGCGGCTCACCAACGCGGTGCTGCTTCACCAACTCGCCAAGGGCACAAGGCAGCTGCCCTTCTCCTGGTACGACTGGGCAGACCTCACGGTGCTGAACGGGTACATCGAGCTTGCGCCGGCAGACAAGCCCACATGCTCGTTTGTGTGCCGGCGGTCGTTACGGCGGTCCGAGGCGTCGAGGATCAACGCCAAAATCAAAGAGCTACACAGCACGGGCTCGTCGCAGAGTGCGGACAAGCCGAAGCCCCAGATAGCCAAGGAGAGAGACCCTCGGACGAGGAGAGCCAGCAGAGAGGTGCGGCGGTGCGACGAGTACTGCCGGACCGACACCTCGCCAGAGATGCCTGGCTTCAGCATCCACCGCCAGCTCTTCAAGGGCCGGCCAGACCTCAAGACGATCCAGGCACGGTCGACGCTGTATAGCGAGGCCCCGGCACCGGTGTCGCTCGTGCTGGTGACGGCGAGGGGCAACTTGCAAGTTGGCGTGGAGCCCAACGAGGGCAAGAAGCAGCAGTACAACATGGTGAACCGCGGGCTGGTGGCGGAGCTCGTGAGGGAGTGCGGCCACGAGCTCGACACCAGGGAGCTCTACAACGAGGTGCTGGGCAGTGTGGAGGGGCGGCCCGCGGAGATGGGGTTCCGGCTCGAGCTGCTGCCGAGCCGGTTCGAGTTTGATGCGCCACACTACCTCGCGACGCACCAGCCACAAACGCCACACGAGGAGGCGTTCCACCGCTCCCTCAACCACTCGCTGCACACGCGGGACGAGGTGCTCAAGAAGTATTTGAATGAGGCGATGATCGCAGCGGGCTCCGGCGTCAACGGCGGCCACTTTGACATCCGCTTCTTCCACCACGGGCTCTTCTCCAACGAGGAGAGGCAGGCGTCGCTCACACACATTCTGAGAACGTGGTTTGACCTGACCCGGCACGAGGGGCTCGCCAGCTGGATTGCGCACGGGGCGCTGCTGGCGAACGACTACAGCGGCGTCGGGTTCCCCTGGGACGACGACCTCGACATCCAGATGCCCTACGCCGACTTTGCGAGGCTCGCGGAGCGTTTCAACGGCAGCCTCGTGGTGGAGGACCCGGCACAGGGCTTTGGCCGCTACTACCTCGACATCACAGACTCCATCACCCACCGCACTAAGGGCAACGGGCTCAACAGGATCGACGGCCGCTTCATCGACGTCAACACGGGGCTCTTCATCGACATCACGGCGCTCGCAGTGTCGTCCTCGACTCTTCCCTCGCGCTTTGCTGACGAGTACTCGCACCTCGAGAAGGGCCCCGTGGAGTTTGCCGACCCGAACGTCGTGATTGACGAGTACTACACGTGGCTCACCGAGGAGGAGGAGCTCGCCCTCTCGGCAGACGACCCGGTCTTTGCAGAGCGTGTCAAGAAGCTCAAGGAGCTCAGACAGCAGAAGCCCACGGGACTCACAAAGTCGCACACGCTCGAGGAGAGATTCGACATCAACTCCAAGCTCAGAATCTACAACTGCCGCAACGAGCACTTTTACCAGCTCGAAGAGTTGTCGCCGCTGAGGATGTCGTTCCACGACAAGACGAGAGTGTACCTCCCGAGCGACACGGCCAAGGCGCTGACCCGCGAGTACAAAGTACAGGCGAGGCTCACGGCTCAGTACAAGGACTACACTTTCCTGCCCCTGCTGCGGATCTGGATGCCCACCAAGACGGTGCGCAAGTCGTTGCGGAACCCTGAGATTGCGTCCGACCTCAACCAGATGACCATGGAGGATGCGATGTACTTGCTGGACAACGACGACGTGCTGAGGGCTTACCGCCGGAGCTTTGATGCGACTCTGTTGCACGAGAAGGAGAAGCGGATTCTGGAGAGCGAGCTGACGCTGGAGCAAAAGATGGCACTCGTGGAGGAGCTCGTGGCATCCCGCCAGTTTGACCCGATCGACAAGGACCTCTTTGCGGCGAGGATGGAGGAGCACGCCTTGGGTGGAGTGGATAGGGTGGCGTTGCTTAACGAGGAGCGGGTGAGGATGAAGCAGCAGCTGGCGGAGGAGTACGCCAAGCAGGTTGACTACACGTTTGGCGACCCGTCGTACTCGCTGAGCCACGATCTCAACGGCATCGCGGGGACCCTCAAGGACGACCTCTACAACTACCAGCACCACGACTACGACCCGGACATTGACGCCAAGATTGTGGAGATGGAGAAGAAGCTCTACGACTTGCAAAAGAAGGGCGACAAGATGACGGACGAGCAGCAGTTTGAGGCCTCGAGGCTGCAGAAGGAGATCATGGCGCTCTTCCAGAAACGCCGCCGGCTGCTGGGCGAGTCAGCCGGCGAGCCCGATGCTGGCGATGCCGATGCTGGCGATGCCGATGCTGGCGATGCAGAGGTGGAAGTCGGGATTGAAGAGGGCGCCGAATAGGTCGGCGGCAACTGGGATACGGATAGGTAATGGCATTATAGACGGGGCTCGGATCCCGGAGCGAGTGGCGTAGGCTGTGGCGGCAGCAATAGTGGAGGCGACGTTTTGCGCTACTCATTGCGATTCCGCAAAGCCACTGTGGCTCCACTGTGGCGTCCGCGTCCGGGGTAGCCTGTCACAATCGCCAGGGGCGGCTCCACCAAGAGCCTCAGCAACTGGTTAGCAGCGAATGGCGGGAGGCAAGCAGCAAATGGGTGCTGGTGGGTAGCGGCTGTTAGCGGAAGGTGTAGATAAGGGCAGATCTGAGCGGGCCCCCCTAGCCGCCGCCGGCTCTTTCCCGATCCGGCGATTCTATCCTTATCAAGCCACAGCGGTGTGGCGCAGGGGGCGGTACTCAGATATAAAGCGCCACTCCAGCTCGTGGAGAACCGCACTAAGCTAGCCATGGCCACTACGACACTCACCGCCATCAACTTCTCCAACCTCGACATCCACTTCCGCAAGGGCGAGGACAAGGTGGACTCCGCCACGGGGGTCTTGCGGGTCTCAGACAAGGAGTACGCCAAGGCCCGGTACCCTCAGTGGCTGCCTACGTGGGACCCTCGTGACAAGTTTGAGGCGTACTCCGACGACTTCAACACCGGGTGGCGGGACCCGGGGCTCGGCGGCAGCCCCGGGCTCAAGAGCCTCTTCTACAAGGAGCACACAGCCACTAAGCTGTCGCCCAAGCTCGGCTCGGAGGTGAGAGGAATCCAGCTGAGCGAGCTGGATGCCCAGGGCAAGAACGACCTCGCACTCTTTGTGGCACAGCGTGGTGTCGTGGTGTTCCGGGACCAGAACATCAAGGACAAGGGGCTCGCCTTCAACAAGCAGTTTGGCGAGCACTTTGGGCCTCTACACACACACGCCTCCTCGGGCTCGCCAGAAGGGTATCCCGAGTTCCACATCACGTACCGCAGAAACGATCCAGACGAGTACCACAAGGTGTTTGCGAAGCGAACCTCTCTCAAGGACCAGTGGCACTCCGACTGCACTTTTGAAAAGTTCACCCCGAGCTACACGATGTTTGCCATGGTGGAGGGGCCCGAGACGGGCGGCGATACCATCTTCTCGGACTGTGTAGAGGCTTACGACCGGCTCTCGCCAACGTTCCAGAAGATGCTCAAGGGGCTTAAGGCTGTACACTCGTCAGAGGACCAGGCGGCACAGTCCCGGGCCGATGGCGGAATCGAGAGAAGACCGCCATCCACAGTGGAGCACCCGCTCGTGAGATACCACCCTGTGCTCAAGAAGAAGTCGCTCTACGTGTCCCGCTTCTTCATGAAGGGCATCAAGGGGCTCAAGAGAGAGGAGTCGGACGCCATTCTCGACATGCTGACAGACCACGTCAACAACTCCTTCGACATGCAAATCAGGGCCAGGTACGAGCCGGGCACTGTCGTGGTATGGGACAACAGAAGGGTTCTACACACCGCCACTTTTGATTGGGACTCGGGCGCCACAAGACTGTGCTACCGCATCACGCCGATGGGCGAGGCTCCCGTAGAGGAGGCTGACGAGCTCGAGGAGTGGAACCAGTGAAGCGGGGCAGTGTAGGGTGATACTATAGGGTTAAAGACGAATTATGATTAAATCGTAGGGCAAAAGTAGTGTGCAATTAGTCTATCACGATGGGGGAGCTGTCTCCAATCACCACCGGGTTCTCCGTCTTTGTGCCAGCGTCGGCGCCGCCGGCGGTATCGGCCTTATCGGCGTTACCGGAGCCGGCCTCCGCCCCTGCGTCAAACACCATATGGTCTATAAAGGACGCCGCCTTGTTCTCAATCTGCTCACCGCTCATGCTCATGTCCAGCTCCAGCTTGTTCTGTGCGAGCTGGTAGACACTCTCCTCGATCGTCTCCTTGGTGATGATGCGAATCACATCCACGGGCCTCTCCTGCCCCACACGGTGGGCTCTGTCCTCCGCCTGCTTGTCGTCGTGAGGGTTGAAACTCTGGTCAAAGATGATCACGTTGTTGGCACACACGAGGTTGATACCAAAGCCACCGGCACGTGTCGACAGCAAAAACACCGGGATCGACTGCTCCTCGTAGAACTTGTCAATGAGGTCCTGCCGCAAGTCAACCTGCGTGGACCCATCGAGTCTCAGAAACTTGATACTCCATTGCGACAGCACAACCTCGAGGATGTCCAGCACCTGTGTGAACATCGAGAAGATCAGCACCTTGCCGTCCTTCTCGATAATCTGTGGGAGCAGCCGTTTCAGCACCTCCACTTTGCCCGACTGCACAAAGCACGACTCCTCCAATTGGAAACGGCGGATGCTGCCGAACTTGAGGCACAAATTGTGCAACTCAAAGTCCGTCATCACCTGCATATCCTCAAAGATGTACTCAACGTTGGCATCGCGGTACACATCCTCCGCTGTAATGGCTTTGCTCATCTTACGCAAAGTGTCGTCGTCGTAGCGGTACCGGAAAAGAAGCGGGTGGATCGCAGCCTTACGCAGGTGCATCAGGATGTTGAGGGTCTTTGTCCCCTTGGTTCCCCTACTGGCACGGCCTCTCTCGAGCTCTCGGCGGTAGATCTGGCGCTGGTCCTCTCCCAAATCGCAGTACTCGAGGTGGTGGGTCTTGGGTGGCAGGTGCTGGAGCACCTGGTCCTTGCGGCGTCTCAGGATGAAGGGAGCCATCATCTTCTTGGCACTGGCGATGGCCCGCTCCGAGAGAAGCGGGTTGTAGTTTTTGGACGAGTCCTTTGTCGTGGCGCGCTGGTGGAAAACGGGCTTGAGGTCCTCCTTCTTTGACACAAAGATGGCGGGGAGAATGAACTCGAGCAGCGACATGAGCTCACGCAGATTGTTTTGTAGCGGAGTGCCCGTCAGCAGCAGCCGGAACTGTGCCCTGAGCTTCATCAGCTTGACGAACCGGTCCGAGGTGCTGTTTTTCAGCATGTGGCCCTCGTCGTACACCACCACGTTGAAGTTGCCCGACTTGAGAAAGTGGGTGTCCTCCTTGCTGGAGGTGGCGAGCGTGTAGGTGGTGACCACGACGTCGATCGCATCCCACTTTGCGCTGAGCGCATACCGCATCTCCTCCCTCTCGGGCTGGGTTCCGTAGTAGGGCTCGACAACGAGCGACGGTGCAAACTTGTTGAACTCGCGGATCCAGTTCTCCAGCGTTGAGGAGGGAACCACGATGAGGTGCGGGCCCGGGGCCCCCGTCTGCTTGAGGTGGGCCAGGAAGGCAATCACCTGGCACGTCTTGCCCAGCCCCATCTCGTCTGCGAGGATGCCGCTGAGCTTGGAGTTGTAGAGCAGGTTGAGCCAGTTGAGCCCCACCTGCTGGTAGTTCTTGAGCTCGATCTCCGGCGCAAGCAGCGACGGCTTCTCCTTGAAGTAGCCACTGCGCTTGCGGGTCGTCACCTCGTCGACATCAACCTCCACAATCTCCAGCTCGTTGTCCACGCCGTGCACGTGGACCCCCCACCTGCTGATCTGCCTGGAGATGGCCTCGCTGTGGGCATTGCACTGCTTGACGAGGCTGTCGACGGCGGCGTAGCCACGAAGCACCTGGTTGACCCTCTGGCTGTAGATCTCGCCGTCCGTCTTGCGGCGGCGGCCCTTGGACTCTGTGAAGTTGAGGCTCTCAAAGTGGTTGATCGAGTTGAACGGCCTCGCCGCCACCACCGCTTCAGCAGCCTCCAAGGAGCACTGCGCCGCGTCCGCCACATCACGAGCCTCTGCCGTGTTCATGAAGTGGTGAACTTTGGAGTCCCACAGGGCGTCGGCCGCTGCTGAGTCAGCGCCATCCCCGACGTCATCGTCATCGCTCTCCACGATTAGCGGCTCCTCGTCCTCGAGGATGTTGATCTGGTCCGCGTCGGCAGCCCTCACGAGCTTGCGCCTCTTCTGCTGGGGCTGCGGCTTGGGCGGCTCCTGGATGTGCGAGTACTTCTGCTGGATCGTCTGGCGCTTGTCCAGCACCACCTTGGAGGACTTGTGGGGCGAAGCCTCGGGCGACGAGCTGATGGTGATCTCCGCCATCTCCTTCTCGCGCTTGCGCCTCTCCACGAGCTGGGTCAGAATCAGCTTGGCCTGCTTGAGGTCGTGGTTCGCCTTGGTCTTGTAGACGGCCCGCACCATGTTGGGCGTCACTGTCTGGAACATCTGCTGGAGCAGCTGGAGGTCCCTGTCCGGCGGGGCCCTCGCCATGATGTTGGACCCGTTGAAGGCAAACTTCTCCCGGAGCCCCGCGCCGCCGCCCTTGGAGAAGAGCCTCGAGTGGTGGTACTGCGGCGACGCTGCTAGCGGCGACGACTCGGGCACTTGCACGACGGGCTTCTCCGGCGTTTCCCCCATCGTGGCGTTACTGAGGCTTGGTGGAGTTGGAGCGCGTTTTTTCTTCGCGTACATCACCAATGCGCTACAGGGTCTGGGGCTGTGGGTCCAACGGGCGCGGCCAGCTGGGCTCCGGCAGCCAGGACGACCTCGACGAGCTCAGCGTGGTGTGCGAGTTCGGTAGCGGGGTCCGGCGCATCGCCTGTGGCGGCAACCACACGCTCGTGCTTCTCGAGAGTGGCGAGGTGTACGCTACGGGGGACAACTCGCACGGCCAGCTGGGGCTCGCTACTGACGCCGTCAGCGTCTTCACGAGGCTGCCGGGGCTCTGGAAGGACTGCTCTGCCGGGTGGGACTTCTCCGTGCTGGTTTCGCCGCGTGATGAGGTGTACACGATGGGTCCCAGCACGCGGTGGCTGGAGACGGCGTTTGCGGCGCCAGTGGTGGGTGTCAAGTCCTGCCTGGACCACTCCGTGGTGGTGCTGGCGAACGGCGAGGTGCTGGGCTGGGGCAACGGCCGCAACGGCAAGTTGGGGGAGCCGCGGGCATCGGTTAGCGAGCCCCGGCTCGTGGCACTGGGGGTGAGCCAAGTGGAGCTGGGCAGGGACTTTACTGCGGTGGGCACAGCGGGCGGTGTCAAGATCCTGGGCAGGGACAGGACTGGGGGCCGGCTCCCACGGTGCTGGAGCTCGTTCCACGCCATGTGGAGCTCAGTGCACTTTGTGGAGGGCCCGCAAATCACCTCGCTGGGCAACAACAGCCACAACCAGCTTGCGCCGCCCAAGGGGCCCTTCAGCCTCGTCTCAGTGGGCAGCGAGCACGGCATCGTCGTAAACGGCGCCAGTGTGGTGTGCTGGGGGTGGGGGGAACATGGCAACTGTGGGCCGGGCCCCAGCAATGGGCCCACAGAGCTCCACACGTTTGGCCCGGACGAGATTGTGCTCATCCAGGGCGGGTGTGCCACTACGTGGGTCGTCACTATATAAATGTCTGGAAGTATCTTTCCCATATTCATCTGTCACACAGGCTCACACGAACTAGCACGCGAAGATGGAAAATATGTAAAAACTTCAGAGTTGATCTGGGGCAATGGTATCGAATCACCATCATGGAAGCTCAGGTGAAGCTTCTTAACTGCCCACCGCTTTGGCAGTGGACACCCGAAGCCTTTCGGGGACGGCGCCACGGCCATGGCTGGAGCTCCATACAGTGGTCCCCCGCCCGCCGTGGCGCCTCGCTCGTTGGAATAATGGAGAGCCTTCTAGAATGGCAATTTTTTTTTCTCCAGCACCGGGTATAAGAAAACGCGATTCGCGCACTCCCCCATCGCTGCCGGTACTGGATAAGCGCACTCTACACCACTTGTCTTCAATCGACCCTCACACTCACAATGTTCGGCTCGTGCTGCTCTGGCCGGCCGCTCCAGATGGCAGACCAGGTGGACGCCAACAAGTATGCGTTAAACATCCAGAACGGTACCAAGATCTCGCACATCGCCATCTTCCTACTCCCCAACGTGGAGCTCGATCCGGCCTTCACCGCTCTCATATACTTCCAGCTTCCCAACAGCGACTTCCGCCTCTTTGGATCGCTCTCGGCTGCAAAGCCCAGCGCCATCTTCAAGCTCAACAATGCCCAGCACTCGCAGTCGCAGATTATGGATGACGAGATGGATACCGACGAGGGCGACCCAATGAACAACATCACGGTGGGCATTTCGATTGAGCCGACGGCGGAGGCGGAGAGGCAGCTTGAGATGTCCCGCACATCGGCGCCTAAACAGATTGCCTCAACCGCTCACAGCTCAGCGGTGTCGCCATCGAACCCCAACACGACTGCTCAGCTGGCTGGCAAGATTGTGAAACACGCTTACAACTACCTCACGGGCTTTGTCGATGATAACGGCAATGTGAGCATAAAGTACTTTGATACGTGGTGGGACAAGTTCCGCACAAGGTTGGCCAACGACCCAAAGTTCCTGGATGCTGAAAATGAATAGATACAACGATTAACGACACCAATTAACTTCACCCCTCCACGTAATATACAATATAGTAGAGTTCCATTCTATTACAACTCGTCTGTTAAGGCCTTTCTAAGACCCATTGGGTTGCCAAACACGAGGTGTCTAGCCTCTAGCAGCTTCTGATGCAGTGCTTCGTCACCATCTCTCTTGGAAAGCTTCCTCGTCTCCACCTCCCCAGACAGCCACGTCATAAACTCGTTGCCAGCCTTGAGCGATTTGTCCGCCTTCTTTAGCTCCACAAGCTTGTCGAAAATGGTCTCCAGAGTGTTATTGTCCGTGACATCACCCTTGGAGAGAGACCCTTCAATGGCCCGGAAAAGTTTGGCAGATAATTCTGCATCGTCATCACGTTTGACAACATGGCTCTGCAGGTCGTCCAAGATCTGAATGGCTCTCACTTGTGAGTCTGGTCTGAGATCTGGAAACACGCTCAAAATGTTGTCTCTGCCGTTGGACTCGACAAACTCTCTCGCATTCTCAGGAGTCTGCACTAGAGTGGAAATCACTCCTAGCACTCTCTTCTGAATAACAGCCTCAGAGTCTTTGAGCCCCAGCATCAGGGGCACAAGCACCTGTCTAATATCCACCTTCTCCAGAGCCTCCGGGTTGTGGCGCAGTGCCTGTGCGATAACCCTCAAGGACAACTCCCTCACATCTTGAGACTTCTCGGAGAATCCCAGGGCAAATAATTGGCTCATAACGGCAGGATCTGAGATGGCAATGCCATCCTTCAAGTTGTGCGAGTGCTCGCTGAGTGCCTCTAAAGCCTCAACGAGCCCCTCACTGAAGTCGCCCTTTGATATATACGCGAGGGCATCTTCTAGTGCCATGTGTATCTTCGAGCTTTGCGCAGCCATTTTGAGTCTGTCAATCTCGTCGTCGTAATCTTCCTCCTCTTCTATGTACACGGTGTTCTCCTCCGGAGCCTCGTCCACAACGACAACTTCTCTCACGCTTTGCTCAGGAACTGAAAGTCTTGCAGATTTCTCTCCAGTCTGCCAATCAATACGAATGTCGAGCCCCTGTGGGATAACTTGACCCTCTCTAATCGGCTGCCACTCGTTTGTGGGGGTAAAATCAACTGGATAGCACTCGCTGCCTTGCGGACAGATCTCTTTCGGTATTACCACGGCACAGGCTGTGAGCAAAAGCGATGCAGTAAATAAAAGCATGGGGTTACCCAATATAGTGCCTGGTGCTCAGCACTAAAGATGTAAAGAGCTATCGTACACTTCGCTAGTGGCAAATATGCATTGTGTCACTATTGACACGATGACGTGGCAGATAAATTCAATAGAGTTGACATTTACTAATGAGACTTTGGGAAAACTAGGCCAAGGCTCCCATCGGGTCATATACTGGTAGGACGGTGTACTCACCGCTCTTCCAGATCTTGGTGAGCTCCTTAGGTGCCAACTTTGAGCTCGTCACAACTTGATACACATACTCCTCAAACCACTCGCTTGATGCCACAAAGTAGCCCTTATTCCCGGCATCTTCACCCCACGAATTCTCAATACGATATCTCTGGACCTTGCCATCAACAATGTGCACCGCTGTGATCACCATAGCGTGGGTCATGGCGGAAGAACCCGTCTGCAAACGTTCCGCCTTTGTCATGTTGAGACTGGTGTTGAAGGCAAGATCATAGTTGAACGCCTTGGTGTCGAGGATTCCTGAGCCACGTTCTGAGAACTTGCCAACATCTGATCCAAAGAAGACGGGCAATCCAGCTTTCAAGGCCGTGACCACCGCATCAGAAAGAACAGAGGCAGGGACATTCACATAATCGATAGGCTTGCCGCCCACCACGTTATTCAACCGATCAATTGTGTAGAGTTTGTTGTATTCGTTTCTCGGGTCATTGATGAGCGAGAAAGTTGAGTCAATGCTGAGGTCAACGAGCTCCGAGAAAGCCTTGGGAGTGATGCTCTTGCTGAACACAGACCCGGCTTTGTCCTTGTAATCCCAGACAAAGGCTTGATCCGGCTTCGGTGGAGGACCAAGAGTAAGGGCGAGGATGTTGTAAATCTCTCGCATCTGCGCATCCTTCACCTTGAGGATTTGGTCCTTGGACGCCTTCTTTTCCACGAGATTTCTGAGAACAAGAGCAAACTCCTTAAGTTTGTTCACCAGCAGGTAGTTCATTGGGGACGAATTAGTGGCATGGTAAGAATCGTCATAGATAGTCTTAGGCACGAGGCCGTACTTTGCAACCAAGTTCACAATCATGTCCCACTGTCCGCCATCACTGAGGCCATTTGTGAGAATACTCTGCACCACACGGGACTCCAAGGGCATATCAGCAGTCTCAATGACATTTGTAAGCAAATAGTTGGCTTTCTCGAGCTTGTCATAAAAGAAAAGATAGTTCTGGGACAACTCAAACTTCTCGAGGTTGAACTTCTTCATGTAGGCGATGCGGAAGCAAGATGTACTCGCAAACATCCAGCACCGTCCACTCGATCTCTGGTTAGTCACAGGCGACCCCTCTAGTGGTATCTGTAGATTCCAAATATCCACTGAGTCCTTTGTGAGACTACCAGTGTTCTTGATGACTTCGGGAATCGCATTGTGGGTGAGAGCATTAATTGTGAAAAGGTTCTTGCGGTCTGAGAGCAGATCATCTTCCCATGATTTCACTGCACCTAGGGACACAGGTTCCTCGAACGTACGAGACCCCAGCGGGAGCTGGTCGTTTTTCTCGTTGATGGACTCAGCATACTGGTATTTTTCAATGCTTTGCTTCTCAATTGGCTTTGAAGGCGTGGAACCCATCTTGTTTAGTGTATCAAAGTGGGTGACAAAAGCCAGTAGATTGGAATGGCGGCATGCAGCTGATAAGGGCGCGATTTGCCATGACAGGATTTCGTTCACTTCTACGTCTCTACACTAATTACGCAGAAAGCTTTATAAATGCAATATGCCTCGTCACTTGTTTGCCTTTTTGAACTCGGTGGAGCGCTTGGTGTGTCTTGGCTTTTTCACACGGCCCTTGCCGTTCTTGACACCCACCACGCGGTCGCCCTTCTTAGCTCTTGTTCCCTCAATAATCTGTCCAGCTGTAGCTCTGTCAGCCTTTCCCAACACACGTCTTGCTCTTCCAAGCTTGGTCTTCTGCGCATCTGAGAGATTTGCTGTCTTGCCAGTAGTTGGAGCTGCTTTCATCTTCTTGGATCTCGTGATTCTGAGCTTACGCTTCTTCTCACCGAGTTTCTTCTCATGGAGCATAAGTGCCTTGGTTACCGAGAGGAAGTCCTTGAACTGCACGTAGCCGAATCCCTTACCCACGTTCGTCTTGGAGTCACGAACGATCCGTACAAACTCGATTTCGCCGCACCCACTGAAGATGTTCCACAATTCCTCCTCCTTCTCTTCAAAGTCAAGGTTGCCGACAAAGATGGATCTCTTGTTATCCACCTTTGCTGGGTGTGACACAGAGTCCACTCGGAGATGGTGATCTAGCAGCACTGCTCCGTTAGACTTGAGGGCCTCACGAGACGCCTCCTCGGTCTTGTACACAACGTAAGCATTCACAGAATCTCTCGAAGGATGCATCTTTTGCTGGACAAAGGCTGCCTTTCTCGGTAGTGGCTCGCTGAAGGCAATTGATCTGAATCTGATGGACTCCACACTGCCGTGCTGTGAAAAATGCTTCTTGAATTCTTTGTAGTCTTTCTTGGATGTTATCACATTAGAGCTGAGATTCCCGACAAATACCGTTCTCTCGGCCTTGGCGATCTCTTCTTCCTTGAGGTCCACCTTCTTAGCCGTCTGAGCCTTGGCCTGAGTCTCAGCCTCAGCCTCATCTGCACTACTGTCATCACTGTCATCTTCACTTTCAGCTTCCTTGTCATTCTCAACCACTTTCTCGTCGTTCCCCTGGGTGAGAAGTCTCTCCATGTACTTGCCCTCGAGATCGTCATCTTCATCGGCTCTCTTCTTCTTCTTCTTTGGAAGTGCCTCCTCCTGTATTTGCTCCCCTTCTGAATCGTCTTCCTCATCATCCTCGTCCATATCTTGGTCTTCATCTTCGTCCTCGTCCATCGCCTCGTCATCATCCTCTTCAGCGACCTCAGCTCTTACGATAGGCTCCGGTTCCTTTACATCAACCACTGTTCTCTGTTTGACGGCTCTCTTAACAGGTCCTGCGCTTTGCGAGAAAAGGCCTGTGACGGCATCGTCCTTCTTGGCCGACTTGAAGAGGTCCACAATGCCCATGGTGCTACAAGTGCAGTTTCCTAGAAGCTCATCGCCTGAAAATTTATCTGAGCTGCCATCTTCCGGATTCGGACGCGCGCAGTATTAAAGAAAGTTACCCGGCTCGGTCGAGGGCTCGATAGGGAAATTAGAGCACTGGGGCAGACAACATCAGCAACTCAAACGATTACATCTGCAACGCTATAGATAAAGAGACCACACGGTTGTTATCCAGAGATACAATTAAGAGGAGAGGTTCAGTATAGCTCCATTGATTGTTGTTCTTCGTCAGGATGACAGACACAGAGACGGTCAACAGAAGTAAGTCAAACGCCTCGCACAATCTAACCGCAGAAGACGTCCTCAGCGACATCGGAAAGACATCGCCACTCACAGATCTCAGCTCGCCGTCTCCACCATATAAGGACGATGACACGAGGAAGCGGAATCCCCGGAATGCCAGTGTTGCTTCCTACGAGTCATCTGACTTGAGCGATTTAGACTCCGAGGCGGAGACAGAAAAGGACCCAGGGACACCAAAGTCACAGCTTGCCAGTCTCGTCAGAAGCACGGAAGACATGGATGTGACCCTCAAGGGCATCGATGAAGAAACAGAGCTGAGTGAAGTGGAGGTGGAGATGTCAGCGGTAATGGAGGAGCTACGAAAGAGCGAGACAAGCACAGAAAGCGGCATCAGCGCAAGCACATCAGTAACGAGCGAAGGCGCTAAGCGGAAGTCTGACGAAGATGTGGAACTGAATAAGAGACGGAGGCTAGACGTGACAGAAGAGCAAGACGATGCTGGATCCAAGAGCGAAGGTGCTGATCTTGATGAAGCTGCTGAGGCCAAAGACGAGCCTAGCGAGATCGACGCTACCACGCAGATTGCCGATGAAACCAGCGTGATCCTCGGAGAGACGGAAATCAAGCCTGAGGTTGAGGCAAGTGCTGAGTCCGATGTTGCAGTTAATGGTAACGCTGAAGCAGAGATGACTACCGATGCCGATGGAAATGCGCTGGACACAACAGTGGATGCCGACGATGATGATGCCGGGGAGGAGGAGAGTACAACTGCTGCTAATACCACCAAAGCTGACGATGCCGATATCGATGAGGCTGACGCCCTGGACAAGACCGGTGACAATGACAACTCTGCCGAGCAGGAAAATGAGGGTGACGAGGAGGAGCCAGAAGATGAAGATGAAGAGGAGGAAGAAGAGGAGCTCACCGAGGAACAGCTTCAAGCCAAGCAGCGCGAGGCTGAAGCAGAGCTCGAGAAACAGAAGATCCGCAAGGAGGCGATGCAATTCCTGACAGAGATTGAAATAGACTTTGCCGAGCTACGAGACCGCTTATACGAGGACAAGATGGCGCGCTTCAAGTCGGAACTCGAGATGTGTGAAAACGGATCCCATCCAGAGCTTCAGTCTGTGTATACGAGGATATCTGCTCATAAAGAGGAGCGTGTGAATCTCTCGCTTATGAACCAGCGATACAAACTGGAATGCATTAATCGCCAGATCAAGGCTCAAAGGACTGCGGTACATCAACAGTTCTACAAACGAGTGTCTGACTTCAGAGCCTCCTACATACGGGACATCATGCACAAGTGGGACCAGACAAATCGGGAACGCCGCGAGATGGACTTTGACTTTGTGCCCAAGTACAGCTATCGAGCACCGGAGTATGTTGACGAGATGGTGGATGAGAGGGAGCAGAGAAACCACGAAATCAGCAATCTGGTTGGACTGCAATACTACTATGGTTTCCCTACTGCCCCAAAGCTCAATGCCGTTGAGGGCGATGAGTTAGAAAATGAGCTTGTGGCTATGAGGGCACCGCCATAATAGGTGGCTACGATAATTCACGTTAGATTACAAATATTTGGTAGCTACAATATTCATTAACGTTTTAGATTTACATACACAGTTTATCTGAGTGGGATGAATCTGTTGGTAGCGGCACCGGCTCTACCGTGTCTGACTGGGGTGTAGGTGATGGAGAACTCACCAAGGTAGTGGCCAACCATCTCTGGCTTGATCTCAACAGTGTTGAAGACCTTACCGTTGTAGACACCAACAACAGAGCCGATCATCTCTGGAACAACAATCATGTTTCTGAGGTGAGTCTTGACAACAGCTGGCTTCTCACCCTCTGGGGTGGCGAGCTTAGCGCTTCTAAGCTTCTTGATGAGACCGAGTGGCTTCTGGTTAAGACCTCTCTGGAATCTTCTTCTGACACGGGCGTGAGCGAGCTTGGCGAACTCCTCAGATGGCATCTCAAGGAGGTCCTTGAGGTCGACACCTCTGTAGGAGAAGGTCTTGAAGATTCTGTTCTTTCTGGAGGCAGGGGCTATTGTTAGTACTGAATAGGTGAAACTTGGTGGTGGCTAGGTAATGCCCGTCATTTCGTAGTCCTTTGGATCGGTTGGTTCCTTCGACTCGTTGCTGTGTAGCTATCCACACTCTCTATAGAGTTCCGACATTGGTTCAACATCTCCGTCCACCGATGAATAGATTGATTCCTTCTCTTTGCAATAATATGCTCCACTGACAGAATAGCACCTAACACCTCCAAACTGTATCACATACCTTCAGACATGATGATCTTAACTTCTGTTGTGTTGGAACTCTTGTTGAAGCTTGAAGTAAATTTTCAGGGCGTCGCGCCGGGAGCAGAGGGCACTGGGCTCTGCGCTAGGAGTTTCGCGACAACATCCAGACATTCTGGCCTACTCCATGCCTTTTCTGTGACTGCTTTCCCCTTGCTTTGCGCGAAGCAACGCGACTCACACTACGGGCAGTGGAAAACATCCGCACACCACTGGTGACCCGGGCTGCCCTGGGGCCGTAGTATGTGGAAAATTGTTGAAGCGAACTGTTCTGCTAGATACACAACACAAAAAGTGAGTTTATTACGGTCATGTCACGGGGATTAGCGTACGACAGAGAGTGCAACGATAGTGGATAAGGAGTCATAATGCCAATTTGAAACACAGGCGGAACGATGAAGTTTCAGGAAGATGGAGATAAGTTGTCCCACAAAGGCTAATAGACCAAATACAGAGACAAGAGCCTTCTCAACGCATTTTATCAATCACGAGGCGATACTACACTACCGAGTGGCCAACAAATCCCAGGAATTGCAGAATCAACGGCCCGAATGGAGTCTATGCCTTCAGTCTACACTAAAACCCACGACAACTCTAGGGTTCAATACTAACAATCAGTGTCCAAGTACCTTGCTGCTTACTTGCTTTTGAACGCTGCTGGTTCTACCCCATCTGCCGACTCCATCAAGACCGTGCTCGAGTCTGTTGGCATCGAGGTTGAGGAGGCTCAGGTTTCCTCCCTTCTCGAGGCCCTTGACGGTAAGTCCGTCGAGGAGCTCATTGCTGAGGGTAACGAGAAGTTGGCCTCTGTTCCATCTGGTGGTGCTGGTGCCGCTCCAGCTGCCGGCTCTGCTGCTGCTGCTTCTGAGGATGCTCCAGCTGAGGAGGCTGCTGAGGAGGCTGCCGAGGAGTCCGACGACGACATGGGCTTCGGTCTCTTCGACTAAGCACAAAAATGCTAAATCTAATGTATTGTACAGGGTAGCTTGAGTAGTGTGCTTAGTGATTGTACGCCTTAGTAACTTTACACAGACTTCCCAAAAGGGATGCGATTCTTTGCCGCACGCGGATGTGGCGCCAGCAGGAAACCTCTCTAGCTACCGACAAAGCCATGGCAAGGGCCTACCGTGTGTCTAGATGGTATCATAACACCCTCGTAGACACTTCTAGCGACTTGCCGCACCCAATTGGCCCCCCTGTGGTCTTTGCGGGCCCGCCGATGTGTCAACCGCCACACCGATCACGACAGAGCGTGTGCAACCGCGCACTATAGGCAGAGGTATATATATGGGCATCGCCGCTGCCAGCCCCTTAGAAAGCATCAAAAGTCAGTAATAATGTCCCGTTTCTCCACCAGAGCCGTCCACGTTGGCTCCGAGCCTGACGCCACCACCGGTGCCGTGATCCCAGCCATCTCGCTCTCCACCACTTTTGCACAGGGAGCCCCAGGTAAGCCACTGGGCATCTACGAGTACTCGAGATCTGCCAACCCAAACAGATCCAACTTCGAGACTGTGATTGCCAACCTCGAGAACGCCAAGTACGCCCTGGCCTTCTCCTCCGGCTCCGCCGCCACCGCCACCATCTTGCAGAGTCTTGCCCAGGGCTCCCACGTTGTCTCTGTGGGCGATGTCTACGGTGGTACCCACAGATACTTCACCAAGGTGGCCAACACACACGGTGTCACCACGGAGTTTGCCCAGGACATTGTCGCTGAGCTTCCAGCGCTGCTGAAGCCAGAGACGCGGCTCGTGTGGATCGAGACCCCATCGAACCCAACGCTCTCCATCACCGACATCGCCAAGGTGAAGGAGATCATCGCCAAGTCCGGAGGCGACATCAAGCTTGTCGTGGACAACACCTTCCTCTCGCCATACATCTCCAACCCTCTGGACCACGGCGCAGACATTGTGGTGCACTCTGCCACCAAGTTCATCAACGGCCACTCGGACGTTGTGATGGGTGTTGCCGCCACAAACGACGAGGCCATCTACGAGAGACTCACCTTCTTGCAGAACGCCATTGGTGCGATCCCATCGCCATTCGACTCCTGGCTCGCTCACAGAGGTGTCAAGACCCTGGCCCTCAGAGTCAGAACCGCCGCCACCTCTGCGCAGAAGATTGCCGAGTACCTCGACAAGTCCGAGTACGTCCAGGCCGTCAACTACCCAGGCCTGCCTACCCACAAGGGCTACGACGTGGTGAAGAAGCAGCACAGAGACGCCCTCGGAGGCGGTGTTGTCTCCTTCAGAGTCAAGGGCGGCGCCGAGGCTGCCTCCAAGTTCACATCGAGCACCAAGCTCTTCACCCTTGCCGAGTCGCTTGGCGGCATCGAGTCGCTGCTGGAGGTGCCAGCCATCATGACCCACGCTGGTATCCCAGTTGCTGAGAGAGAAAAGTCCGGCGTCTACGACAACCTCGTGAGACTGAGTGTGGGCATTGAGGACGTGGAGGACCTCATTGCGGACATTGAGCAGGCCCTCAAGGCCTCCGCCTAATGTAATAGACGAATAGAGCTAGAGCGTTGTAGGCCAATTGGATCGACACCAATTGTGTCGCAGAGTGTGGCTACCGCGCAGCCCTTGTGGCGCGTGCCGGTGTGGCTGTGCGTGGCGTATCGCCTAGTCACGTGAAATCCTCACATCACCACCACAACACTCAACTCCTCTACATTTTTCACTCTAGCCCGTAGACTGCACCAACGATGGCCACTAACATCACCTGGCACCCTAACCTCACGTACGACGAGCGCAAGGCTCTCACAAAGCAGTCCGGTGTCACCATCTGGCTCACCGGTCTGTCAGCCTCGGGCAAGTCCACCATCGCGTGTGCCCTTGAGCAGTACCTCCTCCAGCACGGCGTCTCTGCCTACAGACTGGACGGTGACAACATCCGCTTCGGTCTCAACAAGGACCTCGGCTTCTCCGAGGCGGACCGTAACGAGAACATCCGTCGTATCTCGGAGGTTTCGAAGCTCTTTGCCGACGCAACCTCTGTGGCCATCACCTCCTTCATCTCCCCTTACAAGGCGGACCGTGACAACGCCAGAAAGCTCCACGAGGAGTCTGGCCTGCCGTTCGTCGAGGTGTTTGTCGATGTGCCTCTCGAGGTTGCTGAGGAGAGAGACCCTAAGGGCCTCTACAAGAAGGCCAGACAGGGTATCATCAAGGACTTCACGGGCATCTCTGCCCCTTACGAGGCCCCAGAGAAGCCAGAGATCCACCTCCACACTGACAAGTCGTCTGTGGAGGAGTCCGCCAACATCATCATCGACTACCTGAGGGAGCAGAAGTACATCTAAAGCATAGAGGTTTACGGTAATACAGTAGCTTTAGACAACAATAATTTACACAGGGCTCCGGATCCTACTTGTAGCAAATGGAAAGCGCCAACGCTAATAATTTACAACTCAACACCGCCAGCACTAACTCCGCTTCAAACTGTTGAGACGAGCCTCGAGGTCCATATCGTCCCCCACAGCCTGAGGCACCTGCTGCGGCTCTGGAAGCGCAATCCCGCTGGGAGTCTCTCCCATCTGGGCATTGAGGTCAACGCCGATCTCGTCTAGCACCTTGTTCACGATTTCATCCGCCTCCTCATCCTCCTCAAGCTCGTCACCCATCGCATCGTCCACAGCGTCGTCAATCATCTCCTGTCTCTGGTCCATCATGTCGTTCTCCCTCTCAAACTCCATCGCAATCTTCTGGAGCTGTGGCAGGTTCATCGACCTGTTCATCGTGCCCAGCAGCTTTGTGGCGTCCCGCATCGACATTGCCATCTGGTCCGAACTTCTCACAGCCTGAATTCTGAGCGAGATCGCTTGTAACTGCGTCTTCATCGTGTTGAACTTCTCCACGTACCGTCTCGTTCTCACAAGGTCCTTGGCCTGGATCTTACAGGCCCCCATTTGCCCATTTCTCGCAGACCGCTTGATGTCCTGAATCAGCTTCTTCTCCTGGGCCTCGAGTTTCTTGCGCTCTCTCTCGAGCTCCCGCTGAGTCCGATCCAACGCACGCTGGTTCTTTCTTAGCCGCTCCTGCGGTGTTAGCCGCTTTCCAAAAGCCCATTCAAAGAGCTGCATCGGTGGTGTGTGGAGAGTGTCTAGATAGTGAGTTGATAACGCCTCTGGCAGAAAAAGCGCGATATCCACAACCCACACCCTTAAAACATGTCCAAGCTCTCGTCCCTCAGGCTGCTGGAGTCGTACCTGGAGGACCTTGCCTCGCAGGTGGACGAGGCTCGTAGGCTCAGGGAGCTGGAGACTTCGTCGGACGAAAACGACTTTGAAGTGCGCAAGTCGCTAGAGAAGATTACAAAGTTCTTGCAACGCAACGACGATGGGTATGTACAACTAAGCCATTGCTAACATTGAAGCGACGACTACGACGAGCTGTATCAGCAGTACGAGGAGATTCTGAGCGACGTGCCCTTTGACACCTCTGCCTACGTCTACGAGAGGAACGCCACAGTGTTGCAAAGCCAGCGCAAGGAGCCCTCTGACAAAAAGTCTGTGCGGTTCAACGACACACCGGAATTCGCCCAGGAGGAGCAGTTCAAGCCGTTCACAGACGAGGAGGCCCTCTTTGAAGGCCGCAGCATTGAGGAGGAGAGCGTCGAGTCCACAAACCAGGAGATGTTCATCCAGCACCAGCAGCAACTGCTACAACAGGACAATCACCTGGACTCGCTGGCACAGAGTGTGCGGCGGCAGCACGGGCTTGCGACGGGCATCAACGAGGAACTACAGGAGCAAAACATCATGCTGGACAATCTGGAGTCGCAGCTGGACTCGAGCGATACGCGGCTCTCCAAGGGCCAGCGGAGACTCAGGAAGTTCGAGCGGGTGGCCAAGGAGAATGGCCAGTGGCTGACGATTCTGGCGCTGGTTGTGATCCTGGTGTTGCTGCTAGTGGTGCTCAACTGACGATAATGATGTATTAGATGCGAAATATGAATGTGCAAGTCGTGATAATGCAATGTAACAGGGGCATCAAGCCGAAACGTGAAGGGGCGTAAGGAACAGGCTCAGCGGTCTCTGCTCAGAAGCGCAGGTGCTGGTAGTCTCTCTGAGGGCTGAACTGGTAGTCTCTCTGAGGGCTGAACTGGTACTCCCTCTGAGGGCTGAACTGGTAGTCTCTGTGTGAGTTCAGGTAGACTCTCTGGCCGGGCTTCGAGGGAGTCGAGTAAGGCGACATCACCTGTCTCTGCAGCACCGTTTTGAGCCTTGGAGAGGAGTCTGGCGTCCGGGGACAGAACTCGGCCTCGTCCTCCATCAAGAGCGACTTGCTTTCGCTGATCTTGGCACGGGCGGCAAACGCCTCGCGCTGCTGCTGGGCCTGGATCGTAGCTGGCGATGGTGGCTGTCTGAGCTTTAGCCTCTGCTGGTACTTGAGCTGCTGTACCTGCTGTGGCGTGAGATACGGCGATCTGTTCATGGTTGTTTACTAGCGAGAGCCAAAAAATTGCGCGCTGTCTCTTCAAAACACCATGCGGGGGCTTCTACTGAGGCCCGCCAAACGCCTCAAGATCGGGGCACTGGCCCAGGCTCAGGGCCCAGCCCGCACTCGGTTTGCCCCGTCGCCCACGGGCTTTTTGCACATGGGCTCGCTGAGGACTGCTCTCTACAACTACCTGCTCGCGAAGAGCACGGGCGGCCAGTTCCTGCTGAGGCTGGAGGACACTGACCAGAAGCGGCTCGTGGCTGGAGCCGAGGAGAGTCTCTACGAGTCTCTGAAGTGGTGTGGCCTCGTATGGGACGAGGGCCCGCTCGTAGGAGGTCCCCACGGGCCCTACAGACAGAGCGACCGCTCTCACATCTACAGAAAGCACATTGATACTCTGCTTGAATCGGGAGCCGCCTACCGGTGCTTCTGCTCCAAGGAGAGACTCGATACCCTCAGGGCCTCGGCACAGAGACTCCAGCCCCCGACCACAGCCTCCTACGACCGGAATTGCATCCACATCTCCAAGGAGGAGTCTGCGCAGAGGGCCAAGACTCAGGAGCACACGATCCGGTTCAAGGCGCCGCCCAAGTACCCGCAATTCGAGGACCTGCTCCACGGGAAGCTCGATCTACAACCACAGGTGAACCCTGAAGACGTGAGGTACGACGACCAGGTGCTTGTCAAGTCCGACGGGCTGCCCACGTACCACTTTGCCAACGTGGTGGACGACCATCTGATGGAGATCACGCACGTGATCCGGGGCGAGGAGTGGCTTCCATCAACTCCCAAGCACATTGCCATGTACGAGGCCTTTGGATGGCAGCCTCCCAAGTTTGTGCACATCCCGCTCTTGACTTCCACGCACGACAAGAAGCTGAGCAAGCGTTCCGGCGACACAGACGTGAGGAACTTCAGAAAGCGTGGGATCTTGCCTGAGGCTCTTGTGAACTTTGTAGCACTATTTGGGTGGTCTCCGAAGGCTGAGAAACGGAGTGAGATCTTGTCGTTGCAGGAGCTCGTGAAGCTCTTCAACGTTGCAGACCTCACGAGGGGAAACGCCAAGGTGGATGACACAAAGCTCTTTTTTTTCAACAAGCACTATCTCGGTGAGAGAATCAAAAGAGACGACACTGAGGTGTTTGAGATGGCTTACGAAGCACTACAGCAGTACAGCGTTTCTCGAGACAAGGCTGCTGCTTTGGTGAAGCAGGTGGCTGAACACCTCACAACCATCAACGACATCACCAAGTTCTACTACCTCGTGACGGATGTGGACTTGTCGAATGAACATGCACAGAAATTTATGGAGACGAAGCCCGATACAGCCGAGACCATTCTCCGGGCATTCTCACACTTTGACGATGTCAATGCCACCACAGAGAAGCTTGTCGAGAGCGGGATTGCTAAAAAGGATGTGTTCCAGACGCTGCGCTTTGCCCTCTCAGGCAGCGTTCCAGGATTGAAGATCCCACTGCTGATCGACTTCATCGGTAAGGAGGAGGCTCACAAGAGAGTGGCTCGTGCTATTGAAGTTTTGCAAAAGGGGGAATGAAGACGCTTGTACATAATCAAAAGAATATAGAACGCAAAACGAAGTAGTAGATCACTACGTGCCATGTCTATACCAGGTTGTTTTGTATTAAAACCTCTGAATACGCCGATACCAGAATGAAGGGTTGGATCACAGAATCACACATCTGAGTCTCCTGCGTCTTCTACTTACGGGAGCCACGTCGCTCATGTCATACTCCGATGTCTTGTAGTAGTCGCTATTGGCAGTGCCCTGCTTCGTCTTCTTCACGGGACGCTTGCGGAAGGGATTCATCGAGACGGGCTCGTCCTCGTAGAAAGCCTTCATGGCTGTGGTGATGGCCACGTTGAAGATATGGGCCACGTTCTCCGTCGTCTTTGCTGAGCACCGGATGTGCTGTGAAGCACCAATCTCCTTGGCGAGCTCCTCGCCCTCACTGAAGGTGACACTCTCCTCCAGATCCGTCTTGGTACCCACGACGATAATGGGCACTCCGGGGCAAAAGTGCTTCACTTCGGGACCCCATTTGTCGCGTATGTTTTGCAAGCTGATTGGGTTGTTCACAGCGTAGCACACAAGCAGCACATTCACTTCTGGGTAAGACAGGGGACGTAGCCTATCGTACTCCTCCTGACCTGCTGTGTCCCATAGTGCGAGCTCGATCTTCTTACCCGTGGAACTCGTCACGTTGGTGATGTAGTTCTCAAAGATCGTGGGCACGTAGGCCGTGGGGAACTCGCCTTGCGAGTAGGATATAAGCAGACACGTCTTACCACACCCACCGTCTCCCACCACCACCAGCTTGACGTGGTAGTCGGCTCGCTTTCTCTGCGAGTCCAGCTCGTACGTATCCACCTCGTGGATCGGCTCCTGTGCTATAGTCTCCTGCTGAGGCTCCTTGGCCTTGTCATAGGGGTTATCAAAGGAGGAACTCACCACCTTGAAGCTATCAGACACCCTGTTGGAATTATAATGGGGGTTGGAGAGTGTGCTCATGGCCTTGTTGTGGTTTGTTTACAAGTGACATCCGCGACCGATGCAGCTGTCAAGATAGATGGCAACATGAAACTGATAGCGCGACCCATATTACAACTCCGTATCCTACAATCCTCGGTATCATATCGGTGCATTCTAAACTAGGTTAGTGCCAAGGTACTCCTTGAGGTCGCCAATCAGCGAGTCAACCTTGCCCTCGAGCATGTGGAGGCTCTCCTCAACAGAGTGGGCAATGCCCTCAGGCACTACAGACTCCGCCTCAGCGCCCCAGAACTCCGTCAGGTTCTGGCCAGCACCGTTGTAGATGAGCACGTTAGGCGTGTCGTCTGGGATGTCGGTGAGAACATCCTCGGTACCGTACGCAATGATCTTCTTCTTGAGCTGGGCCGGGGTGATGCCACCCTTGGCCGAGAAGAACTCAGACTCAGAGCCTGGCTGGAGCGACAGGTAGTACGTCAGCAGACCGGCAACGTGTGGCGAAGCCATCGAGGTACCAGAGAGAGTCGCGGTGGCGGTGTTGGAGCCAATGTAGGTCGACAAGATGTTCAGACCTGGGCCAAAGATGTCCACACACTTTCCGTAGTTGGAGAAGTATGCTCTCTGGTCAGAGAGGGTGGAGGCACCCACAGTGACAGCCTTCTCAGCAGCAGCTGGGGAGTAGTTGCAGGCGTCGGCATTGTCGTTACCGGCAGCCACGGCAAAGTGCAAACCAGCCTGCACAGCAGCATTCACGGCAAGGTCGAGAGAAGGCGACTTACCACCACCAAGAGACATGTTGGCAGTAGAGCCCTTGAAGCCCTTCTTGTTCTCCTTCACCGCCTTGGCGTGCGCGTTGGCAGCGTACTCAACGCCCTTCACAACGTCCGACATGGTACCGGAGCCGTTGGATCTCAAAACCTTGACAGCGACAATGTCCGCCTTCTTGGCAACACCATAGTGCTTGGAGCCGATGGTGCCGGCACAGTGGGTGCCGTGGCCATTGCCGTCAATGTCCTGGTCACCGGATGGGATTGTCGAGCCCCACTTGGCACGGCCCTCAAACTCATTGTGGTCGACATTGACACCAGTGTCGATGACATAGGAGGTGACACCGGCACCAGCCTCGTTGTCGTAGAGGTACTTGTTGAAGGAGCCGAGAGAGAGTGGCTCACGGTGCGAGATACGCGACAAACCCCATGGGGCTCCGTTCTGGGTGTCAAACTCCGATGCAAACACGAGCGAGTCCTGCTCGACAAAGGCAACGAGAGGGCTGCGGCGGATAAACTCCACTGTGGCCTCGCTGAAGTAGCCAAAGTAGCCATTCAGCAAATCAATCGAGAAGTGGTCCACCACTCCACCAACGTAGTCAGAGATCTCGTCAGCGAGGCCCTCAGCCTTGATGAACTCCACAAACGCCTCGTCAGCGTTGGAAGCCTGCTCGAGGTGCACCCTCTCGCGGTGGAAGGCAATATCCTGAGGCTTGAGGCCCTCCTTGAAGACGACAATGTAGCGGTTAGGGATAACGTTTGAGGAGGCAGACTGCGATGATACGAGAGGCGACGCCTCATTCTCAGGCAAAGGCTCGTGGTTAGCAATTGGTGCAGCGAGAACCGGCTCCTTAGCAATGGCGTCCTGCACGGTCAGCTTCTGGGAGAAGGTTCCGAGGTCAGGAATGACAAGAGCATGGGCAATGGCGGCCAGCACCGCAATAGGGAGGAGAGTAGACTTCATTTGAGTGCAAAGTTGTTGGTTCTTTGGACTCAATAAAGGGTGAGAAGTTGAGGGGGCGGGTGGCGAGCCTTTATAAGAGCAATCGCAATTCGCGGGGGCCCCACAAGTGGCCAGATAAGCCGATAAGCTGATTGCTTTTGGCCCAAAAGGGCAAGGAGCCTGGCCTGGCAGATTAGGCAGTGGTACGGTAGAGGTGTAGGAGCTATGGAGGACGAGTTGGGCGGGTTGGGTCTTGGTCTAGGGCCTATATTAAAGCCTGACTCAGCGTCAATGAGCCATTAAGACCGGCACAAGGGAAGACAGAAACACCACAGAAGGGCTTTAGCCAGGAACCCACTGTGGGACGTGACACACAGGACACACAGCCCGATGGGTCATAAGGAACTGCGTTTGCGTTTCAGCACGTCATCGTGTTGCCGATAACAAATGACACATCGCGATAAGGAAGATCTCAGGTCTAGAGGCATCAAGGTTTAAAGGCTCGAGCTCGGAGTGTTACTGGATCCAGGCTGGTACAGGCTCTGGGAGGCCTCGCTTTGGAGTCACATGCTGGTTGACAGGCCTGGCGGAGCGGCGTTGGTGACATCGGCACCAAAGCGCCCGGGCTGGAACTGGAATTAGCCGAATTCATCATCTAAGCCTATTTGGAAAGTAGCAGAGTATCCATAGACCCAACTACCGCTTCCAAGGCCTGTGGTGGCTTGTAATGGCCCTAGGTGGCGTGTAGTGGCAAAGGGCTGGCCTGAGGCTGGCATCGAGCGTGTTCGCGCACGGTACGCGCCGCACGCTTGTTTTCGTTTGGCTGGTTATACAGCCTCTACAAGAGCTTGGACTTTGCCCAGTACACACAGCTGGAAAGCTTAATGAACCAAGGAGTCGAGTACCAGAGGCGGCGCGACGTCCGCTCATCACCGAAGCGGGTGTCATCACAGACGATGGTAGCCGAGTCACCGAGTCGCCGAGTACCTTCCAATCACCTCTACGAACCGTATCGTGCCAACGACGTGGTGTTTGAGGACAGTCCCGAAGAGATCGAGGCCAAGAAGCGTGCTGCCAAGGCTAGGTCGAGGAACTCCAGCAAGCTGAAACTCTTCAAGAAGAACGAACCTGCCACGAGGCCAAGCGTCTATAGACATAGAAACGGTTCCGACGATAATCTCGAGCTAATGCCAACGATTGCCATGGGGTACGAGAACAGTCTCGACAAGCAGATGCGCAATATGCCCAACCCGGGTGAATTGAGAATTACGGGTAACGGATACTACTTCCGCCCAGATGAGAGTGATGAGGCCGATATTGAGCCGAGGTCAAGGAGCATAGAGAGGAACGCGCGGCCGGAAACTCCATCACACAGCACAACTAGAGAGGCAATTGAGATACCCTCGAGGCCCGAGTCACGCGAGAGGCCCACTATAACCCGGGACGTGAGTTTTGAGGAGCTGGTGGCCCCTGAGAAGAAGGCCAAGAAGGGGTACCTCAAAAAGCTCTTCAAGAAGAAACGCAGGCCCGAAAGCCCCGCGCCCTATGCAAATGAACCAGAGGTGCAGATGATAGACACTTCTCAAGCGGAGGATCCCGAAGCAATGGAGCCGCAGGATGCCACTATGGTGGACGTTTTCGCCACCATCCCTGTTCTGTCATACGTCTTTGGGCGAATTGACCAGATAGAGTCGCTATCTGACCAAACAAAGCTTCTGATCAAGATTGCCCTTCTTGTGTGGCTCATGTATGAGGTGCAAGCGGTTTGTGACTTTGTCAGGGGCCTTTTTACCCCAGAAGTGGCTTAGGTCATGTAAATAGACTCAAGGGGTGACTACATATCTGTGTGACCAGCTTCTCCACGATTCCCGTAGATAAGAGCCACGGCAAGTACCGAATACATCGAAGGTCACGTTTGCTGCAGAGGTGACCTTCTAGAAGCTGGACATACAGATGTGGTGTGAAAAAATTTTCATCTTCACCATACATTGCTAAAAAAAACATGCAGATCTTAGACACATTTGTACGCGAGAAAAATTTTGCAATCACCACGATATCTGCGCGCCATTGTGGCGCGTAACAGGAAGTGCGTTTTCTGGAGATAGTGATGTAAACAGATATAAAGACCGAGAGAGGTCCTACCAAGGACTTGCAACCACTGAGGATGTCACCGCAGGACGAGGACAAGAAGCTACACCGCAAGAAACACAAGAATTCTCGGTTGGGGTGCCCCCAGTGCAAGCAGAGACGCATCAAGTGCGATGAGACTCTGCCAGCTTGCAAGAAGTGCACTTCCAGAACAGTAAGTTTAAGTTGGACCCAATTCCTAACGCCAGATCCGGTGTGGATACCTGGACTACTCTGCGAGTGAGATAGAGGCTGTACGCTTGGCTCACTTTGAGGCAGAGGCATATCAGCAGGGGTACCAGAGCTATCCCGTGAAGTACATGTGGCCACAGAATGTCTACCCTCATGCCCCTGGCCATCCAGGTGCATTGCCCGCACATGTGCCAAGCTTTCATGCAATGGGCGGCCCAATGAGTGGACCGATGGGAGGCGCAATGGGAGGCGCAATGGGAGGTCCAATGGGAGGTCCAATGGGCGCGCCTCTTGGTGGAGGCCCCATGGCGCCTATTTCCGGAAGCATCCCAATGGGGATCCCAATTGATGTTTCTCACCCGGTACATCTCTCACAGGAAGCCAATGCCTACCCAGCTGAGGTGGATGCCCTAGGCATGGGTGGTGCCGAAGTGTCTCACAATGTGGAGATGTCTCATCCTCCAGACATGTCTCACGGCGTGTCTCATCCTTCGGAAATGTCTCATGGACCGGAAGTGCTGGCCTTGCAGGAGAAGGTGGATCTTACTGAGCTTGTGTATGCCTCAGAAGACTTTGTCGCTCCAAGCCCTGAAGAGATTCGGTCTTACGCACACCCAGACTCGTCCTCCACAAACTCATCCAAGCTCACCACTCCGCAGTCGCTTCCTACACCACAGTCTGCGGTGAGTATTGTGAGCGGTAAGCTGCAAGACGAGATCTACAATGCGTTGGGCCCAGAGCCCGAGCCGGCTGAGAGAGAGCTCGATCTGGCATCGCTGCTTTCTGTTCCTGGCGGGATGCCGCAGACGGTCACTTCTGCAAGCGGTAGTGTGACGTTACCGCTAATAACGCACCGGAGTGGCGAGCCACAGTATTCTCCACTCGTGTTCCCAGAGTACTTCCACGAGACGATCTCGGCCACATTTTCCCGTGTGTGGATAGTGAAGAGCATCTACGAGAAGATCACCGCTGCGATCCACGATGAGGAGTCGTTTGAAGTGGTCAATCTGCTGGGATACGCCTACCTGCACAGAGAGATGGCCTCGCTAGAGGGGCCGTTCCTCAAGAGACGGGCCAAGCTCATGCGCAAGGTGAGTGCGGAGCTTCAGGACATCACCGACGAGAATGCGATGCGTTTGCACATGATGACCTCTACGCTTCTCAAGACTGCTGTGTACGCCTCGGAGTCCTTGAAAGAGCAGCTCATCATGAGTAGCGGACCTGGTGCCATCAATCTGAAGGGCCTCGAGAACCCAGAGCAGTTCCCCACCACTTTCAAGAAGCTGCAAGTGATGTCTGACGGTTTGCAGTACACCTGGCGGAGCATCTACCACCCGGACTATAACCCTGAGGTACTTGTCGAGTACCTGGAGGTTGTGAGGGAGTTTGGCGAGGGTTACGTAATGAACGACGACTACGTGGACTCGGACGATCCGCTCGTCAAGATGTACACCGACCTCATCGAGTACGTGGAGTACGTTCTGGAGATGGCCCGCACAGAGCGCAGTGACTCGCACGTACTGCGGTACCCGATCTCCAAGGTGTACTCGCTGATTCACCGCTGGTACAAGACGTTCCCGCTGAGAGCCTATACGATCAACTCTACCATGGAGCCCGTGGAGAAGGTGCTCTTCAACGCGTGGTACTGTCTGCAGTTCATTCTGGAGGCTTGTCTGCCCGGGATCCGCTACATCTTCACCTTCCAGCTCAACGGGTACTACGACATCTTCACGATGCCTCGGGAGGTGGTGACGAGAGACCTGCCAGCAGACTTGCAGTACTTTGCCAACTACTTCTGCCGGATCATGGCCTTCCTGATGCGGAGACGCCAGTACATCACCCGCAACGTTGTGCTGAACGACCCAATGCCGGACTTTGCCTCGCTGGAGCACCGCTTCAAGCCCAGACCGCTCGACATCGAGGAGTGCTGTATCACCCGGTTCCGCACCACCATCATCCGGCCGTTCCACTACCCGTCCGAGTCCGTCACCAAGAAGGGAGCCCACGCTGACAACTACTACAAGGGCGCCTCCGAGGAGACGCCACAGGAGATCTCCCTGGTGGAGCACTTTGGCAACCTCGTGGGGACCCTCGACGGCCACCAGCAGCTACCAGACATGATGGATGCGAACCCGGAGACCGGGCTTCTCCACAGCGACTACGACCCCCGCTTCACCGACCCGATCTACCGCGAGCAGGTCAACTTCCACCATGCAGAGGTGTCGTTCCTGGAGCGGTACCTCGAGGACCTCAAGCTCATCATCACGCTGGACAACTGATACTATCGACATATTATACAATTAAACAAGACTGCCCCCTAGCGCTGGGTGCCACAAAGTAGACAGTTTCGCGAATCAACTCTCGCCTCCACCATGCTGGAGATCGATCTCGAGGTGACCCCAGTGGACCTGCCAGCGGCGGCGTTCCCGCCCTTCAAGCTGCGATCCTCGATGGTGGACACCGACCCCGTCATCTGGGTCCACCTCATAGAAGTCTACATCGAGTACGCGCAAGTGGTGCTTTCGCTGGGCTCTCCGCTCACTGACAAGGCAGAGCAGCAGCTGTGTCTCTTTGTCAAGAGCTACTTGCACGAGATCGCCTCGGAGCAGGGCCAGATCCTTTCTCTGGGTCAGACCAACGTTCTCATCACGGAGAACCTCGAGACGCTGCGGGTGTGGATCTTCCATCTCGTCAAGACGCTGGGCGTGAGGCGGCTCAAGATGAACGGCGAAGTACTATGGGACTTTTCCAAGATCTACGCCCACAAGAACCTGACCTCTGTTTGTGACCTGATCGAGGGACGGGGCAAGGCAGTGGCGATCTCCTCCATTTCGCAGGTGCAGAAACACATTGAGCACAGAATCACCAACGGCCAGTTTGAGCGGTACGATGTCGAGGTGTTTGGCACGCTGATGAAGGCCAAGTCCCGCAAGGACTCTTTCCAGGACCGCTTCGTCACCGTTTCGTGGATCGAGACTCTGGAAAGGCTCTACGCCAAGGGCGAGGGCCGGTTCAAGGACGTGGCCAAGGACCTCGCAGTGCTTTCGCTCGTGTCGATATCCACCTCCCGGGTCGTGGCTCTAGCAACAGAGCTCGGAGTCACTTCCACCCACTCAATGGGCCTCTACCCCTTGTTCTCGGGGATCCTGGTGCACCAGAACTTCCACAAGCTGAATCCGACGGTGACACAAAGAATGCCCTTTTTGAAGCCTAGAGAGCAAGTCCCGGTGAGTGCTGAGGACGTCCAGACGCTGGTGGAGATGTTCCCACAGCTCACAGTGGCACGCACAGAGAGTCTGCTGAGGAAGAACACTCTGGACGAGGTCACGATGATGCTCATTGAGAATCCGGACGCTGGCGTCAACGTGAGCAACTCTGTGCCCAGCGCGGACTCCATCATCAAGAAGGTCAACAGGCCAGGCCACGTGCCTGACGAGGCCAAGAACAAGACGCTGGAGGCGGCGATGCGGCTTATGTACGAGGGAGACGACGACGAACACGACGACACTTACGACGAGGCCGAGGCTTCCAGCACCGAGCCGTCGCCCTACGACAAGATCGAATCGCTGCTCTGGGGTCTATTCAAGAGGGAGCCGAGTGCGCTGGAGAGAAGCAGCCGTAACACAAAGAGACGCAAAGAGCTCAAGAGCGAAACCAAGTGGTCCGACGAGCAGATTGAAGGGTGGGCCAGAATGATCCAGAAGTCGCCTAAGCGTGCCAAACTGCTAGAGGAGAAGTACATGTTCCGCGGGAATAAGCCTGAGCGGTCAGCGTTCCGTGAGGATACGCCGCCTACAGACACACGCCATAGCCGAAAGGGCACTCCTACGCCTGAGGGAGACAGCGAGGCTAAAGGCGATAAGCCCAGTGAACCCAGCAAGAAGCAGCAGGCTCGCAATGAACGTAACAAGGCCTCGCGGGCCAACCACAACAGAAAGTCTGGCCACGATAAGAAGATGGCCAAGGGTATGTAACTACAATAAAGCAGGCTGGGTCTCATCTATAACGTAGCCTAACGTCTAAATCACTTGCGCTTTTTTTGCAGCCGCTCCAGGTCGTTCCATACTTGGTCTGGATCCTCATCAAGAGCCTTCTTGGTCCGTTTCTTTGGCTTCTCGGTCTTCTCCACCTCGCCCAGGTCGCCATCTAGCAGCCATACACCGCTCACCTTGGCTCCAACGTAAACCTTGGCCAATTGGTCCCTCGTGTCAATGTTGAAGACACGAACATATCTGTCGAGTGCACCCGTCACCAAGAGCCCCAATTTGCCCACGTAGGCACTGTACAGTGTCTGGACAGCACCCACGGAGCCTGGATACTTGGCCAAGAGGTTGCCCTTCTCTGTGTCGAACAGTGCTGTAGTGTTGTGGGTGTCAGCACATATGATCTGGTTCTCGTCCTTTGTCGTGGCCACTTGTACCAGCGGCTTGTCCGAGAGCTTCTTGTCAAGAACAGGCTTTCTGCCATGTGATGTGTCGTAACGTCTCACCTGTCCGTAGCGTGTTGTGGTGATAAAGTGCCATGAGGATGCCGTGTGCTCAGAGAGTCGCACAAAGAGCACGTTGGTGATCCAGACGGGCACACGTAGATCGAGCCGGTCGTTCTTGACATTCTTGGCCTGGAAAAGCTGCTGAGGTTTCAGCTCTGAGAAGGCCTCCTGCCCCTTCTCAAACAGGCGTACAATCTTGACGTCGTTCTCCTTCCCGCCGTAGGCAAAGACCCCCTCCTGCTCAGGGTGTGCCACAAAGGCGGAAATCGGGCCCTTGAGAGTTGTTGAGTTGGTAGCAGGCTCGGCGTGAATAGTCACTGGGTCGATGAGAGTGATACGGCCCTTTTCAGACACTGCGTACACCACTCCCACACTCTCGAGGAGTGCCACGAACTGGTCCTCACTATCGAGACAATCGGGGATGGTATTTATGAGCTCGTAGCTGCCCGTCTTGTACAAGCTGATGTTACCGTTTGCTCTGGCAGCCACTACCACCTCCCCTCCCTCGGTAGACACTACCAGAAGTTTTTGAACCCGGCCTCTTACTCCCTCTTCAACATGTGTCTCGATGCTTTCAGGCTGTGGTGCCGCCTGCACGGATGTATCTGTACCCTGGATACAAGAAATCTCTGGATGTTAGTTAGGCCATACGGAAACGTACCCTTCAAACTGCCCGAGTCGTCACACGCTGCGAGAATTCTCATTGCGAGTTGGTGATGAGATGAGCTGCCAAATTTTTGCGCGCCTAAGGGAGCGAGATACACATTGATAAATAGAATATCGTTAATCATTAATAGAGCTAATCCTCGTCGCTAATCTCAATCACCTCTACGTACGACGACTTATTTGTTCTCGTAGGAGACGCGGGATAAATGTCCAGCACGCCCGCACTGGTTTGCGGGAGTGTCCGGGGACTTGTGTCAGTCCGTAGTGGCTTTCGAGGGGAACACAACCTTTTAGGGAGCCGAATCGGCGAGTCTCCGAAATCTGGCATATAAATCTTCTTCGGTGATTTGCTGGGCGATCTCTTACTCTCTGGTTGCTTTACCTTGCTTTCCTTTGGTGGCAATGGCGGCAGAGTTTGAGGCGGAAGACTCAAAGGAAGTAGCTTAGTGTCAGACGAGAGTGGTGGGGACTCCTGTTCTGGCTTTGAGACTTTGCTTGGTTTCCGGGATAACTTTGGCAGAGGCGAGTTTCCAAAAACTGGCATATAGATTTTCTTCTTTGGTGATTGGCTTGGTGTTCTCTCACTAACTGATCGCTTCACCTTGATTTCCTTTGGTGGCAAAGGCAACACAGTCGGAGGGGGAGGTCCCAGGTGTAGTAGTTTGCTCTCAGAGAAGAGTGGTGGGAACTCCAGCTCTGGATTGAAAACTTTGCTTGGGTTCCTTGACGGTACAGGCAGAGGCAAAGATGGTGCAGGCACCCGTGAGATCGGAGGTCTCACCTCTTTACTTCGTTTGGAGGAGAACAATTCCGGTGAAAGCTGAACCTGCTTATAGGAGTGAGTCGAGGGAGGCAGGTTGTTCTTCGTGGCTCTTTTCGGACTCGTAAGCAACTTAGAAGGACTTTTCTTAGAGGGGCTTTTCTTCGGGCTCTTGGGTGGTGACTTTAGCAGATGCAACGCCCGAAGGTGCGCTATCAGCTCCTTCGAAAGCAGTTGGAGAGGGACAGTAGAGAGCGAACCCTTCTCCTTCAACTCCGGTTCGATGTAGAGGCCATCCATCTCAAATTGCGGGAATGTCTTATACCTCACGGAAACAACCTCTTCAGATAGCTCATCAGTCAGTTTGTAATCCCTGATGCGCTCAAATGTAACAAATTCATCATCTTTCCAAGCTTCTGGCATTTTAGAGAGAATGTATCTCAAAAGATAACACTCAGTCATCTTGGTGGCAAAGAAGCTTGCTGTACTCTTAACGTTGGGTGCTGGGAATCGCTTGATGGACTGGTATACCGAACCAAAGTCGATAGACATCACACGCTCTTCAGCGTTGTTTGATGAGCACGTCCATTTGAAAGGCTTGACCGCAATCACTGGCTTGTAAAACATTTGAACCGCAAAATCTGGAGCCCATCCATCAAGCTTCACAAAGACATCCGCCCTGCCAAACATGGCCTTTGCATTCGCAGATATCAACCGAAGCACGTTTTGTTGGATCATCGCGTACTTGCGTTTCTTCTCTGACGGTGAAAGGGAAGAGTTGTAGATATCATGCAGTTGTTCGCTAAAGTCCTCTAGTGTCTCGTAAGGAAAGTTTGGGACATGTTCAGCGACAAAAGGTGTCCCACAAAGAGACAGCTGTGCGCTGCGCACAGCTCCAAGTTTGGTCACTCCAACGTGGTAGTCAGCACCATTCAAAATGGAAAAGAAGATAATACGTTTGGCATTGAATCCTGTGCGCTCCTCCACCAGCTCGATATCCACCGGGGTCACCATGTAGTCTCTTGCCGAGATGGAAGATGGGTCATCGTGGAGCAATCTTGAGAAGTTCCGTAGAACTTTGGTAGCACCAAGAGCAAGAGCATCCGTGTCATTGCTCAGTACGTAGTCCACAACGCCCTCCTTTTGAAGCCTGGCAGCCTCAGCCTCACCGTCTGCGGGTGCCTCACAGTAAGTGATCCTCCACTCTCTGAGCATTCGCTTGACAGCCGACACCTCTGGTGGGTCGCCTACAGAGAAGTCACCACTACTCAGCAGCTTTGTGACTTCTCTGTAGTACGAATCGTAGCTTGTTTCATGCACAATAGCCTCATCTTTGGTAGACTTCAGCTTTCGTTTAAAGCTGGGTTTGAAACGGCCATCAAAAACCAACACAAAGCTCACGTTCAGAGAGATAAGCAGCCTACACCGAGCAAAGAAGAGCTGGACCGTCTTTGCAATAATGACTTCCGGTGGTGTAGTCTTCTCCATGACGGGGGTGATGCCAGCACGCGATTCGAATACCCACTGGAACGCATCAACGGCAATCCGCACAGGCCTGCCGTTGGTGTGATAGAACTGCTCCACAAAGAGCGAGAACGGTAAGCGCTCTTCGAGCCCCGGTTTGATAGCGTCCCATATGAGTGGAACGCCCATGCCTCTATCGCTGTGGTGTAGAGCATTTGGTTAGAATGTCTTGTGTGTGTCCCATACCGGCCTGTTGGATCCGGGGCCTGTAGTCTGGACTTGAATGTAATGCGCCATTCTTCTTTGGCATTAAGGAATTTCAGTCTCCAGCTACCTATCGCTGCTGACGTCTGTGTGCAACTCTTTGATTTCAAAGCCGTTTGCCGGTGCTCCAGTCTAGCATGCGGACGTTAGGGCTCTCGAGACTCAAAGAGATCGCAGATCGCAGATCGGAAACCGGCTATAATCGGCCCGATTGTGTTGTCCAGTTCCTGTTATCCTTAGTTATGGCCCTGGCCAGTTCTGCTAACCAAGCCGCTTGTGCACATCGCAATATGCGGAAAATATGTGCCCAATTGGGAAGCCTACGCAATTTCACACTGCAGAGAGGAATTTGTACCGGATGTGACATGACGAGTTCCAAGGTGGGGTCCTAAAGATTTGGACCTCGGAACCTCTTCTCTATTGTATCACAGGGGTGTCTGGTCGAGACTGCCAAGCCGTGTGGGCGTATCATGGTCAAGGGGCTCATTCTAGCCAGTGAACTCTGTTAGCGGAAAATATTAATTGGTTTTTCCTCGTCAATCAGCTGAGTCGACGCTCTATGCTGCTGGGTGATCATCTTTGAGAAGTTCCGGGCCTATATAGTCATTATGCAGAAATCAGTGCTCACTATACTTAGATTGCAACTAATGTACGCTTCTGCTATCCAATTAGGCAAGTGCAGCATACGGATATAGCAAGCGTCACTGATGACGCACAGAATCCAGCCTCACGTAATGGCTTACATTACCGTTCTTTGCACGAGAGCTTGCCGGGTAGTGGCGATGATACCTCTGGAACGCTACGGCTCGCACTCAAACGATTACAAAGTGCTCTAACGATGCTCAATTGGATATGCCTGCTTATCTTATACCCTTTATGCAATAATCTGCTCTCTAAATCCCACAAATGTGTCTCTGGCATGGAGATGACGCGTGGTGGACAGCGCGATGCTTACGCGTCTTTGTCCAGTTACCACAAGGGGTAACCTGACAGGGTATCGCGAGATCGGCGGCGCGTATCAGAGGAAATGTACCAGGCAAGAAGATATCCGAAGAGGCCTTGGAGGCCTTGAAGACCTCTATAGTGCCATCTATAGTGACAATTAAGTATCCATGACCAGACGGGATGGATGGTTCTTGCCTGAGTCTACCGCATAGCGCTTGTCCTGGTTCCTGGTGGTGGCAGCCTCGTATTATAGCCTCCGAGACATTGTCGCATGCGTATACGGCAGACACTCGCAGTAGCCAGGGCAACACTCTAGCGGATCTACCAAGAGTTTCATATATATTCTGAGATTTCCCGAAATCAGGCTGTATCTCCACTATGACCTCCATCGAGAATCCTAAGCTTAACCGCAATCCATCCACTTCGACCCAGTCAACAGTTCAGTCCCCCATGCACTCCAGTCATTCCAGACTCTCACAGGGAACCGTCTCCACGAAGCCCTCCACCATTGCTTCCGAGAACTCTGGCTTCTATGCCCTTGAGGCACAAGATATCCAGGGCAAAAACTTTGAGTTCTCACAGCTCAGGGGTAAGTACGTTCTCATCGTGAACGTCGCAACACAGTGCTACGCCGCCCACCAGCTGACAGGCCTGGAGGAACTTCACCAGCGCTTCAAAGACGACCTGGTGGTACTCGGCTTCCCCTCGAACCAGTTCTTGCAAGAGCGTACACGTGAACCTGAAGCCATTGTCGACAAGTGCGAGCGTAAGTGGAATGTGAGTTTCCAGCTGATGGAGAAGATTCGGGTAAACGGATCCAAACAGCACGCTGTATTCAGATACCTGAAAGACAACAAGCGTGGCTTCCTCAACACTAAGCGCGTCAAGTGGAATTACGAAAAGTTCCTCGTCGACAGAGAGGGCAATATTGTGGAGCGCTTTAGCGTCCTGGCGAAGCCTGTGAAGATTGCAGAGCGGATTGAAGAAGTGCTTGAAACAGAAAGACTGGAGATGCTTGAGGAGGAGAAGGCGACACAGGCTCAAGATGAAAGCCAGATCGTGCTGACAGAGAATCAGCCAGTGATATACATATAGGCTCTGGACAGCTCCTTGACAGCGTTTATACTTTCTATGATTTAACGGCTACTTATTCCCAAACCCATGAATTTTTAAATCGTACTCGTTAGTTTTCAACAGACTCCACCAAGCTTTCAACCACTCCAAGAATGGCCTCTGTGGCAGGCGAGTCAGGATATAGATCCAGGAATGATTCGCCCGTATCACATGCACGGCCGATTCTTGGATCTAAAGGAACTGCACCCAGGAAAGGTACATTTAGCTCCTTGGCAAGAGCCTCACCACCGCCTGTAGTCGCCTTAAATATCTGTGACTTACCGTGGCACGATGGGCACACAAATCCAGACATGTTCTCCACAATTCCCAAAACCTTGATGTTGGCCTTGCGACAAAAGTCAATCTCTTTCCGTACATCGAGAAGAGCCACCTCCTGGGGTGTTGTCACAATCAAGGCGCCATCTATACCCGACTCCTTGAGGTATGAGTTCACTGAAATGTGCTCATCGGACGTTCCTGGAGGGGTATCCACCACGAGATAGTCCAAGTCGCCCCACTCAACGTCTTTCAAAAACTGTTTAATGAGTCCGTTCTTCTTTGCTCCTCGCCAGATGATGGCACTGTCCTCATCTGGCAGCATGAAACCGATCGACATCATTCCCAGATTGTCTGCCACATATACCGGAGTCCATCCAGTGTTTGATGTGTGTACGCTCTCACCCTCCGCTCCCAACATTTTCGGCAGCGAGGGACCACATATATCCAGATCCATGGCTCCGACTTCGAGATCTGGATCTGCTGCTAATGCCCAGGAAAGCATCGATGTGAACGTGCTCTTCCCGACTCCACCCTTGCCAGACAAGACAAGAATCTTGTGCTTTACACCCGCTAGTCTTTCATTTATGAGTGGTATATCGGGGTCTGGACCCTTGGGAAGCGACTCACATACTTCTTTGTTGGCACATCCGACACAGGCATCGCCCTTACCGGCGTTCTCAGACTCAGGTCCAGGACAGTGCTCTGGCTCTGGGGCCTTTAGGTCCTTCGAGATAGCCTGTGGGATAACGGGAGGTGATGTGGGAACAACCATACGTAGTCTCCTTGTTTCTTATAAGCCCGGTTCAGTGACTGTTCAAAAGCTATCAAAGGTGGAAGAAGCAGATAGAAGTTGAAGAAGACGAGATAGTCAACCTTTGTCATCATTTTAATGGTAGGCGCACTACCGATGGGATTTGACACCATGAAACTACTTGCTCTGTGGCTTCCAATTTTATCATGAAGAGCTTATATCTAGGTCTTGAGCATTGCTGAACCTGAGGAAGCCCCTAGGTTCTTTTCAGGCTGTTTTTAGGATAAAAGTTGTGGCACTTCCCGATTAGGCAGTCTAGAGCGCATACTTCCCCCTGTCGATATACAAAATCGAAATATTAAAAAAACAATCCTACTCACCCACCCACGCTTGTCCAACCGTCAGTTTAATCCAGTTTACCAGCGATTTCTGGTATTTTGAGTCATAAACGGCACTAACGCGTCGACGCGTCGCTATAGAGAACATGACAAGTGCAGTTGAGCGGGACGAGACCGCCACGCCTGAGGTTGTAAGTTACTCAAATTGACGTTGCTAACGGCAGGAGCAGGAGCTCAGCTCTGAGCAGTTTGCTACATTGAGCGCAAAGCAAAAGGCTTACTTTGTTGATCCCTCCAAGCCAAAGTTCAACGTGGAGGAGACAGCGAAGCGGTTCAAGCACCTTCTAGGCCTGACGTCGCTTTTCTCGCACTTCATCAATTCCAAGGCTGCTAAGGATCCTAAGTTCCGTGAAGTACTTGATATCATCGAGTCCGAGAAGAAAGACAAGAAGCCTGCACAGGCAAACAACAGAAGAAGAAAGACAGAGAAGGAGGAGGACGCGGAACTTCTGCGTGATGAGGAGGATGAGACCATCCTCACGGAGTTTACTGAATCGCCAGGGTATGTTCAAGGTAAATTGAGACCCTACCAGATTCAGGGTCTAAATTGGTTAGTGTCCTTGCATGAGAATAACATCTCTGGTATCCTTGCAGACGAGATGGGATTGGGTAAGACATTGCAAACCATTTCCTTCCTTGGATATCTGCGCTATATCCGCAAGATTTCGGGCCCACATCTCGTGATAGTGCCAAAGTCGACTTTGGACAATTGGTCGAGGGAATTCGCAAAGTGGACTCCCGAGGTTAGCACCTTCATTTTGCAAGGTGACAAGGAGACAAGAGCCAAGCTCATTCAGGACAAGCTGCTTGCGTGCGACTTTGACGTTTGTATCACATCATACGAGATTATCATCCGTGAGAAGGCACAGTTCCGCAAGTTTGACTGGCAGTACATTGTGATTGACGAAGCACACAGAATCAAGAATGAGGAGTCTCTGCTTTCGCAGATCATCCGCATGTTCCACTCTCGAAACAGACTTCTCATTACCGGTACGCCATTACAGAACAATTTGCACGAACTTTGGGCTTTGCTCAACTTCATTCTTCCGGATGTGTTTGCCGATTCTGAAGCGTTCGATGAGTGGTTCTTAGCCTCAAATGAGGGCACTCCTGATCCCGAGAGTGCACAGAATGAGCACAAGAAGCAAGACCAGGTGGTGCAGCAGTTGCACAAGGTCCTTGCGCCATTCCTCCTGCGTCGTATCAAAAACGACGTTGAGAAATCGCTTCTGCCAAAGAAGGAGATGAACCTCTATGTCGGTATGTCAGAGATGCAGAGAAAGTGGTATCAGTCCATCTTGGAAAAGGACATTGACGCGGTTAACGGTGCAAACGGCAAACGTGAGTCCAAAACTCGACTTCTCAATATCGTGATGCAGCTTAGAAAGTGCTGCAATCATCCATACCTTTTTGAAGGAGCTGAACCTGGTCCTCCCTACACCACCGATGAGCATCTCGTCTACAATTCGCAGAAGCTCAAGGTTCTGGACAAGCTGCTGAAGAAGCTGAAGGCTGAGGGTTCACGTGTTCTTATTTTCTCACAGATGTCTCGTATGCTTGACATTTTGGAAGACTACGCCGTCTTCCGTGAGTACGAGTACTGCCGTATTGATGGTCAAACAGATCACGCTGACAGAGTACGCTCGATCGATGAATACAACGAGCCGGGGTCTGATAAGTTCCTCTTCTTGCTCACAACTAGAGCTGGTGGTCTCGGTATCAATTTGACGTCCGCAGACATTGTTGTTCTTTTCGACTCCGACTGGAACCCCCAGGCTGATTTGCAGGCCATGGACAGAGCTCACAGAATTGGACAGACAAAGCAAGTCAAGGTTTTCCGCTTCGTCACTGAGAATGCTATTGAGGAGAAGGTGCTCGAGCGGGCTACTCAAAAGCTGAGACTCGACCAACTCGTGATTCAGCAGGGCCGTCAGCAACCAGAACAGAACAAGGGCACCTCGAAGGACGATTTGCTCAACATGATTCAGTTTGGAGCCGCAGATGTGTTTGAAAAGAGCCCAGAGGCGGATGAGGACTTTGACTTGGAGGGACTGTTGGCCAAGTCTGAAGAGAAGAGCTCCAAGCTTGCCGAGCGGTACGCGGAGCTTGGACTCGACGATTTACAGAAGTTCTCATCGGACTCTGCTTATGAGTGGAATGGCCAGGACTTCAAGAAAAAGAATGGCACTAAAGTTGGCGGTGGTATGCCCTGGATTAATCCTTCAAAAAGAGAAAGAAAGGAGAACTACTCTATCGATATGTACTATAAGGATGTTTTGCACACAGGTGGGAGAACGCCACATGACAAGCGACAGCCACGTGCTCCGAAAGTGCCAAACATGTTTGACCACCAGTTCTACTCCATCAGATTGCATGAGCTTTTGGATAGAGAGAGAGCTCACTACAGAAAGCAGGTGGGATTCAAGGTGCCTCTTGCCGATGGTACGCCAGCTGATCTCGCACAGAGAGAGGCTGAGCAACAGCTTTTGCAATTGGAGATAAATAACGCCAAGCCTCTCACTGAAGAGGAGGAAAAGGAGAAGGCGGAGTTGATGGAGCAGGGCTTCTCCAATTGGTCCAGAAGAGACTTCACACAGTTTATCCAGGTGTGTGCCAAGTACGGTCGGAACTCCATCACCGCAATCGCATCCGAGTTCCCGGAGAAGACTGTGGATGAGGTGAGAACCTACGCCAAGGCCTTCTGGGAGAACTACACTGTGGTGGATGGCTACGACAGATACATTGCGCAGATTGTGGCGGGGGAGGAGAAGATTCGCAAGTTCAAGATCCAAAAGGAGGCACTGAGAATCAAGCTTTCAGGGTACACAAATCCCCTACAAGACCTTGTGCTGAAGTTCCCACCTGCAGCCACCAACAAGCGTGTCTTCTCTGAGGAGGAGGACAGATACCTGCTTGTTCAAGCCTATCGCTTTGGGCTTGATAGACCTGATCTCTACGAACGTGTGCGGGACTCGATTAGGGCCTCTCCGCTCTTCAGATTTGACTTCTTCTTCCAATCCCGTACCCCGGCAGAACTTTCGAGAAGAACTAACACTCTGCTATCTTGCGTTGCCAGAGAGCTTGACGCCACTCTTACGAGAAAGGCACCACGCTCCAGAGACGAAATAGAGGATGAACAGCCACGCAAGCGTGGCCCGAGAAGCGGCAGGGTCAAGTCGAAGTTTTGATATATGGTAGCGTTTCCTACGTACTTTGAAGTTTAATATAAATTTGTTACAGATATGATGCCTTTGTTCCGTTCATTACAGAAAAGTTATTCGTCGCGTCGTTGCTCCTTGAGCCTCATCTCCTCTCTCTCCTTTTCAATTTGCAGCTCTAGTACTGACTTGCCATTGCGTCTCTTCCGGTCTTGTAGTCTATCTGGACGTATCCTCAGCTTATCAGGAAGCGGCTCAAACAAGGGGTGTGCGAGATCACAGTCAGGCCCGTCGGGACAAAAGCCTGTGAGGTAGTTGGCACAGATGATTTTTTTGATATGTCTGTTTCTGCAGTTTGGCCCTTCAGGACAGAATCCCTTGGAGTAGTTCAGACACTCGGGTATCTTACTTTGTGGATCGATGTGTAGGTACTGGCACTCTGGTGTCTGTGTGCAGAAGCCATTCTTACTGAAAAAGAGGCATTCGGGCATCTTTCTCAGGTTATACTCATGCAAGAACTCACAGTGATCTCCCTTTTTACAAAGGCCTCGCAGCCAGTGCTTACAAACAATCTTGTTGTTGAAGATTTGAGCTGGATGCTTGTTTGGACAGTTGTCACCGTTGGGACATCCCCCTACCCCGTTGAAGAACTGGCACACTGGTCTGTCCGGGTCGAGCCCGAAGTGGTACTCCGTTCGTAGGAAGGGCTCGAACTTGAAGTGATAGTCCGATGTGTTGGGATGTATTGCGGACATTGATTGCAAGACAAATTATTTGAGAGTGCCACTTCTATATGAACTCTGCGTAGATAAAAGTTCGCGAATGTTCGCGAACACGCTCGATGACTAATAGGTTGGGGCACAGTGACACAAAGTAATGTCAGTGCGGCTACAATAGGTAATAATACATCCTTATATATTGAAGGCGGCAATCAGGAAGGTGAGGGCAAAGCTTACCTTGAATGATGGGTCCTCCAACAGCAATTGTCTGACATCAATTCTGTCCGATCCGACTCTGACAATGGCAGTCCATGGGACAGAGATGAGCCCCCTAGTCTGGAGGAACTGTTGTTAGTTATTTGCTAGCTAGTGCACATACCTGGAGAACAAGAACACCGGAAAGAGTGAGGAAGACGAGCACACTCGAGAGCTTGCCGATGATGACACCGGCAAAGACGCCAATGAGCGAGCCGTAGCACAGCTGTCTGTACTGGAGATTGCCACCGAATCTGGACGTGACAGGCTTCTTTGGTTCCAGAGACTTGATGTTGGACTGAATCTTGGAGTCAATTGACCCGAAGTTGGCCACCTCGTTCAGGATCTTGGACTGAGTGTGTGCCAGCATCACACCCGAAGCGCCCGCAAAGAGGCCGAACGAGGCAACCGATCTAGGAGCCATTGCCCTGGACAATCTGAAGCCAGGCTTGATAGTGCGAGATACCGCTCTAAAGGACTGAAGGAACATGGCAATTGGTCAATTCGGCTCCCGTTTCAGCTAAGCGGTAAACGAAACGAATTCCTCCCCAACGGTTGGGTTGCCATGCAGTCGGATATACCGATCCGTAGCTCCGTCGAACCACAGTCCATGCTCAAATGTACACGAGCAGGGATCATCACGTTGCCTCGGTTACGCGGGGCCAGCCCGATCGTGTGCTAACCGGCGTGCACAAACCGGTGGTGGTGGTCGGATGTTACTTTCGGCTTCCCCGATCGAGAAATTTTCAGCGTGCAGCGGGCTCGGTGCAGACCCCCCCAAACCAGAGGGCCTAGTGACGTATAAAAACCCGCCTGGCCGCCCCTATCGTAGTGTTGAACAATACACACAATCAAGAAAAGTATCACTATTTGATACACACCCACGGCACGAGCTCCAGCACACACTTGCGCCGCCTCACTAGCCACACCACCCGCCACACCTCATCGCTTGACACATCGGCACACGACGCGTCAAGACGGCCACAAAAGTAGTGGAAAAGATCTGATACAAGACTGGACACCACTGAGCTTCACGTCCGATGGATTTCCGCAATAAGCACGCTCTTGCCACTGCTGTGAACCAGCTTCAGCCACAGAAGGTGGCTAACAATTTGTGGCTGGGGCCGCTAAACTCTGTGGCGCAGCATGAGTTCCTCGCACACAACAACATCAAATTCATTGTGGGGATCTTGCCAAGTCAAAAGGGCTGCTACTACCTCAAGGACATGTCTCCAGAGCTCTTTTGCTGTGCAGCAATTGACCCAAACTTCAACATTCAGAAACTCACCGAGGACGAGGGCGAGTGTCTCATGAGCTTCAACACCAAGTTCACCCCGAACGTCGCAGCACTCACTGAGGGCAAGCTGTCTAACGCAGTCATCACCAACACCAACTTCCAGCGCATTGTGGGTGATTTCCTCGAGCTCGTTCACTGTGCTCAGCAGAAAGACCCCCAGGCGGGGATTTTGCTTTTCTCCCTGAACGGCAATGACAACCTCATCTCGACTTTTGTGCTGTCGTACATCATCGATGCTCACAACTGTGACATCGCACAGGCCTTCTCGTACCTCAGATCCATCAGACCGAGTGTGCGTGACTTTGACGAGCACGGCTTCTACGCTGGTGAGCTCGTAAGGTTCTGTACCGCTAACAAGGCGGAAAAGCAGTTTGGCACACCAACCTCGAAGCCTAAGCGCAGTGCTGAGGCGGAGGAGGAGAGGGCCACCAAAAGAACACTGGCGTAAAAGGATAGGATAGGGATATACACAGGTACACTAAGGACCATTGTAGCACTACAGCATTTCCAAAGAGCTTGTCATTACGCGGGCAACATCACCGCTAGTTCTTCTTTAGGATTGTGATGACATCTTCGTCCTGCAGTTCGTGTGTGAGACCCACGTACTGTGGCTGGTGCTTAACACTGGAACCGTACACCACCGCATTACGGAAATCGTCCACGAGCGACTTGTGGATCTGGTTACAGAAGTCCTCCACGGTGCACCTGTCCGATCTTAGCACAACAGGCTCTGAGAAGTCGGGCATCTTACCCTTCGGCTTTGTGTAGACTCTCACGAGGTTGAGTCTGTCCCACATCACTTCTAGCAACTCATCAAGGTTCCACTCCTGGCCGGACGAGATGGGCACTGCGTTAGGCACACGCTTCAGCAGGTCAAGCTCCTCGATCGAGAAGGAGTCAATCTTGTTAAGCACGTACACAGCAGGGATGTACTTTCTGTTTGCTGCCTCCAGCGTATCGATGAGGTCGTCCACTGTGGCGTCACAACGGAAGGCAATGTCTGCAGAGTTGATCTTGTATTCCGCCATCACAGCACGGATCCCGTCCTTGTCGAGATGTGTGAGTGGCACTGTGTTGGTGATGTTGAGTCCACCCTTGTCTTTCTTCTTAATGAGGATGTTCGGAGGCTCCTTGTTGATACGGATGCCGAAACCCTCGAGCTCCTTCTCGATGATCTGCTTGTGGGCAAGCGGCTTGTTGACATCAAGCACGATGAAGATCAGGTTACAAGTTCTCGCCACAGCAATAACCTGTTTACCTCTACCACGGCCATCCTTGGCTCCCTCAATAATTCCGGGGAGATCCAGCAGCTGGAGCTTTGCTCCCTTGTATCTGATGATGCCCGGTACTGTGGTGAGGGTCGTGAACTCGTACTCGGCAGCCTCCGAGTGTGTGCCTGTAAGCTTGGAGAGAAGAGTCGACTTACCTACAGAGGGGAAACCGACAAACCCCACTGTGGCAACACCAGTTCGAGCCACGTCGAAACCAATCCCGGGACCACCACCACCTCCAGTTGGAGTGAGCAGCTCTCGTCTCAGCTTGGCGAGCTTGGCCTTGAGCTGACCCAAATGGTACTCCGTGGCCTTGTTCTTCTGCGTCCGGGCCATCTCATCTTCGATGGCCTTGATCTTCTCTACGGTCGTCATGGTGCCTTGGTGATGCTTTGAAGCCTTGGAGAGGATGATGCGCGAAGAGAAAAAATTTCAGCGCGCTTGGAGACACCAGCGAAGGCCAGATCAAGACAATGGCTAAGAAGTGAGTAGTTTGGCCGGCAGTAGCTATTACTATAGCCTCCTAGATGGATAACTAACCTCCAGGGATAAGAAAGGCAAAAAGGGAGGAGACTGGGAGGAAGACTGGGAGCAGCCTGAGGCGGAAGAGTTTGGCACTCCAGCCGCTGAGGAGGCTGACGCTGGTCCACAGGAGGCTCAGGAGGCCACAGCGGACGACTTTGACTTCATGGCCACTTTGAAGAAGAACAAGGACAAGAAAGCCCAGAAGAAGGCCGAAGATGACCAGAAGAAGGCCCAGGGCGGTCCTGTGATCAAGTCCAAGAAGGAGAAGGAAAAGGAGAAGAAGGAGAAGGAGAAGCAGCGTAAGAAGGAGCTTGCTGCCAGAAAGAAGGCTGCCGAGCAGGAAAAGAAGAGCCAAACACCATCTGAGGCACCAGTGGTGGAGGAGAAGCCCGTAGAGGCTCCAAAGGCTGCACCAAAGGCTAAGGGCAAGAAAGCCCCAGCAGGACTTGCCGCTCTGAAGCGTCAGCTCGAATTGAAGAAACAGCTTGAAGAAGAGGAGCGCAGACTTGCAGAGGAGGAGGAGCAGCTCGCTAAGGAGGAGGAGGAGAAGATTGCCAAGGAGGAGGCTGAGAAGGAGGCGTTGAGAGAGGCCAAGCGCGAGAAGGAGAGACTCAAACGTGAGAAGCTCAAGGCTGAGGGAAAGCTGCTGACTAAGAAGCAGAAGGAGGAGAAGAAGGCCTTGGAGCGTCGTCGTGAGGCTCTGCTGTCTGCTGGTAACAACGTTGTTGCTGGTCTGCAGGATAACTCTGCCCCTAAGAAGAAGGTGGTCTACGGCAAGAAGAAGAAGGTTGTGAAGGAGGCCAAGGTCGAGGAGGTGAAGCCTGTGGCTGAGGAGGAGGAGGAAGAGGCGCTTGTCGATGACTGGGAGCAGATGGCCCTGGATGACGATGAGGACGAGACTGTGGCTGAGGATGTGGCTGAGGATGTGGCTGAGACACCAGAGCCTGTTTCCGAAACCACAGAGTCTGTCTCTGAGACCCCAGAGCCTGTTTCTGAGCCTGTTAGTGAGCCTGAGCCTGTGACTGAGGTTGTTGTTGCCGAGCCCGTGAGCAAGCCTGAGTCCAAGGGCAAGTCCAAGAAGGCTGCAGCCACAAACGACCTGCGTTCGCCGATTTGCTGTATTCTTGGTCACGTCGACACTGGTAAGACCAAGCTTCTTGACAAGATTCGTCAGACAAACGTGCAAGGTGGTGAGGCTGGTGGTATCACTCAGCAGATTGGTGCCACATACTTCCCTATCGATGCCATCAAGCAAAAGACTGCAGTCATGGCTGAGTACGAGAAGCAGACATTTGACGTTCCTGGTCTGCTTGTGATTGACACACCAGGTCACGAGTCCTTCACCAACTTGCGTTCCCGTGGTTCCTCTTTGTGTAACATTGCCATTTTGGTGATTGACATCATGCACGGTCTTGAGCAGCAGACTCTGGAGTCTATCCGTTTGCTTCGTGACAGAAAGGCACCATTCGTGGTAGCCCTCAACAAGATTGATAGACTGTACGACTGGCAGGCGATTCCAAACAACTCCTTCAGAGACTCCTTTGCCAAGCAGACGAGAGCTGTCCAGCAGGAGTTCCACGACCGTTACACACAGATCAAGGTTGCGCTTGCTGAGCAAGGACTCAACTCTGAGCTCTACTTCCAGAACAAGAACATGTCCAAGTACGTGTCGATTGTGCCAACCTCTGCCGTCACTGGTGAGGGTGTTCCAGATTTGCTGTGGCTGCTTTTGGAGCTGACTCAAAAGAGAATGTCCAAGCAGCTGATGTACCTCTCTGAGGTTGAGGCCACCATTCTCGAGGTGAAGGTGGTTGAGGGTTTCGGTTACACCATCGATGTGATTCTGTCGAACGGTGTGTTGAAGGAGGGAGACCGTGTTGTGCTCTGTGGTATGAACGGTCCAATTGCTACAAACATCAGGGCTCTGCTGACGCCGCCACCTTCGCGTGAGCTGCGTATCAAGTCTGAGTACATGCATCACAAGCAGGTCAAGGCTGCTCTCGGTGTCAAGATTGCTGCCAACGATCTGGAGAAGGCTGTTGCCGGTTCTCGTCTGCTTGTTGTGGGTGAGGACGATGACGAGGAGGAGATGATGGAGGAGGTTATGGATGACCTTACCGGTCTCCTGGACTCTGTGGACTCTTCTGGCCGTGGTGTCACTGTGCAGGCCTCTACGCTGGGTTCGCTTGAGGCGCTGTTGGACTTCCTCAAGGACATGAAGATCCCAGTGATGTCGATTGGTCTTGGTCCAGTCTTCAAGCGTGATGTGATGAAGGCCACTACGATGCTGGACAAGGCCAAGGAGTACGCTGTGATGCTTTGCTTCGACGTGAAGATTGACCGTGAGGCTGAGCAGTACGCCGAGGAGCAGGGCATCCAGATCTTTGCGGCGGACATCATTTACCACTTGTTTGATGCCTTCACCGAGTACCAGAACAAGCTCATGGAGCAGCGCCGTAAGGACTTCCTCGAGTTTGCCATCTTCCCATGTGTGCTCAAGACGATCCAGATCATCAACAAGCGTAACCCAATGATTATCGGTGTGGATGTTGTGGAAGGTTCCGTCAGAGTCGGGACGCCAATCTGTGCGGTCAAGACCGACCCAGAGACAAAGCAGAAGACGACGATGCTGTTGGGTAGGGTGAGCTCTCTCGAGGTGAACCACAAGTCGCTGGAGATTGTCAAGAAGGGCCAGACCGCTGCCGGAGTGGCGATGCGTCTGGAGAACCCTTCGTCGCAGCAGCCAGTGTGGGGCCGTCACGTTGATGAGAAGGACAACCTCTACTCTCACCTGACGCGTAAGTCGATCGACACGCTCAAGGACCCAGCATTCAGAGCGTCTGTGCCTAGAGACGACTGGCTGCTCATCAAGAGCTTGAAGCCCGTGTTTGACATTAAATAGTTACAAATTCGACTTTGCATCTGTAGTTGAGAGTTTCAGCCTACGCGAATCTCGATAGCTTTTATTGGTGTAGTGTACACGGTGTAGTTACTCTATATGCATTAGACTGGCATTCTTGCCAGCAGGTCGAAGGAGCCCGTGCCGACGCCGGAGAGCTTTCCGAGCACGATGCGGGCAGAAGGCGACTCGAGCTTCTCGCGGTCGCTGTCCAGCACCGCCTTGGTGAGGAACTGGCACGTGGTCTCGTACGACATCTTCATGAAGGACGAGGTCGAGGTGTCAATGCCCTGTCTGTTGAAGGCGAGGTAGGAGCCCTCTCTGGTCATCATGTCCGCAATGAGGTCGAGGTGGCGTGACGACACCGCAATGGCGTACCGGCCAAACACGTTGTTGATCTCGTTGACAATGGTGTTTCTGGCAGCCTCGACACCGTACGTTCTCAGCACCGCCGCCACGTCGTTCGAGGTGATGCCGTCCACGTTGATGAAGTCGTCCTGGTCCCACATGGCCTGGAAGTTGACGCCCTCCGTCGTCAGCACCCGCTTGCCGTTCTCCGGCTGTGGATGTAGACAGCGGCCAATCCGTGGCACCTCCTTCACCACGACGCGGCGGCACACCTCCTCCACAATGTTCACCATCAGCAGCTTCTGCGTGTCGCCAGGCAGCTCCAACCGCACCCGGCACCACTCGCCCTTGGCGTCGTCAAAGCTGAACTTGGTGATGAGGTTATGAGCCCCGAGCACCGCGCTCTGGCGGTCACGTGCCGCGCGCGAATCGGTTTCGCGCTCGGGCTTCTCATCCTCACTATCGCTGTCGCTGTCGCTGTCGGCGTCGCTCTCGTCCGACTTCTCCGCCGCCTGCATCGTCTCGATCTCGTCGTCGTCGGGCTCGTCGTACGACACCGCCTGCTTGCCCTTGCTGTGGCGCTTCTCGTCGTCCGCGTCGTCCTCCTCGACCGCGCGAACCTCCTCGGTGCGGGTAGGCAGAGCCTTGCCCACCTCTGGCAGCTCGGAGCCCTTCTTCTGCTTCTTCACCTCCTTCGTGATGGCCATCTCCAGCGTCTTGAGGAAGCGCTCGACGAGCGTCGCCTCCAGCATCTCCTTGGAGACGTCGTACTCCTGGAGGTACTGCTCTGCCGAAAAGAAGCGGAAGTCCACGTCGTAGGAGCGCGCCTGCTCGCTCGACGTCTCCGTCACAGAGACAAAGTCCACGAGCTCCGAGAAGACCACCTTGGCGACCGACCGGCAGAAGGCGTCTGCCATCTCGTCGTCCACCTCGTCGCGGATCGGCAGCGTCATCTGCGGCGTCTTGATGGCTGCGGAGGCCGTCATGATGATCTCTCTCATACGCGGGATACCCAGCGTCACGTTGGCGGCGCCGTGGCCGGCAAAGTGGAACGTGTTGAGCGTCATCTGTGTCGAAGGCTCGCCAATCGACTGCGAGGCGATGATCCCCACCGACTCGCCCGGGTTGATGAGCGAGCGCATGTACTTGAGTTGCATGAGTGCCCGGAACTTCTTATCGGTAATTCCGGCGCGCTCGAGCACGTGCGCGCTCGACGCGATAAACTGCTCCAGCTTGGCGTCGAAGCTCTCGCTCACAGAGCCCAGGTACTTGGCCGGGTTGTAGAGCGACAGCACAGGGTCGTACTTGCACTCCTTCTTCTTGAGCGCCTTGCGGGTCTTCTTGGCGTACTTGACGGCGGTGTCCGTGTCGAGGTGCTCAATCAGGTCGCCCGGGTTGTACTTGGCAAGCATCGCGTCGTAGTTGTCGGCACAGAACTCAAACTGGCTCATGTGCGACTCCTTCGTCACGTCCACGGCATCGCCTCCGTACAGGAACTGCACCAGCGAGCCGTCGCCGTCACGCACAGAGTTGTCGTACGAGACGTGGACGCCTTCGAGCTGCTTGGTGAGACACCGCTGGAGGTAGCCGGAACGCGACGTCTTGACGGCGGTGTCGATGAGTCCCTCACGCCCCGCCATGCAGTGGAAGTAGTACTCCTGTGGCCGGATGCCCGAGTAGAACCGGCCCTTGATATAGCCACCGGCCCTCGCATCCGTCTCGTACGCCTTGAAAGAGGGCAGCGTCTTACCACTCACCATCACGGGCACACGCCGGCCCTCCAGCGCCTGCTGTCCCAGCAGACACATGATCTGCGAGACGTTGACGTTGGAGCCCTTGGCTCCCGACAGCGCCATCGACTGCATCGAGTTGTAGGGGAACCGCTTCATCGTGCCCTCGGGCACACACTTGGCCACCACCTGCGACGTGATGGCGTTCACCTTGGACATCGTCACCGCGTCCAGGATCCCGCTCTTGTTCTCGTCACGGTACACCTCCTCGAGTCTTCTCAGCAGCTCAGGGTCCGTTGGCTTGGTCTGCGACTCCAGGTTGGCCACTTCGGTGGCGGCGAGACGGCCCACATCGACTGACGTAAGCAGAATCTCCTGGCGCCACTGATTGCCCTCAGAGGTGAGGCGAAGGTCGTCCATACCACACGTGAAGGCGGTGCTCTGGATGTAGATGGTGAAGAGTCTCCCGAGCACGGAGAGCGCCTTGCCCGCAACGGCGGGGCCATAAACCTCGTGCAAAGAGTGTACGAGCCCGTACTGCGAAGCTCCGTACTGCGACTTGTCGAGGATTCCGCAAAGCAGCTCCCCCCTGTGGAAGAGCACCTCGTTCTCCTTGGAGCCCTCGCCCCAGTACTCGCTCTTGATCTTGTTCTTGGAGAGCAAGTTGAGCCCCGGCTTGTCCGCCGGCGTGATGTTAAGCAGCACAGTCGTGATGAGCTGCTTGCCCGTCCACCGCGCAGGCTTGCAAATGGCTGGTGGCACAGTGACGAGCTTGGCCCTCGTCGAGTGGCCATCCTCGGGACGGATACACGAGTAGAGGTACTGCTGGTACTCGTCGCGCGTGAAGAAGGTGTCCTTGTTGGTGAGCCACACTCCGGCAGAGATGTGGTCCTGGATAAGGCCTCTGAGCGGCGAGCCAGACGTTGGCGTCAGGTACTGCGAGTCGGTGTTGGCGAGGTTGAGGGCCTCGGCCCTGGCGTTCTCGTTCTGGGGGAAGTGCATGTTCATCTCGTCTCCATCAAAGTCGGCATTGTACGCATTGGTGTTGGCATAGTGGAGCCGCAGCGTCTTCTCTCCGGGGAGAACACGAACCTTGTGGCCCATCATCGACGCCTTGTGCAGTGTAGGCTGACGGTTCATAATCACCACGTCCTGGTTGCGGATGTGTCTGTACACCTTCTTGTTGAGCACGTGAGGAGCGTTGCCCGAAGGCGTCAGCAGCTGGTTCGCCAGAGCACGTCTCTGCTCCTCCGTCATCCCGACAAGCGACACGAGCGAGCCGTCCTCGTTCTGGATCTGGATCGCTCCCGGCCACACCTCGGGGCCGTTGATCACAGCCTGCCGGAGCTCAGCAGCGTTGTGTGGGGTTACCGGTTCAGGGTAGGTGAGCTTCTTGGCAAACACTGGGGGCACTCCGATCTCGTTGGTCTCGATGTTCGGGTCGGGCGAAATCACAGAACGAGCCGCGTAGTTGACACGCTTGCCCATCATGTGCTTACGGAAGAGACCCTCCTTCTTCTCGAGCGCCTGCTTGATACCTGGAGGCGCCGTTCTCGCAGCGTTGGCATTCTGGTTCTTGGTGGAGTCAATCAGCGAGTTGACATCGTTTTGAAGTGTCACAAAAGCGTGCATCAGCCTGTTGAAGTGCTGCTTGCGGTCTCCCCTGGCGAGCTCCTCCTTGTTGAGGGTCGCCATCTGGACGGTGATGTCTCTCACCAGCAGCGACGTGTTGAGCACCTTGGAGAGCAGCTCGTTCTGCGAGTTCTCGTGCACCTCCTCGCCCAGCTTGGAGGGCAGTCTGAAACGCGTTGGTGGCACCACAAGAGCCTGGAGGAAGAACATGTCGGCATTGACGCCGGCCCTCGTGTCTGGTCTCGAGTGGAAAAGATGGCGCAAAACGTTGGACTCACGCTTAAACACCTGTCTCATGATCTCACGCACCTCCGTGCTGAGAACGTACTTGGTGGCCTTGGCCTCGTTGACCTCGCTGCCCTTGACACGGTTATTCACGAGCTGCTTGTCTGTCAGAGGCAGCTTGAAGATCTTCAAGACACCATCCTTACGGTACGTGGCTGAGAACATCGAACAGTTGTCACACTTCTTACGGGACAGCAGACGCTTGTAAAAGTCGTGCACGACAGCCTTACGCTCCTCAAGCACAGATCCGGTTTGCACACCGGCATGGGTGGTTCTGCCCTCGCTCAGGGCCTTGGCAATGGCCATCGTGACAAACTCCTCCCTTTTCTCGACAAGCGCACGATCCGTCTTTGGGTCGTTGTTCTGGCCCTCCTCCTCGGCCTCGTCATCCTCGTAATCGCCACCAATGTTGTCAAGGTCGGCGAGCTCTAGCAAAAGACCGTATTGGATCAGCCGCAGCTTGCATGCGTAGCGGTGAGCCTCCGTGGCCTTGAGCTTGAAACGATGACAGTGCACACAACTGCTACGCAGGAAGATCCATAGCTGGTTGAAGAAGAGCGGGTTGTAAACTGGCACAGGGAGCTCGATGTGACCCTGGTGTCCTGGACAGAACTTGTCGTCAAGTCCACATGTGGAACACAGGTTTTTGAGGAAGGCTCCCAGTGCAAGATCGTAAAGGCCTCCAGAGATGGGGTGGCCCAAATTGTCAAACACCGTTGGGTTTGTGATCTGCTTGGCGGATAGCTTGCGGACCTCGTCCGTCGACAGCACACCAAAGTCCACAGACACAATCTCCGAGCCCACCGGTTTCGAGATGTCCATTGTGTAGTGGTTGAGGTTTAACCAGATGAGATGCAGATTGAAAAATTTGTGCCTGCTTATGTCAGCGCATGCCCTCGGATCTGTCTCGGGAAACGGCTGCGCCCTCGGATCTGCCGGCCAAAAAAACTGTTTACCTTTAAGGCTTCTTGGTGTCTTGTCGGGAATCTAACAACATGTTTGGCAAGCCTTCCGCAGCCAGCGGGGCCTCTGCGTTCGGCGCCAGTCCCAGCACGTCGGGCGGCTTTGGCAATACCTCGGGAGGGCTGTTTGGCAACTCCAATGCAACCAATAACTCGGGAGGCCTGTTTGGTAACTCGAATACAGCCAACACTTCTGGCCTCTTTGGCAATGCCAATGGCGGTGCTAGTGGCAACACTAATGCCACCGCTTCAGGTGGCTTGTTCGGGAATGCTAATGGCAACACCAATTCGAATACCTCGGGTGGCTTGTTCGGAAACAGTGCCAATGCCAACAACTCTGGTGGCCTATTTGGGAATGCAAATGGTAATAACGCTAATGGAAACACCAGTTCAACTACCTCCGGTGGCCTCTTTGGCAATTCTAATAACAACACGAATGGAAACGCTTCGAGTGGTCTCTTTGGGAACAATGCTAATAACAACACGAATGCCGGCACCTCTGGCCTCTTTGGGAACAACGCCAATGGTAATACATCAAACACAAATACCAGCACTGGTCTTTTCGGAAACAACACTACCAGCGCCACTGGCGGATTGTTCGGCAATAACGCTTCGAGCTCTACAAACACTACAACGGGTGGACTCTTTGGCGGTTCGAAAACAAATACAAACTCTGGTCTCTTTGGCAACAACTCGACACCTGTGAAGCCAGGCTTTGGTGCTGCTCAAACCACACAGAGCCCTGCTTTGTTTGGTAACAGCCAGCCGTTTAACGCAGTCAACAACACGCCATCCGTGAAACAGTATAACTTTAAGGACTTGCCGAAGTCTCTCACGGATTCCGCCAAAAAGGTGAACCCAAATACGGGCTCTGCGCGCAAGAGAAGTTTGTCAAGCACTCCAAGCCACAACAAATGGTCAATCGTGGAGAATCTTGGCTCAAGATTCGGCCAGATTAGTGGCTCTGCCTACAACTCGGAAGGTCTCTTCTCTCCAAAGAAGGACTTTATCCAAACAACTCAGGTTGTTGAGAAGCGCGAGACTAGAAATCGCTTCAAATCTTTTGTCACTGGCACTCTCACCACAAGATCGACGAGATCTGCCAGAGCAACAGCTACTGATTACCTCAAGCTGAAAGTGGATCCTGCAAGATCGGATGCCAGAAGGCTTAAGATCTTTGGCGACACTGGTGGTGCTCAAAAAGTTAGAATTCTGGGTCGTGAGGATGAGCAGGATCTGACAATCACGGAGACTGTGGGGGAGGCTCACACCGAAGAAGTGGAAGATTTAGAGAAGGAGGTATTGCCCCAGGAAAAACCTGACGATGGCTACTGGTGCTCGCCCTCGATCGAGGAGCTTCAAGAGCTCCCACTTAGACAACTGGCTGAGGTATCGGGCTTCACTGTGGGGAGAAAGGGCTTCGGTGTGGTGAGATTTGAGCTTCCAGTGGACCTCACTGCGCTGTGGTCCGATCTACGCACAAAACTCTTTGGTGAAGTTGTGCGCTTTGCTAAGAAGGGCACCGTGGAGGTTTACCCTCATGAGCATGTTCCGCTAGGTTCAGGACTCAATGTTCCAGCTACAATCACATTGGAGAAAGTGTTCCCGATTTCAAAGAGCAAAAAGGAAATCACGGACCCGTCTAAGGATATCGAGTTTAGACTGTTTGTCAAAAGACTTCGAGAGTTGAAGGATATGGAGTTCATCACTTATGACCCAATTAATGGCGCATGGACTTTCCGTGTCAAGCATTTTAGTATTTGGGGTTTGGTGGATGAAGAAGATGCCGTGGTGGATGTGGAGGATGTCAAAGTGGTGAAGCCTGTGGAGCTCAAACCCCCTGCACGCAGAGTCAAGCCCAGCAACCCCACTGAGGATACCTTCATTTACAAAAGACAAAAACAGGAGAATGTTTTTGACACCACGTCCTTCATGCCCGGTAGTTTTATCACCGAGGATGATACGGAGGTTGTGGAGGTACCCTTGAACATTCTCTCTGATATGGAGGAGGACATCGAAGTTCCTGTCGGTCTAATTACACATGGTGACGAATCTTTCGAAGACATTGATGTTGTTGAAAGGGTTTATGAGCCTGAGGACATTGATGCCGACGACTTCGATGTGCTGGATGCAGCGCCAGAGCTTGCTGTGGCCGATGATTGGGACAGCCAGCTGATGTTGTCTGCTCGCTTCGACTCTGCCTTCAGCAAGAGCCTAAAGACAACGACGATCTACGACGCTCCTTTCTCCAAGGCACTCACCCCTGCAGAGATTGACAAATTGCTATATGGTGACTACGAAAAGGTTGTCAGATCGCTACAGGCTATCGGAGAGGAGCGGAGATTCTCGGGCTACAGATTCGGAGCGTTTTCAGGCAATCAGGTACTGGTGGAGGCAGCAACGGCTTCTCATGTCTCGGCCAAGTCGTTGAAGCCTTATTCGGGAGACAGTATCGACTATTCGAAACATATAAAAGCTTCACGCATCCTGGAGAGAAGAAACGGTTTCCCGCTTGTTGCCAAGAACGATAATCTCAGCTTCCGTCTCATGGCTGAATCGTTCGAACTGCCTGAAAAGAAGGTTTGGGAGTTGGCTTCTGTGCTCTTTGACAACATCAGCGAACTACAGGGCGTTGACGCCGATGTCGTGAGCAGAGTCTTGGAGATCCAGCGGCGCGAGGGGCTCGTTGCCTGGGTGAGGAAAGAGGTGCAGGCCGAGATCGATGGTCAGCTGGAGCAGGTGAGTGACCCCTTCGAGCAGATGTTTTTGCTTCTCGCTGGCTTCAACATTGCGAGTGCCTCAAAGCTTGCCATTCAGACCAAGAACCCTCATCTGGCTGTTTTGATCTCTCTGTTGGGATCCAACGACCCGGATGTGAGGCTCGCAGCCTCAAAGCAACTTGAGGAGTGGAAAACAAGCGGTGCACTAGCCACTATCCCTTCAGGGCTCGTCAAGATCTACCACCTTTTGAAAGGCGATGTGCTATCCACGGAACTTTCGTGGAAGGCTCGTCTTGGGCTGGTTTTGTGCTATGGCAACGTCAACGAGACTCTGTCTGAGCTGCTATCCTCCTTTATAGACGCTGAGAGTGTCTCCGCGGACGATGAGGTGTACATCGGGCTGCTGAAGCTCTACGTGTTCAAGCACAACTCCAAGTACGGCATCAACGCCATCTTTGCCTCGCTTAAGGACGCCAGGTTGCAGTGGTATGTCTACGAGATTCTGGCGAGATCCACAAAGCAGATTGCCTTTGACCAGCAGGCAGGCGACAGACTCACTGCGCTCTTTGCCGAGCAGCTTGAGATGAGTGGGCTCTACATCGAGTCGCTGTTTGTACTGAGCCACCTTTCCAGTGACAGCTCGTGCGAGCGCCTCATCACCCGAGTGCTGACTTCAAAGCAGCTGGACGAGTCGCAGCTGGAGAGAATCAAAGTGCCAGCCAAGGCCATTTGTGAGGCCAAGGCACTCTCGTCACGCAATGAGGGAGACCACTGGAGCGAGGCTTCGTATCTGCTGGATGCCCAGCAGTACGAGGAGGCACACAAGACGATCGTCAAGCACGTGGCCCCAGCAGCCGTTATCAACAACGGGTCCAAGCTGCGGGAGCTGGAGAAGCTGATTGGGCGCTTCCCCGAGAGAATGCACATCCCAGACTGGAACATTGGCCTGGCAGTGTACAAAAACTACCTCAAGCTTGTCCTCTCCAAAAGCACGCCGGAGGCGCCAGTGCGCTACCTGGTGGAGTCGATCCCTCTGCTCAAGCAGTCCAACTTCCACGTCAAGGTGGCGACGAGGCTGATGTCGAAGCTCGTGGCACTGAAGCTCTCGGAGCTCCGGTCCACTGAGGGCAGCGGAGCCCTGGAGTTGCACGTGGACAAGACGGCGAAGCTGCCGCTGGGCGAGAGCGAGCGGTCGATGGTGGGGATGCTCCAGAGCTACCTGAAGAAGGAGACGCTGTCGTGTTGATCAATTGCATAGATAAGGCATAGGGGATGTAGTTTAGATAAGGGGCTCCGTGGTGTGCGGGTGTCGCGCCGCGCCCGCGTTGGGCATCTCGCGCTCCACAACAAAAGGAAGCGGCTCCAAGACCCGACAGGCCCAGCGCTTTACACCACCCGATGGAGGGTCCCAAGTCGACGCCCGGCTCGCCTGCGATTGCCGCAGTCGACCTCACGCCTCCGATGTCGCCCAAGCCCGAGCGCTCGCTAGCAGCTGCCCTCCAGCGGAAGGAGCCCTCACCGCTTCTGCTCGCTGAGGAAATCACTCCACTCAACTCCCGGGACGAGGACGTGCTCTACTCGGACTCGGACGCCGCCTCCCAGAGCAGTGCCCTCAAGAAGGGCCGCAAGCGGTCCGTCCGCCGCAAACGCTCAGACACCGACACCAGCCGAAGCGTAAGGTCCCACAGTGCCCATAGGGACGCCCGCTATCCACACGCCACCAAAATCTTCCGGAATCTTCTGATTCTGGAGCAGAGTCTCAGGGAGCAGTTGCAGGAGCAGAAGGCTCTGCGGAACCGGTTCACCTTCTTCCTCGCGGCCCTTGCGGGGATCGAGGCCTCCGCCATCTACTGTCTCTACTCTGAGGCTCCGGGCCCGCTGCCGCCGATGATCCTCAAGTTCGTCGCCTTCTTTGTGGTGGTGACTCTGGCTCTCTTCAATCTCTCGGGCGAGTACAGAAGGACGATTGTGATACCGCGGCGGTTCTTCTCGCTCTCCAACAAGGGGCTCCGCCAGATGAACCTCAGACTCGTCAAGAGCCCCGAGCCGCTCTCGGAAAAGGTGACGGATTCCGCGAGGGCCTTTCTGAGGCTCTTTGTGACGCTGTGCCAATGGTGCGTAGTGAGGCTGGGCCCACTACGAGGCCTCGCGCTATGTGTATGGCTCGAGGCGACACTCAAGACGCTCGAAATCAGGGCCAAGCCCAGAGTCGGGCCTACCGATGTGAAGCTGATGATGAACCCGAGAGCCTTCAATGCGGAGATCAGAGAGGCCTGGGAAATGTATAGAGACGAGTTCTGGGCCAGAGAGGGCGCCAGACAGCGCCACGAGGAGAAGCCCAAGGCCGTGCTGGACAAGGGCTCGCTGCTGGAGAAGCACAGACGTGAGCGCAAGCACAGACGGTCCACGTCGAGGCCTGCCCGTGCTTAAAAGAAAATAGTAATCGACGTTGTGCCACCGAGTGGCGACTCAAAACTACGTAAATTGAGTGTTAGGATCTGAGTGCTTTTTAAATCTGATTACCAGGTTACTTGACGACTGAATTACTTATGATCCATTTACTTTTGATCCGTTCACTCTTGATCCATACACTTTTGATCCATTTACTTTGATCCATTCACTTTGATCCATTTACTTTTGATCCATCGCTGGTTTTTGTGTCACTTGCGGTCGACGCGAAGCCCCCTCGCATTCTGCCGCTCCGTCGGCGTGAGCACCCAGTTCATGTCAATCTCGTCATCCTCATCTCCGAATCCCAAGATGAGAATGATCTGGGTGACACGTACAAACTTGTCACGAAGGTTGTATCTGTCTCTCGTAACCTCTCCAATGAGTCCGCTGAAGTCCCTCTCGAGTCTGATGGACCCAAGCTCGTTGACGTTATTCTTCAAACTCCACAGCTTGTTCTCCAGCAGTCTTGCCAAAAAGGCCACCACGGTCTCCACCAGTCTGTCGTAGATCTTGGGCTCAAGAGTCTTGACATACGGCGCAATCAGCGGCTCCCATTGCGCCATGAACCGCGTCGTTACCACGTTGTCGTCGTCAAAGCTGCTGACTAGGTAGTTGACATCCTTGAAGCACTCTGTAAGCACGACGGGCATTCTGCCCTTGATGGTCTGCCTAAAGAGCTCCTCCACATACTCTGCCAGCACGTCTTCCGACCGCTTGGCGAAGCGCTCCTCCATCCTTTTCAAAATCGCCTCGAGCTTCGCACAGTCTGAGCCAAAGGGATAGTTTCTAGCCAGGAGCTCTACGCTCTGGCTGACGATCCGGGAGACATACGACGAGCCCATCGCCACCGTGTTGAGGAGTACGACGTAGGTGTGGAGCCTCTCATCGCCCATCTGGAGGGCATTGGCTCCACGCATCAAGATACTCCCCATGGTGTTCTTATTCTTGGGATGGGTCGCCAGCACTGCACCGTTTCTGGGCTTTGTCTGGGCGAGTCTCTTGGCCATGTTTTGCAGGTACTCGGTGTCCAGCACCTTGGCCACTGTCTCGACAATGTTGCGGACGCTCACGGGCTGGCCAGTCTCAATGGCCTGCTTCAACGCTGTGGAGAGAACCATCACAAAGTCCTCCATAGCAGAAGATACGGGCACCGTCTCTGGGGGTACCACCTTGTATGTCTGGATGTAGAGGTCGAGATCCGGCAGTGTTTCCATCTCGAGCGCCTGCTGAAGCGACCTCTTGACAAAGTACGACACCAGAGTCTCGAAGCAGGGCAGAAACTTTGTCTGCACCTTCTTGGAGAAGGAGCTCTCGAGAATCGGCTTGGGCAGCTTGAGCTCCTCGGGCGAAATCCCCTGGTACTCGTTCCACTTGACTGCTACGAATTTGCAGAAGAGCGACCAGTAGTGGAGGAATGCTGACACCTCAGAGGCGAGGTCTCCGACTTCCACGAGCCCCACCTCCTCGCGGGCGAGTTCCACGCTTGCCCTGGGCGAGAGCTCGTCCCTGAACTGGTAGCTCTTCACCTCGTCCAGCACCCTTGCGAGTCGTCTCTCGTCGTAGAAAGTGTCGCCAATGAGCCCGGCCTGCGAATCGGTCTCGCGCTGGACCCTTTCCACGATCCCGGCCATGTGGCCGAGCCCGTAGTACTTGCTGATGACGTGGGCGTGCTGATTCAGCATCGTCGACACCGCCTCCAACAGCTTCATCAAGGCCAGCGGGAAGAATCCAATCGTGCCGTGGCTCTGGCTCGTGATGATGAGCCTGCTGTGGGCAGCCACAATGCCGCAGATGAAGCGGGAGTAGCAGTCGAGGCCCGTCGAGGCCTCGCCGATGAGCGGGAAGAGCGAGAAGAAGCGTGTGAGCTGCTCCACGTCCTTCGACGCCGCTGCCTTGTTGAACTCCCTGGCGAAAAGCTCGTTGAGCTGCTGGGTCCACTTGTCGACAGCAGCCTTCGGGGTCTCCGGAACGTCTGTTGATGGCACCACGCTGTTGATGAAGTCGCCCTCCAAGGGCAGTCCTCTCACAGTGCTGATGGCCCTGGCAGCGGCCTCCCAGTCTCCCTGCTCCATCGCAGAGTGAGCGGCCAGCACATTGGACCTCAGCGTCCTCACCTCCTGGACGTACTCTGCCGTCTCCTTAACGCGCTCCCGCTCAGCATCCAGCAGCCTGACACGGGCCGTGATACGTTGAGCCAGGGAGCCTCCCGAGGACAGCAGGTCCACGAGTGCTGAGGAGTTGGTGAGGGTCGTGGAGAGTTCTGTCCTGGCGAGCTCGAGCCGCTTCGCCTCCTGCTGGTGAGTGCGGCTCTCCACGTAGCTGTCGAGCTCCTCGGTGAGCTGAGCCTCGGTGGCCTCCACAGCCCTCACAAACTTCTCGAGCTGGGCCGTCGAGGTGATCCGGGACAGCAGGTGCTCGTACCGGGCGGTCTCCATGGTGTTGATGTTGATGATCGCGCCCGCAGATTGGCACACTTAATACCCACCGCCGCAGCGGATTGCACCAGCCTTCAATTGGAGCCAGCAATATCTCTCGGAGCCAATTGGAGCCTTTGGAAGCCAATTGAAGCCTTTGGAAGCCAATTGGACCCAGCTGAACACCACCAACAGCGGATGCGCGAGTTCATGGAGTACGTGCTCCGGTCCTTCTACCGGGAGACCGGCTGGAACGAGGACAACTCGTACGAGCGCATCATGGCGACAAGCGAGGCGCTCATCGACTTCCCCGTCCAGACAGACCTGCGGCTCAGCGTCGCCTCCAAGTCGTCCGACCACACGGCGACTCAGCTCACGCTCGACAACTCGGGAGCCATCAACGGGTCGATCGCCTACCTCTACAGCTCTGTGCCACTGGACGTGGTACCCACCAAGGAGCTCTCGCTCCAGGATGCGTTTGGCGGGTACTGGCCCGTCAAGCCCGACGTGCCACTGGCATCGCACAAGGGGTCGCTCTACTACGGCCGAATGTACTTCCCCGGGTCTGCGCTGGAGGCGATGGTGGTGAAGAGACTATCGCCATACACGCAGATGCTCGTCAAGTGTGTGAGCAGCGAGAAGCTCCGCAACAACGGCACGATGACGATGTACCTCCAGAGAGACAACGGCCGCTTCTGCCAGGAGTACATCTTCTCCACCAACGAGGCGCTGATGGGGTTCCGGTGCCTCTACAACTTCAGGCAGGGCGCAGAGAGGCTCAACACGGCCCTCTACAACAACTCGTCGCTCTCGATAGGCACAGAGCTCTGGTACGGCGCCCTCAACATGAGCCCGGGCATCTCCACCGCCGTGCGCTACTCCACACAGTCCACTTACACGGGCAAGCCCCTCACCATGACCCTCGCGTGCAATCCGATGCTGGGACATATATCCTCCACCTACTCGGTCAAGACCAGCATCAACTCCACCTTCTCGTCGCGCTACGACTTCAACATCTACTCGTACGACTCCAACCTGTCTTTTGGGTGTGAGCTATGGCGGTCCGGCGGCTCCCGCATCAAGCCCCTGAAGAGAATCGACCCGAGACTCGCACCGCACGCTAAGCACGGCGACGAGGACCAGACGGTCATTGAGGCCTTTGAGAGCCTCGTCAGGGACACAGACTTCTCCAGCGTCGTGCGGATCGGCACTTCGCTCAACGACCAGTCCGCCAAGATCGTGTGGGAGGGCAAGTTCAAGGAGTTTCTGCTGAGTGCTGGCGCCGATCTCCACATGAGGGCGCCAACGCCAGAGGTGAGAAAGTGCGGTGTCTCCCTCCAGTACTCGTCGTGATATCATAGCTGCCGCATCCAATCCGTAGAGACTTTCATTGCGCCTAGTCCTCAAGCTTGATGTCCGCTTTCTGGCGCTTGGCATTGAGCAGGTCGTCCGGGTTCCGTCTCTTGTACTTTCTCGGTGGATTCTCAATGAGGTAGAGCTGTTCACGGAGGTTCTCCGCTAGCGCCTCGTCATCCTCAGCATCCACCTGGTACCACAGGAGATAGTCTGGCGCACGGATCCCGTTCTTGAGCGTACTCTCCATGTGTTGGTAGACATCGTCCCTCTTGTCAAAGCTGTTGAGGAAGATCGGCTCAAACTTGTCCTCCACGCCCATAATCTTGAACGACAGGGGCATGAAGATGGGTACCGGTTCCGTCTCCTCCGCCTCGGGCTTCTTGCGCTTCTCCTCAACCTCTTCATCTAGCCTCTTTGGTCTCCGGCGTGTTCTGTGCTCCTCCAACTCCTCCTGCTCCTTGCCCTTCTCCTTCTCCTGCTCCTTCTCCCTTCTCTCCATCTCTAGCTTCTTCTGCTCCTCCTCCTTCCGCTGCTTCTCCTTCTTGGTCTCCTGTCGCACCCGCCACTTGCTAATCTGTTCAGCATTGTATATCACGAGGCACGACAGTATGTACTCGCCGGGGTGTCTCTCCACAATGCAGTCCTTGGGCAGAGTGAAACGCACGTTGGGATTCTCTGTGAACTCAAAGACGAGGTTGGCTCCCTCCGTGTACATCTCCTGGAACGAAGTCAGCACTTTGCGAGGCTTGTCCATCTTGCGGTACGGCCTAGGTGGCTGGTAGTTGGGGAACTGCTGTCTGAAGTTTGGTGGAGGCCCCATCGCCTTGGCCCGCTGGATGTACCCCTGGAACTCGCGGATCTGAGCTGAAGATGCATTACCACTCGCCACAATCTTCATCAGCGTATTGAGCGAGGGATCCACACGTGCAATCGCATTGAGGTTCGCAATCATGATCTGCGACTCGGGAGACTGCATCATGTCATTGGCTGGTGGCGGTGGCCGAGGCGCCTGTGGCGCTGTGCTTGTAGCTGTGCTGGTTCCTGATCCGGTGCTCGAGTTGTGGAGGGCAGGCAAAGGTTTCCGTACTGGCGCTGTAGCTGGCGTGGTGGCAGGTGTACTTGTAGGTGTAGGTGTTGTGCTCGATGCTTTGGCCTCTGGCTCGGAGCTCTTCTCTTCGCTCTTGACAATCTTTTCTGTCTTCCCATCCTTTTCCGTACTCGTGGTCTCAATCGCCGCTTCCTTTACTGGCTCCTTCACTGGCTCTTCCACTGGCTCCTTGACTGGCTCCTTTGCTGCTTCACTTGCTGGCTTCTCCACCTCCGCCGATGGCTCCTTTACTGGCGTAGGCTCTTTTGCTGGTGCAGGTTCCGTTTTGGGTGTTGAATCTGTCACTGGCTCCGCCACTGGTGTAGGCCCCTTCACGGGCTCCTTTGCCGGCTCATCTGTCACCGCCTGTGGATCCTTCTTCTTCTTTCTGTTTTTAAGCTCCTCACGCCGCCGTTCAATCTCACCATCCTTGAGTATGAAGAAGCGCACATCAAAGGTGTGAGGCCCAATCTCCATTGAGCAGTCGCACAGCTTGTTCATCATGTCTCTGGCATTCACCTCACTATCGAATTTGGTCTTGCCCTTGGCCCAGTAGACATCAAAGGCATTACTCAGAGTGTATGACTTGCGTGACATCATCAGCGACGAGTACAGCACTGCGCTGTCCTTCATCGATAGAGGCTTGCCCAGAATGTTGTACTCTGGCGGATCCCTCGACATCGGTAGCCCCTCAATCTCCCTGAAGGGTCTTGGTGGTCTCTCTGGAGGCGCCTCGTCCTCGACATCGGACCCCTGTTCCTCCTTCCTGGCCCTTCTACGAGCAGCTGCCCTGCGTGAATTCTTTGGAGGCATGGCTTGAGAAGTAGTTGGGGTTGGTACTTTAGAAGCTTAGAAGCCGCCCCCGGAAGTCGACAGCCAGCGCCGGAACTCCCGCAAGTGGCACGCGTTTTCATAGACGCGAGGCAATAGTACCCGTGTAGAAGGTCTTCACCATGTCAATCGACCTCAACGTGTACGCGCAGGAGGGATTCAAAAAGCGGAAGCTCGTCGCTGCCAATGGTACGTTCTATAATAGCTCTTTCTAACACCAGACGATCACCTCTTTGCCCCCGGCGCCATAATGCGAGTGCGTGTCAAGAACTTTGTCGTGTACGCATCGACGGAGTTTGTGCTGTCGCCCTCGCTCAACATGATTATAGCGCCCAATGGTACCGGTAAGAGTACATTTGTGTGTGCAGTGTGTCTTGGTCTCGCGGGGTCTCCATCTTTACTTGGGCGGCAGAAAGTGGTTAGTGAGTTTGTCAAGAATGGTGAAACCTCCTCCACAATTGAAATCACGCTCAAGACGGCCTCCGGCCACGTTGTGGTACGAAGGGATATCTACCTCTCAAACAAGTCTGACTGGTACATTGACGGCACCGCCTCCTCCGAGCCTAAAGTGAGAGGGCTTTTGCAGTCGCTCAAGATCCAGCTGGACAACTTGTGCCAGTTCCTGCCGCAGGAGAAAGTGGCGGACTTCTCGAAGCTGACACCAGAGCAGCTGCTGATGGAGACTCAGCGTGCTGTGGATAGCTCACTGATGGAGCGTCACCGCGAGCTGATTGAGCTGGACTCACAGCACGAGGCACAAAAGAAGAAGTTGGAGGAGCTGATGTCCCAGAGGGACGAGAAGCTCAAGGACGTGGAGCGTTTTGAGGAGGAGGCTCGCAAGTACGAGGAGTACGAACTCAAGAAGCGGGATCTGGAAGAGCACAAGCACCTTCTCGTGTATGCTGAGATACAGGACTTGCATCATGAGGCGCAAAGGCTCAAAATGGAGCGGGACGAAACGAAGCAGGAGCTTGACCGGTACAACGAAGAGGTCCAGCCCTTCCAGGATGCAGTGGAGTCCGTACAACAGGATGCACGGGATGCCCAGAACGAGATGAGCGATTGCAAGAAGGGCCTCACTGGGCTCAAGCTCAAGCTCTCCACCGCCCGGTCCGATGCTGAAAGGCTGGAGACAATGATGCGGCAGACTCAGAACAAGATTGAGAGTCTCCGGACTCGTGAGCAGAGGAAACGTGCAGAGCTCAAGTCGCTGGCTGTACGCGTGGAAGAGGAGAAGGGGAAGCTGGACAAGATGGAGCTAGTGGACGACGACACTCTCAAGGAGTACAGCGATGCAGCCGACCGGCTCCATAGCGACTTTGCCAATGCTGAGGAGGCTCTCACGGACTTTGACACTCGTCTGACCCGTGCAAAGCGGGCAATTGACTCCACCAACAGCAGGCTTTCCGGCCTCTGCAACGAGCTCAACAGTGGCGACAGGCTAGCACTGTTCACGGACTCGCTGGTGAACTCCAACCGGACTGCGTTCGAGGCTCGCGAGTCCGTGAGGCTTTTGCGTAAGGAGCTGAGCCATATGCGTTCGCAGGTGTTTGAGCCACCCTTCATCTCTGTGACAGCCACCGCAGGCTACGCAAAGTACCTTGAGGAGCTCGTGGATCTTCGTACAACGTTTGCCCTCACAGCAGTATCTCGTGAGGCCTTCCAGAGGCACTTTGCTCAGTTTGAGCAACGCCACAGAAACCCTCCCTTTCGTTACATTGCCTCGGCCGATCCCAAGCCCCGGCTTACACAAAGCGAGCTCAAGTCGCTCGGATTCGATGGCTACGTGCGTGACTTTGTGGAGGGTCCTCCAGCGGTGTTGCAAATGCTGAGCGAGGTGAGCTTCATCCACGACGTGCCCGTGTCCAAGAGGCCGCTCTCAGAGGCACAGATCAACACTTTGAGGCAGAAGGTAAATGGCGACCTTCGTTTCCGCAAGTTCTTCTCGGGAGACACCATGTACTCGCTCTCGATATCGAGATATGGCTCGCGCCAGGTTGTGATGCGTACTCAGGCTGTGTCTGGGTTTAAAAAATACTTCACGGGCCAGGGGATCTCCGAGGAGGCCAAGGCCGACGTCAGAAGACAGATGGGTGAGCTGGAGGCCCAGGCGAGACTCGCTGAGGAGCAAGTGCAGACTGAGCGTATCGCCAGGGCAGAGGCCAAGGCCAACGTTGATAGCATACAGCAGCAGTACCAGCAGTATAAGAAGCTCTACAACGACAGCAGAACAAAGGCCAAAGAAGCTGCGAAGGTGAAGGCTCGTATCGAAGCCCACGAGAAGAACGCAGCCTCCATTGAGGCTGACCTCAACAGAGACCACTCGGCAGACATTGCGAAGCACCAGCAGAGACTCAGACAGGTCACGGTGGAGCGGTGCAAGCAGGTACGTAACACAGCAGCGCTGCTCTGTGAGATGAGCGAGGCTCACGAGCAAGTGGTGATGGCGACGATTCGCTACCGGGAGCAAGAGGCTCGAGTCATTGGGCTCAAGCGTGTTTTCCGCTCAATTGAGCAGCGGCGCAAAGAGCTGGAAGTGGAATTGCAGAAGGCAAAGAGACGGATCCAGGACCTCAAGAATAGCGACCGTATGAAGCAGCTCAAGCAGGCTTCGAACTCGTTACCACCTGAAACTAAGGAGCGCATGGCGGTGTTGGCACAGCAGTACACCGATGAGGATCGCTTTTCGTACGACCTGGTGGCGGAGATGGTCAAGTCGATTCAGGCAGAGTTGCAACTGCTGGGAGGGCAGTCCAAGTGGTCTGTAAAGACCTTGGAACAGGCAAGGGAGGCACTCGCCGTCCTGGAACGCGACATTCCAGCTTTGCAACTGGAGTCTAAGCAGGTGGGTGTTAAAATGAGCGATGTGGCTTCGCACTGGGAGCCACAGCTCACCCAGATGGTGAAGAGCATCTCCAGCAAGTTCTCCGCTATTTTCCCAACAGTTGGCTCTGCTGGAGAGATCCAGCTTGAGAAGGCTGACCGTTACGCCGATTGGAAGCTTCTCATTCTCGTCAAGTTCCGTGATAGCTCTGTGCTGAAGCCGCTTGACTCTCACACCCAGTCGGGAGGCGAGAGAGCCGTTTCCACCATCTACTACATGATTAGTATGCAGGAGTTGACGGCATCGCCCTTCAGAGTGGTTGATGAGATCAATCAGGGTATGGATGCTCGTAACGAGAGGATTGTACACAGACACATGGTGGAGATTGCCTGCCAGGAACACACTTCTCAGTACTTTTTGATTACTCCAAAGCTACTGACGGATCTGCACTATGCCGAAAAGATGCGTATCCACTGCATCATGGCAGGACCCTGGACACCGAACCCGAGGGAGCGGCCTGAGGCTTTGACATTGGGAGCGACTTCGCTGTATGCAATGTAGTTGTAATGAATGCAATTATGTTAATCGTTAGCCTGAGAGGAAGACAGCTATAGCTTAAGCAGATCTAGGGGGTAAGTCGCGCACACCCGTACACCACGATCTAATCGCCCGGACACCAGCGGAATATAAACCCTCATTACACGCTATAGACGTTCGCTATGCCTTCACAAAGAAGTTATAGGGCTGCTGTAAGTGCTCTCTATCAATTTCTGTATTTAAGGGCTCTTTTGTCGCTCCTTTGTGGTGTGAAGAAGGGTAGCGTACAGTCCTACGTTTGAAATTCAGGTACCAGCATCTTTAACCACAGATCTCACCTCCGATCAGAGTCTGAGCTTCAAGAACCTGTTAAACCTCGCAAAGTCAATTGCCCTTTGATAGCATCATATAACCATGGAACACTTGAAGGGCCCTCCTTAGAAGTATCGCTCGCAGAAACCTCTAAATTTGACACCAAATACTCCTCGCAGTTAGGCGCGAAGCTCAGCCGCGCTTACGCCAAGCAAGTGAAGATTCCAGGCTCTCGATCCATCCTCCCACCACATGCTGAGGACCGCTTCTCGGTGTGGTCTCAGGGCCTTGTCCACTACGAGACCTAATCGGTTCAATCCGATTCTACCGCTCGATGGCATCATAGACGAGGTGCAGGACTCAGACTCCAAGAAACGTGTCAAGCTCAAGAAGAAGGAGCCTAGGATTCTAATACCGGCCGATGCAGACTCTTTCAAAGCGATGGAATCTGGAGCGTCGGTGAAGACAGAGAAGTTGGGAAGTGGCGGAAACGGTAATGGCAACGGCAATGGTGATGGCAATGGAGAAAACCATAACGATAAGGAGAAGGAGGAGTACTACGAGGAGGAGCCCTCCGCGTGGGACAACTTCAAATCCACCATGGTGAAGTGCCTTGAGACTGCGGGGATCACCTTTGCATCGCTGGTTGTCCTCGCTGGGGCTGGACTGTCCTACCACAAGTTCTACAATAGCCACGTGATTGATAAGATGAGCGGTGCCTTTGACAAGGGAGACGATGCCTTTGAACTCACGATGCACAAGCGCACCACCAAGAGAGAGGGAGACTGGATTGAGAGGCCACAGCAAAAGATGCTGGATGATATCATCTCGGGGAAGCTCGTCGGCAGCTATTTCCTCCTGGCTGGTGAAAAGGGTTGTGGCAAGAGCTCGATGGTACTAAACTCGATCAAGAAGGTGGACTCCTTCAACGTGGCTATCTTGGATGCTCATTCAGATCCAGAGATCTTTCGTATCAGATTGGGTAAGGCACTCAACTTCGAGTACCACGAGGACTACATCGGGTCTCTGTTTTCGATCAGAGGACCGCGTGACACTACGGCTCTCTTAGACATTGAGCGGGCCTTCAACAAGCTCGAACAAGTTGCTGTATCTCGGGTAAAGCAGTACGGTAGACCATTGGTGATCATCATTAACAACACGCACCTCATCAAGGATGACGAGGAGGGAGTGAAACTTGTGGAGCTTTTGCAGCAAAAGGCAGAGGCTCTGTCAGGCGCAGGCCTCGTGACGATGATCTTCAACTCTGATGACTACTGGCTGTACGAGCGACTCAAGAAGCTGGGGACAAGGCTTGAAGTGATTAACGTCCACGACTTCAACAGGCTAGAGGCTGTCAAGGCACTTGCCCTCTCGCGGAAACGCTTCTTCAATGAGAATGTGGGGCAGAAGACCGCCAATGAGATCTACGACCTCATCGGAGGTAGACCGCAGCACCTAGCAGAAGTGGCAAGACATGCAGATATGGTCCAGGCTGCCCATAAGCTTATAGACCGTGAGAAAACGTGGTTCTTGAACCAGTGTGGTCTCTTGGGATCTGGCATGGATGACGATGTTAACGATAGTGGTAAGTTCTCAGCCTCTGCCATGCTTTTAATGCGGGAGCTCGTTGGAATGTACCACGAGAACATGCGTAAGGGAAGGGATGACGATCACAAGCTTCCTACTTTGCCTCTATGGCGTGCACGCCAGATAATGACACGGAACGACTTCATCCAGCTCTATGATAACCTCAACATTTTCACAATTGATTCTGCAAACTCGTTTGTACGAGCAGACTCCGTGCCCATGATGCGGGGCTTCCTGGAGATTGCATCCCAGCCTGGATTCGAAGAACTGCTTGAGGAGACGATGGATCGTATTGGCGAGATCGAGTCATTGGGCAGAACTCGTGAGCTTGTGGCGAAGGACTTGCTCATTGGCTCCTACAAAATCAGCAGTGGCGAGGATGGCTTCACAGTTAAATTGCACCAGAAGAAGGAGGATGACGGCGATGATGATGACCCAATTGCGATGCAGCCCACTACTGAAAAGGGCACGAGAGCCTTCTGGAAAAACAGGCTAAGCTACCAGCCACCGGAGAAGGACACATAGATAATCGAACAAAAGATTTAATGCTCAACTAGATTGCCCCTGATGTCTGCTTTATCGCTATCAGAGATGCGCGACAAATTTTTTGCATACCTCATCTCATCGCACACTTCTCTCCATATAAGCATGCCTCCAAAAGTACGTCCTTACTTGGTATATTCTAACCTCAGGAAAAGAAGCAGAAGACAGAGACGCCCAATGAGGTTCAGACAAGAGTCAACTACACTCTGTGCGTCCCCAGCACTCTTGTGAGCAAGGCCAACGCACACAATCTCCAGCAGGCTACTGCGGTGCTCTACCAGGTGGCCAAGGTGGCGAGCATCTTCAATGTTGGAGAAATTGTCATCATGGACACTTTTAGAGAAGCAGCACGTGACCCGGTGGACATCAAAGATGGCAACAAGATCCGGTTTGACGATGTGAAGGAGACATCCACAGCGACTCAGGTTGACACCTCTGACGATGCTCTCTTCATTGCTACGGTGCTCCAATACTTCGTAACGCCACCGTACCTTGTGCGGACGATGTTCAAGCAGCGATTCCACCGTAACTTCCAGTACGCAAAGGAGTATCCAAAACTCACTACACTGCCGTGGATGAGTCCTGAAGTGGATAAACGCTACCGTGAGGGTATCACCGTGCCAATGGCCAAGGTTTCCAAGTCACAGAAGAAGGCAGGAAACACCAAGTACGTCAACATTGGCTACGAGAAGGTGCTGGAACTCGCGGGACAGCAGGTGCCCACCAACGTCAGAGTCACAGTGGATGTCGAGGGCAAGAAGGTGGTGTCACCCCTTGAAGTTTACAATCAGAGTGGAGCGAAGAGCTCGTACGGGTACCACGTGCGGATTGCCAAGTCCTTTAGTTCCATCTTCACAGAGTCTGCATACCCTGAGGGATACACACACAGCATATGGGTGAACAGCAGTGATTACTTCAGACACTCCGATACAAAGTTACCGGAATTCAAGCTCAACAAGGACAAGGACGCCAACCTGCTTCTCGTTGTAGGGAAGTGGAGTGATATAGAGTATGCCTTCACCCAGGACAAGAGCATCGAGGGAGTGCAGAGCGCAAAGGAGTTCTTTGATGGCGAGTCGCCCGTTCCTCCTGGTACGCGTGTTGAGGACGGGGCCATGATAGCGCTGGCTAGGATGTAACGAGGCTTCATAGAAGATGAGATGCTCAATTTAACGACTAGTGACTAAGTGTTCCGTAGTGTCTACAACCCCATGCAATGTCATTATTCCTCTTCAAAGTTGAAGGAGAACCCACCCTCGCTAGTGAGGGCATCCCACTTTGACTCCTTGGTTCCCTTCTCTCTCTCCAGCTTCTCGAGTTCCCTCAGGCCTTCCTCCAGCAGAGCGCTATCCTTCTGTCTTACGAGCTCCACAAAGTAGTCGTACACGGGCATATCTGGAGCACGGTACTCGCCCACGTCCTCGTTATCAACCTCCAAAGAAGACACCTTGGCAAGCCACTCACTCAACACCTCGTTCTTTGCTGGGAACGACTGGACCGATGCCACAAAGTCCTTCACGTGGAACCCGGACATCTGCTCCTTCTTGTTCTTCAAGAAGTCCAGCGCACGGCCCAACATCGCCTCAGGCACAAAGTTTTGTGTCAGAGCCACACTGTCCTCCAGGTTGATAACGCTATGCCACCAGCCGGCTGGAACGTGCATGCACTCACCAGGGAAGGTGACACCGATTTGGCACCTCCCCTCAGAAGCGAGCTTGAGACTGTCGTTGTAGAAGCCAGAAAGCACCCACTCGGCAATGCCCACAGGAGCCGTCACCTCGCTTTCGTCATTATCAGTCCCCACCCCTGGAGGAGCCACACTGGGCTCCAGCATGATCCAGAGCTTTTTGCCTGTGAGGTTGGCATTCCACGCAGAAGTAGCATTGGGGTCCTTGTGGAAAGTGGAGCCCGACCCGCCAGGCCCAGCAATGATCCAGCGGTAGTCAGGACGGCACCCAACGTCGTTGAAGACACTAAAGACATCTTTCTGGAACACTTCAGGCACCGTGTACTCCTTAACTAGCTGTTGCATAGCCACAGACTGACAATCAAACAAGTACAGCGGCGACTCGTCTTGGTTGTCTGCAAAGTACTGTGAGTAGAACGAAAGAGGCCACTGAACGCTTTCCTGGCGGAACCTCACCTCGGGGAAACGGTTCTTGAGAACGGGCAGCGACCACTCCGGCCACCTACTGGGGTCCTTGTTCGTGAGTATGAAGGGACGATTGTAGTGGGTTTTGAGAATATCCTTCGACTCGTCTTCATCGACTCTCTCGATGCCGAATGGACTGATAGTCTTGCGTTGTTTCCATGACTGCTCCTCCTCCGCTATTAGATCCCCCATAAGTGCCTGGTAGTCGATCTGGCTGCACTGGTACGGCCGGAAGAGCAGATCTGAGCATATGAGGTTGTCAGGTAGCTGTATCATAGCCTCCTTAACCAGTCCAAGAAGGGTTCTTCTCCACGAGCCATTCCACCGACTGATCCCAAGAGGAGGAACTGGAGCCTTGTCCTTCAGAGCCTTCTCCTCAGCGAGGGCAAGCCGTATATACAATTTCCGCCAGACCTCTTCATCATAGAGATAGGCATACCACACGCGAGATGTGTGGCTTAGACTCAACAAGTCTTTGGGATCGCTGATGAACCCAAGAAGATCGAGGAGAAGCTCCTCCGGTAGCACGCATAGATCTCCAAGTTGTTCATTACGCTTCGCCGCTAGAGTCCGGTCAGAAAAAAGAAGCGAGTTGCCTGCAGGCTTGACATTGAGAGGGTGTCGCTGTGATACGGTGCTGCGAGATATACGGACGCTCCGCTTCTTCTTGGGCGGCTCTTGTTTTGTCATGGGTGATGATGGCACCATTTTTCAGTCAAAATTTTTCAGTATGGGGTAGCTCCAATTCTACACATGGCGGGTGGTGCTTCGACAAAGAAGAGCCAGCAGATCACACGGTGATCATTTTCCACTACAATATGAGTTTTCTGACCACATATCTACTCAATACTTATTCAATTCTATATCAAGATACAACATGGACGATGCACAGATTTCTGGTTTCAATTACAGGGCGTGTGGCGTAGTTGGTAGCGCGTTCGCTTAGCATGCGAAAGGTCTCCGGTTCGACTCCGGACTCGTCCAATTTTTTTTGCCGTATCCCCATTATGAATGGGGATTATGTGTACTGTATCGTCGTGAATGTTCAATCGATTATGATTTGGTGAAAGTATGGTGGGTAACTTTTTGTTCGATATGTAGATCAATGGGAATCGGCCTTGCATGGCCCCTGCATGACAGCTAACCTTCACAAGTCCAAGCAATTGCTTGGGCTCCTCCTATATGTCCCAACTCTATACTTTCAAGTGCTCGATCTGAAGATATTGCTGTACTTGACATCAGTTATGAGCAGTCAAAAAGAGTGAGGAAGCGGTGATTGGTATAGGGGGATCAACAACTGAGGGGCTGTCTGCTCCTGAGCGGCCGGCGTGTAAATAGTATCAAAGGGTAATCGAGGCATAAGCAGAATCTAATGAAGCTTTTGGGTTCCTTACAAGGCGTCTAATACAGTGCGATAGCTTATCTGTTCTTATCGTCCCAAGCGCCCTGGGACCATTTTCGGTATTGTGTCAGCGGCTAATGAAGTACTCTTCCACTCTCCCACATCTTCAGATGGAAGGCCAAATCCCGCCATACTCGTCGAGCAGTGACAGTTCCACCATTTCGAGCTTGTACCTCAGTAGAGAGACCACCAGAGCTGTGTCCCCGGTTTCCCTCCCCAAGAGACTGAGCGACCTCGAGAGAATCCGTCAAGTAAACTACGCTATGGACAGACACTTCCAGTACTACGATGTGGGACTCTTAGCAAGAATCAACTATGCCACAAACATTTGCAACAGATCTCTTTACCATCCAGACCAGTGTGGTACAGTGAGCTTCAGAACAAACGCCCCGTACCAAACTCCACTTCACGTACCGATTCCACACATTTTCCGGTGGATACCATTCCATGGGGCCCGCATTGGGCTCCAGTCTGTCTACTATACGCTGGCTGCGTGGAGAGCCGGGAGACAGAGAGTTATCTCGTCAGTAGACAAGCCATAGCTCAAGGGCACTGCCAGCGCCGGAGAAGCCCTCACACAGCCACCGAAAGAGACGATCCATGATCCAACCACTTGCTACTGAGGATTCCAAGCTAGTGAAGTCCACTCACTAGCTTCCAAGTTATAAGCCATTTGGGCTTGTCGCCTTTCTGCAGTTGTGGCTGTTAGGCGCTATCAAACGCCGCGCCCAAAGAGGAAAGTTGTCCCGCATCACTGTGACAAATCAACCACCACCACCATGGCCCCACTAAGCGCCGAGAACGAGGCCCAATTGGTGCAGGCATTGCATCACTTCTCTCTGGCCAACGGTATTGCGATCTACCCAACCGGTTTCTCCGAGCACTCGCCAGTGGCTACGCCCACAACGGTGTACCCGACACCTTTCCCCGAGAAGGCCTTTGGCGATGCCCAGAAGGTCCAGAAACACTTCAACGAGCTCTACGCTAAGGTGTCGAGCGATGTGGACTGGCTCGGAGGCATCCTCGAGGACTTTGCCCGCTACGATCAGGGCTTCACGGGCAAGCTGTGGGAGAGCTACAAGCGGGCCAAGCACGAGGGTATCAAGCAGCCGGCGACTCTGGGAATCTTCCGCTCAGACTACATGCTCAATGGCGACAGCATCAAGCAGGTGGAGTTCAACACTGTGAGTGTGTCCTTCGCTGGTATCAACTCAAAGGTCGGGCAGCTACATCGCTACCTCAACACCGCGGGCTACTACACTGGCTTCAAAGGCTTGCTGTACGACGACAGCAAGGTGATTGCGTCTGAGTCCATCACGAAGATCGTGGTGGGTCTCGCAGACGGCGATGCCTACTACAGAAAGAGCACAGGAGCTACAGAGAGTGTGGTGCTCATGATTGTTCAGGAGGGCGAGCGTAATGTGTTTGACCAAAGGCTGCTAGAGTACTCCCTTCTGGAGACCCATGGGATCAAGACCAGAAGACTGACATTGCCAGAGGTGACTCGTCTAACCACGAAAGTGGATGGGAAGCTGATGCTTGGTACCGAAGAGGTTTCCGTGGTTTACTTCCGGTCCGGTTACGCACCAGAGGACTTCAAAGAGGAGGCGGACTGGGACAGTCGTGTCTACTTGGAGACTTCGCTTGCTCTCAAGGCTCCGAGCCTGTTGACTCAGCTCTCCGGTGCAAAGAAGATCCAGCAGCTGCTGGCAGACCCTGCTGTGCTTGAGAAGTTTGTGACTGATGCTGAGGTGAGAAAGCAGCTCCAGGAAACGTTTGTGGCGATCTACCCACTGGACAATACACCACAGGGTGAGAAGGCCAAGGCTCTGGCTAAGAACTCGCCAGAGTCGTACGTGCTGAAGCCTCAGAGAGAGGGAGGCGGTAACAATGTCTACAAAGGTGACATTCCCGGCTTCCTTGCCAGCATCCCAGAGGAGGAGTGGAATGCTTACATTCTCATGGAGCTCATCAACCCGCCAGTACATACCAACAAGCTGGTGAAGGAGGGTCAGGTGTACGAGGATGACATTGTGAGCGAACTAGGCCGGTACGGTACTGTGCTCTTCAACCAGGAGACTGGTGCCATTCTGGAGAATCGTGAGGCAAGCTGGCTGCTGAGATCCAAGTTCGCTTCGAGCGACGAAGGCGGAGTCGCTGCTGGGTTCGGGTGTATCGACAGTGTGGTGCTGGTGTAGCGCAGGGTATCAATGTACGTAAGATAGATCTCTATCATTGACAGATTGAGCTTAGTCAATTGAACCAATGGAGCGATACTGTTGATGAAAACTCTCAATCGAAGCTAATTGGCTCATCAGACTTTACATTAGTCTTGGTCTACACTCGATGGTCATACATGGTTCGTAATGCTCATTTTGCCTACCACCCCCTGTTGAGCATCACCTTGATGCTCTGCAACACCTGCTTCTCCTCCTTGGACTTGTGCTCATAGATGATCTCCGTGTTCTTGTGGATACCCAGTGCTATTGCCATGTCCCTGCATAGCTCCGTGGAGAAGAAGAGCTCCAGATCGCTCACCTTGTGCGAAAAGAGCCTGAAAGACGTCATCAGCAGCAAAGACTGTAATGTGATGATAGATGCTCTAATCTTCACCTCACCCAGCTCGAATGCCACATAAGCGTTCCGTAGAAGAACATTGTTAATATCCGTCAGCATGGTCTCCCTATACAGAGAGCTGATCTTGAGCGCGAGAAGCATCATTCCCAGCACGATGAAATCCTCAAGCTCCTTTTCAGGTTCTAGTTCGATGCGAGCCATTTGTGGACTGAACATGCGGTGGAAGGCTGCCATCATCAGTGTCTCGCTAAGCACGGGCATGTGCTTATGGTAATTTGTAGTGAAGTAATACTGCAAATGCTGTTCCATCACAGGATAAGGAGGTAGCGAAGCCAATAATTGCTCCAGGAAATAGCCCTTGTAAAACCCATCGTTGGCACACCGCAGCGATGTCAGCACACGAGGCACCTCCACATCTGTGTACGAGGGCATCTCCACAATCGCCGCATCAGTGGACATGATTCTCTTGACTCTATTCCGCAGGGGAATCTCCGTTGTGTCCTTCAGGAAGTGGTACTCATACTTGTTGAATTTGCGCACCTGTTCATCATCGCTTGTTTCGGCAGTAAGCGGCCGGCCCGTGCTTGTGAGCATCGACCCAGTAACTGCGGACGAGTCGAATTCCGAATCATAGAAGTGCGAGCCTCCAGAGAGAATATCATCCTCTGAGGACGTCATGTTGTTGTGATTCTTCTTATACACGAGGATGAGCTCCGACTTGATCGCAGCGACCGAGTCCATCAGCTCGTCATTCTCTCTTTTCAAAACGTCAATCTCCTGGTACACTTTCGACTCTGCAGCAATGATATCGATCCAGGGAGACCGGGCGTACGTACACGCCTCCTGAGAGCCTCTCTTGACACAGTTTTGACAGATGGGCTTGCCGTGGTCGCACTTGATTTTGCGCCGGCGACACTCGTTGCACGAGAGTGTGATCTTCTGTCTCTTGGCGGAGTTGTTGTTATGCGGAGGCGGGGTGGCCTCATCGGCACTGCGCTTGTCGTCAGGGGCCATGGCTAAGTATGGCTGATGGGTGATAGATAGCCGGTGGCTGTGGACTAAACCGGAGGTTCGCGCGGGGAGGGGGGAGCGCGCGGTGTCCGGGTTATGGTGTGTGGGTGTTTCCAAAACAGCCCAAAGAGGCAACTGCCGCATTCGGACAACACGTGATGCTCCCTCGCAGCGCAATTCTTATAAAGGCGCGCTCGTCACGTTTTTCTCACGTGCCCACCCGATAACAACAATGCCAGAGAAACGGGAAGCTGAGGATACGCCGCAAGAGGAGCACAAGAAGCCACGGACGGAGGAGCTTTTGAACGAAGCGGAGTACGAGGAGCCGAAGAAGAGCGAGGAGGAGGATGTGCCACAGGCGATGGAGCTGCTAGAGCAGACGCTTCACCCACAGAAGCCGATGCCAGGGTCCGACGAGTGGAACAAGCTCAGAAAGGAGAACCACAAGGAGGTGGAGAGACGCAGAAGAGAGACGATCAACGGCGGCATCAAGGAGCTCGCCTTACAGCTTCCTACTAACGATACCACAAACAAGGCGCAGATCCTGTCACGTGCTGTCGATTACATCAAGAGGCTCAAAGAGAACGACAAGAGCAACGGCGACAAATGGACGCTGGAGAAGCTGCTGAACGACCAGGCGCTCAGCGAGCTCAGCGCAGCGAACGAGAAGCTCAAGATTGAGCTGGAGCGGGCGTACCGTGAGGTTGAGCACTGGAAGAAGATCTGCAGCATTGCCAAGGCTGCGGACAAGTGATGAACGATATGATTAGAGTGGGAAATGTTATGTATCATGTTTTCGGAGAAGCCGTAGCCTAGACATCAACCTCTCTGACGAGGATGCCCTCGTTGGCCTTGCCCAGCGCCCCCAGCACATTGACGCTCTTGTTGGTGAGGTCAGCAGCCTGGTAGCCCAGCACGCCAGACTTGCCCACGAACTGGAAGATGGAGCTGGTGCCGGCAAAGACGGTTGTGTCCTCGACTCCGCTTCTGTTGCACACGACGACGGTGGCTTTGCCCGTGAACCGGGAGGCCTTCCTGGCGTGGTTCATGAAGGGGAAGAAGCGCAGAAGCCAGTAGTTGAGGTTGTGGAAGTCGGGCACGTGCGGCTCCTTGAACTCCTCCTGCATCTCGTACGAGGTGATGGGCTCGCCGTCGCAGTCCACAGCGTACTGGCCCTTCGCACCATCAACAACCTCCTTGAAAGATGCGGCCTCAGTACAGTCTGTGACTCCAGCGACCGAGGGGCTCTTGGAGTGCAGCCATGCCATGGGGCAGATGATGAGCTCGACACCCTCCTCGAGACAGTGGCGCGAGAACTCAAAGGCGTGGAAGGGGGCCTCGAACTTGTACGGGTTGAGGTCCATGCAGATGCCGATGCTGGCCCTGACGCCGGCAAGCTCGAACGTGGAGAAGCCGCCCCCCTCCGTACACCCCCACACCTCGTCCGTCTCGTAGAGAAACGACTTGCGGTAGTTGTGGATGAGCGACCCGCTGCTGAAGACCGCCGCAGAGTTGTAGATGGCGCCGCCCAGCGACTCAGGGTACCCGAGCACCGTGTAGCACCCGAGGCGCCTGCTGACGTCCTCTGCCCACTGGAGCATCGGCCCGCGGCTCTGTGGCGACTCCAGGAACGGCCTCACGTGCTGGGCAGACTTGTAGTTGTACCCAGCGAGCCCCATCTCGGGCAGCACCAGCACGTCAGGCCGGCCAGAGAGGGTGCCGAGGATCGCGTTGGCCCGGGCAATGTTGTCCTCTATGGCCCCGATCACGGGGTTGAGCTGGAGAGTGGCGATGCGCAGACGGGGCATCTAGTTGGTTGGCGGAGAAAGCGCGGCTTTCCGAGTTATCTCCGGGGGATGCGACCCATCTCCCCGATATAAAGCGCCCGTGATCCAGCGCCCGTGCCTAGGCGCCCCACCACAAATGAAACCACGAGCGCTGGCACTGGCCTACGGGCTCGTGGAGACGTGTCCTGCGCCGCGGATCACCTCGCCGGCAACGCTGTGCGAGTGCCACTTCACCAAGCCCATCGACAGGACTAGAGACCTCTACGGCACCAAGGCCGCCTCGTGGAAGCACCTCTTTGTGCACTCGGAGGTGCCGGCAGCACAGTGGGCGTCCCGTGTGGAGATGATGCCGACGGAGCTCGTGGCGACCCTCAGCTCCCACAAGCGAAGCCTCACAGACCCGGGCCACCCAGTGGCCATCTCCAACGTGGAGCTCCAGCCCACGGGACACCACAACGTGCTCGTCTACCCGGACAACAGGTACTACCGTGTCGACGGCGGAACCGCAAGCCGCTTTGTCCAGGGACTCCACCCCGAGTCGTCCCAGCAGCTCGAGTCCGTAGCCAACGCCTCGCCCATTGTGCTCATCTGCGGCCACACAAAGAGGGACGAGCGGTGTGGGCTCATTGCACCGCTGCTGAGGGAGGAGTTCCAGTACAACCTGGCCCAGAGGGGCCTGCTGTACAGCGAGTCCAACCCCTCCGGTGTGCGGGTGGGCCTCGTCTCGCACATTGGCGGCCACGCGTACGCCGGCAACGTCCTCTACTACGACAGCGAGGGGCTCGCCGTGTGGTACGGCCGGTGCGAGAACAGGCACGTGGACGGCATTGTGGAGGAGACCATCGTCAAGCGGCGAATCATCAGGGAGCTCTTCCGGGGGAGGCTCTGAGTGTACATACTACCCGGTGGAATAAAGTGCTTTTGTTGGTTACAGCGACAGCGCCCGGACGTCGTAGATCTTGGTGCTGATGAAGCCGACGCTCTTGTCCACGTCTGCGGAGATGGCTTGCTTGGCCTCGTCTGGCAGCTCGTGGAACAGCTCGATGAGGTCGCCGTCAATCACTCCCTTGGCGGGCTGGTAGTAGCCCCGGTAGTGCAGGTGCATTCTGCCCACGAGGCTCGGCACATGGGTGCACATGGCCTTCTGGAGACTCTTGAAGAAGCGGATGTCCGACTTGGTGAGGAAGGGGATCAATGCGCCAATCGTGCCCTCGAGCCCGGTGTAGACGACAATCTCCCGGCCGCCAGGCGCAAACGACGCCATGTTGAAGCTCGTCGCAATGTCCTGGATGTAGAAGTTGGCGAGGTTGTCGAGCTTGTAGGGAGCACCGTTGTAGAGCTTGTCACGTGTCAGCACGAGACTCGAGTTCTCGCCCGTCTTGGACGCCTCCTCGGGACAACGTAGCACAAAGAGATTGCCAAACTTGTCACCACCCACTGCTGTGCGGTAGTCCACCATCTGGGCCCTCGTGATGTGTCTCGTCAGAGGGTCGTCCGCAAACGCCACAAACTCGTTGATGTTGGGGTTGTAAGTCATCAAGGTGACAGACTCGCGGTTGTCTCCAGCACATATTCTGTTGCGCTGCACCTCCAACGTCACAATCGCCGTCAGCTGATCAAGCACTGTGCGGGACTTGCTGAGGAGCTGCTTCTTACCAATCTCAAACAGTCTCAGCTCGTTCTTGACACCGACAAGAGCCATCCCGTGGAAGGATGCCACCGCATAGGCAGGTCCAAACAGCTTGGTCTTGTGCACGAGCTCCATCCCCAGAGTGTAGGTGTAGATCCAGAACTCGTCTCCCGAGGCCACGGACACTAGCAGGAACGACTCGCTCCTCGTCTTGAACTCCACCACGCCACACCCCAGGATTTTCTCCTGTCCCAGCATAATCGTCTCGGGCTCGTACTCGAGACTAGTGGCATCAAACTTTTGCACAACGTTGATCTTGCCGCTCTCGGCAATGTAGAGGTGGTCCTTGTGCTTCACCATCCGCTTGGGGGTCGTCATCAGAGACCCGGAGCGCACACTTATGTCCGCAAAGTCCTCAATCGTAAACACAGTGAGCCCGTTTTTGTGTAAGCCTATAGCGCTGTCAGGAGACAGGTGACTGTTGAAGCTGGCGCTGTACCATAGGGGAGCAACCAGCAGCGGGCGAATGCGGAAGTCGCCGAAATCGTAGGCCACCCAGGTGCTGTTGGAGGATGCTAGCACGACACTGTCCTTCACCCTGTTGAGAGTAACAGGCTTATTGCCCAAGTACTTTGTACGAGTCTCAGACAGTCTGCCTGAACCATCCAGCAACGTCCGTACGTAGACACCATTCTCCAGACCAACACTCACAGTGAGCTTGCCGTTCATAAAGCATTGCAAGACACTGGAGGGCACCGCACTCAGACTCTGCATCACCACGAGTTCCAGCTCGCTGCCAGGGTCAGTGGAGAGCACTCGCAGCATCGCATCGCCATCGCCAACGACGATGAAGGGTGAGCGAAGCAGGCCATCAGGAATCTCACCAAGAGACAGCGCCGTGATGCGGGAAGACATGACTTTGCGCTCGTTCCACTCCACAAGCTTATCGCTCTCGTCCACCTCAAAGTACACGAGCTCGTTGTTGGAGAAACCCACCACGATCTGAGTGTTGGTGCACGAGCACGCCACTACCCGGATCCCGGCCGGAGGCTGCCACTCGCTCACCATCTCTGCCTCCCTGATGACACGGATACCATTACGGTGTATCTGTGCAATAGAGTCTCTGCCAATCTGCTGGACCCCCAGCGTCTCCTCAGTGAGTAGAAGCCCCGAATCAACCACAGCGGCATCCTCACCAATGGAGAGCACCTGTGTGGAATCCGCATAGGAAATCACCATATAGCGATCCCACTCGTCATTTTGTGTAAGTTTGGTGGTGAAGATACGGCTCGCCTGGCCCGGCAGCTCCGACTCCAGAACCTCCTTTGTCGGGAGCCCGTATTGCATGATTTTCAAACTCGCAGACTCGTTGTATCCTGTAGCTGCAAATATTGTGGGCGAGTCGTTGTTGGTCACTAGCACAGAGTCGAGTAAGGGGTTGATAGTGTCAAGAGTGTTCACAAGCACAAGATTATCCAGGACAATCTCGTTAGGATCCTCCTCAGAATAGGCCCTTTCAAAAGTGGCACCGTGCTGGGGTACATCAGAGCTCGACACAAACGTCTCGTCTCTGCCCAGTTTCTCAAACTGGTAAAAGTTTTTATCACCACGCTCTGTGTCTGCAAAGATGTAACCGGACTTGAGAATCACCAACGAGGTACATACAGGGATTGTGTCAAAGTAGCTGATCACAAGAGTGCGGTCCTGAGGTAGCTCAAGCTTGAAGAGGTCTCCGTTGTTGGTCTGCACGAGGAAAAAGAAGGACTTCTTGAGCTTATGCGTTACACCAGCAACAATGTAGACATCGCTATCGTCGTCCTTCAACTTGGGAATCGCTACAGAAAGCTTGTCGCCCTGGAGATTGCGGTAAGACATTGTGTTTTTGGATGCCACAATGACACCGCCAGGACCATGATCGCCATCTGGAACGGGCAAGAGGTAGTTTGCCGTGCTGAAAATGCGATCGCTGCTCTTTTTGAGCACATGATTGAGCCCCAAATCGACTTCGTAGAAGGTGAGTCGCCGCTGGTAAGCGGCCACCTCCTGGCTCTTTGTCTCGTATTCACCGTAGTCTATCTCGATTGAGGCAAACTGGGGGTATGTATAATTGGTATCGAGTCCCACAGTGGTGATGGTGAGCACTTTCGACGAGTTTGCCTCGAGCGGTGAGGATACAATGAGCTGATCCTGTTCCCTATTGACTGTGTACATGAGCTTGTTGCGCTCCACCGCTGAGAGACACAGAGCCATCCCACTTGGATCCACAGCAATCTCAGCACCAGGAGATAGCCTTCTGATACCTCCGCGGCTATATGGCTCATTGAATAGCGAGACCCACTTGCGGTTAGGCAGATCCAGCTCCATTATCGACAAGTTCCCGGCATCTGTAGTCACCACAAGATAGTCTTTCCCCGATCCCAGCACTTTGAAGTTGGCTATACTTCTCACGATGGCAAACAGTTGTGTGGAGAAAATTCGTACCACCATACCGCTTGTCTTGTCGAAACGCTGCACGATGAGCCTGTTCGAGGTGGCGCTTACAATCTCCTCAGCCTTCTTGCCCGAGAAGTTGCCCACGACTGTTCGTACCGAGGCATCCGACGGACGAAGTGTCAGGTTGTATAGACAGAAATCCTCGACAATGGACATCGCTGTATGAGAGCTCTTGTGCACTACGAACCTCTATGCAATGATGGTTGGAAATTTGTCTGCCGCGCACACCTGCCTGTTTGGGCGTTTTTTGCGAAATATCAAAACGTAAACACAACTTTCAACTACACACGAAACTAGTATGGTGCTCCAGGCCGACCCTGCGGAGCTCCTTAGAGAGACACTGGAGGGATGCGATATTGAGACAGATCTGGAAACTATAGATCGCATCGAGGAGAATCTGCGAATCTTAGAGAAGGAACGCGAGCAGAAGATTGCATTGGAGCAGAAGGAACTGCAACAACTGGCAGAAAGGCTCAATCAACAGAAAGAGGTGGTACGTGAAATGGAGTCCTCCAAAGTGAGGAATGAGATCAAGTCGCGTATAAAGGAGTCACAAGCATCAGAGCTGGAGCTTAATAAGTCTCTCAAGGAGCTCAACTCATCGAGACAAGAGCTCTCAACCAGTCTCAGTACCTTAGTGGATGAGTTCAATTCACTCGAAAGGCAGATTGAGGAACTCGAGTTGATCGAGGAGGACGATGACAAGGATGCTGTGGTGCTGAAGTTGATGGTGTACAGAAAGTTGGGATTGAAAGTGGATCTCAAGTCGTCCACTCTCATCATCTACAACAAGGAGAAGAATCTCACCGACTTCCTCAATTATGGAGATGATAAGTACAGCAACTCCTTCATCTCCAATTACATCTGGGACAGATTTTGACATGTTTACGGCGGTTTGGGTTGGTTATTTACAATTAGGCGTTCTCAATTTATATAATGTAGCTTATCACTTGTTACTTGAAAATCATGCAATCATAATTTGCTCTATATACAGCATCAGAAGTATTTTGGATTAACTCTCTGTGTCTTCTTAGTCCAGTGCGGTGTTCTGTGGATACCCTTTCTGTAACCCCTCTCGAATCTGTTAAATACGGTGTACTTGTCGAGTGGCGACATCTCAGACTCCTTGGGCAGAGCACTGTACTTCTGAATGAGGTGCTTGGAGTTGTCTTTGTTCTCCTTCTTGAGAGCACCGAGCACCGTTGAAATCACTTGGTCCACAGCCCGAAGACGCTTTCTGTGGCGGTCCTTTTGGTGTGACGACATGGTGTGAGGGATCTTCCACAGGAGACCACCGAGAGTGACTCTTGTGGCTTTGAAAGCACCAAACATTGCGACTTGAATATGTAGCTTTTCAAGCTCAAAGCGATGGGTGGACACTTTTTTCAACCCAGCTTACATAAGCAAACGCGGTACATATGGCTCAGCTACTTCTACTTCTATCTCAAAAACAAATCATCTATTGGCATTACTTCGTGATATAGCATGAGCAGGCTACGAGACCTCGCTCTCGAGCTGCTCGGCGATTGGCTCGGAGCCTTCCACATCGCTCTCGCCTCCGCTGACATTCTCCTGAGCCCGCACTTCCTCCTCAAAGATCTTGTGACTGGCCATGAACCTTCTGTTAGTATAGCTGAATTGGAGCTGAGATGTACGCACAAACTGCCATGCATGATGCCGAGCTTCTTGATATAGTCTGCCTGGTGTGTTGTGATCTTGATGAGCGACTCGAAGTCGGCGAGATTGGCCTCCAGCTGGGCAAGCTGCGAGTGCAGGTGTGATAGCTGTCTCTGCTTTAGTGAGGACGAGTTCTTGCCTATTGTCGATCTTCTCATCATCGTCTTAGAGCGTGTGTTGCAAACACGAAAGTGTTGATCTGACGTGTTTACTTTTGCGCGAAACCGCTGACGCCTAGCCAAGCGAGCTGCGCAGAAGGCAAAACGCTCAACTGGGTGAGTCCTGTGGGAGATAAGATGGGAATTCTAGCCTGGACTAATGCCGATTGGTGTCTATACCCTCGCGCTCGCCAATTGGAGCTTCCAGGCTCGAGGACACCGACGTACGGCCTCCGCCATTGCTCCGCCGCCCCGTTTTACGATAGTGACACATAGACTTATCGTACAAAGATCTGTATCACCTCTAGGTTGCTACTATACCCCTTTAGCACGCCACCTTGTTTTGCGCTGCGCGTAGAGCTGATTCCTGAGGCAGGGTCTGTGCCAAAGTCCGGTGCACATTCGCAGAGCGGGACATAAATGGCTCCACTCCGCATGTGGCTTTACCCCGGAGCCTGGAGTCGGATACGCGAGCCAAACGAGGCCGTGAGAGAAGGTGACATAACCACGCTCACTGGCACCTTTGGCAGTTACGAGAGCTCGATGCGGTTTTGCCGTGGGGGTGGGCTCGCCGGACGATCCCGGAACCTTCCGGGGGGCATATCCCGCGTTCTGGGCGTAACAGGGTCACGTTCCCGAGCCGCCACAATCGGAGGCCAGTCTCACCACCACTAAACGAGGGCAATGATATCTCCACCAGCCTCATGGTATGGAACCGAGTGGAACGCCCCTTTTCCCGGGATCCACCATGGGGCCCCATCGCCAATTCAGCCACACGGCCGAAAATCGCGCTGTCGACGAGTTAATCCCGCCGCCAGAGGCCACAAGTAGCCCATAGCTGTGATCTGGCCCAGTAGAATCGTAGCTCCGGCCTGCCGCTTCATGGGCATACTAAAATCGAGCCATTCTACACCGAAAGTCCGCTTTCCAAAGCGTACGCTGTCGCGCCGGTGACGCTTTTGCAGCTTCCGAGCCTCCTGCGTCTTATAAGGCAAGTGTTTCGCCATTACAAAAAACTTGTGCGAGCGCCAGAAGGGAGTCCCAACCCGTTTCTCTACATACTCCCCAGCACTGTGGTATCTTGATCTGGTGATCTTGTGGTACTGTGGTGACGTCTTGACCATTTTGCCCGTCATCGCCTAGGGCTTCTTCCCCAGGCACACGCAAGAGACACAGAAGCGAAACTAGTTACGATACCGCTAGAACCACCCATTTCCCCATAAGGAGCCACTGCCATGAGCGACAAGAGGCCCACGCTAGCGCCGATCGCTCCAGCAATAGCGCCCAAGCCGCCCAAGCCGGCAGTACCCAAGCCGCTGCCCGGGGCCAAACCTCTCCCCGGGAACGCATCCGTCACCGACATCGACACTCAGTCACTGCCCTGTATCATCACCTCGAAGCAGTGGGTGCTGCCTCCGAGACCGAAGGCGAGACGGCCGGCGGAGAAGAAGAAGGCTCAGCCCTTGCAAAAACGGCAGAACTCGATGACCTCCGTCACCGACAACATGGGCAACCTCAACATCCACAAGGCGGCCTCGGAAAATCTCAGCATGGGCTCTCCCAAGTCGCTGACACCCCTCACGGGCCGCGAAGAGCTCAAGCACCAGCTCGACAGCGCTACACAGGAGAACGTGAAGCTCAAGAGCATCATCTCGTGGCTCAAGATTGAGATCCAGCAGCTGCAGAAGAGCCAGTCTCCACCACTTCTCGCCGACTCCGGATCGTCAGCTGCCCAGATACATTTCCAGCTCCACGGCACAACGCTGGCGTCGACGCCGTCCTCATCAGTGAATCTCACCTCGAGAGAGGTGTCGCCATCGACGGTGGACCCGAAGGAGATTGGCATGGTGAAGCCACGGCAGAAGCGAACCTACCGCAAAAAGAAGAAGGCAGACTCGCCCAAGTCGCCGGAAAAGAATAAGCCTATCCCCGACAGTACCCCGTCTCCCATACCTGTGCCTATCGAGTCCGAATCAGGCTTGCCGATGCTGGAGGCGATTCTCAACGATCAGCACCACTCCAAGCGGTGCAAAACCAACAAGCTGGAGCGGACGCCCTCCGCACAGACGGACCTGCTATCGCCGCCCTCGTTTGCCTCGCATCTCGACCTGGAACACCACCATGCCCTTTCACGTACCACTACAAATACCACTCTGGACCCGCTGGACTTTGGCTGGCCCGAACGCAACTGCGGCTTTTGCCAGGAGGGTGGACCATGTCTGTGCCTGGAGAAGGACCGTTACGAGCTGGCTGGGGTGATTGAGGAGAATGGCGAAGAGGATCTGCGGGGGGATCACGAATTTGACGAGTTTCTAATGCTATAGGATGACCATTTTGCAATCGTAGTCTACAATGTGTAAATGCAATTCATTCCTCATCAGTAGTGAGTGTAACTTTTTCGTCTTTGGCTGCAGACAGCATGCTCACAATGTGTGGGAACACCAGTTCCTCAATGTGGTCTCCCCAGATGATGTCGAGATGTTCGTGGTCCACCACGGGGATCGCCTCGGTTGTTACAGGCAGCAGCTCTAGCATCTTGTTGATGTCAACGAGCGAGTCGATAGTGCCGTATACAAGTTTAACCGGCACCTTGATGTTTGTTCTCGTTGGGAACGTGGCGTTGCGGAAGGGCTTTGACAGCGTATTGGTGATGGAGAGGTCCTCATCAAACATCTGGAATGAGGCGTTGCGGATGATTTGGAACCAATGAACGACAGACTTGACCGATGTCGGGCTATAAAGATGAGAAAAGGATGCGAGCTTCTGCTGCACGGTGAAGTTGCGATTCTGCCAGTTGAACAAAACCCCCACTGATATGTCAATCACCTTGGAGAAGAGTGGTGGGTAGATTGTGTTTTTCCAGAAGGAGGCTGTGGGCAGAAGCACTCGCTTACCAAAGAGCAAGTACATGAGGTTGGGTGATGCCTTCATCAGAGAGTCGACAAAAGTATGGTGGAGACCAGTAGGTGTCATAGCAGGAGCCAGTGCAATCACAGTGTCCACCTGGCTATTGAGCTTAGCATTCATGGAGAGGGCAGCAAAGGCCTGAGCAGATCCTTGGCTGAATCCAATATAGGTCAACCGCTGCTTCCCCGTGTAATTGAGGGCATAGTTGATCGAGTCTGGGATATCGTAGAGTGCAAACTCGTCAATGGAGAAGTCCCAGAACTTGGCGTCGGAGGGCTTTAGGTGTAAGTGCTTAGACGAGTACTTGTTACCCCTGTTGTTCCCCATCCACACATCAAAGCCCAGGTCGTGAAGAAGGAAGGGCAGGTTACGCTCACGCTTGAGGTTCACTACCCAGATGTCTGAGCACATCAGCAATCCATGATGGAGGTAAACCACTGGAGCACCCTCTTTCTTTGGCTTGATGCGGTGTAAACAAAGCAAATACCCGTCTGTGGTAGCCACGTAGTGATCGTCCACCTCATAGCCGAAGAGGCGACCGATATGCTGTATCGAGGGACTCAGTCTGATTTCTGTGCATAGGCCATCGCTCTTGCCCGGCCTCACCTTGCGGAAGAGAAGAGTGTGTACTTGGCGGATTGCCATCGTGAAGGCGTCAATGAGAGGTGCTGGGATGCACTTGGTGATGATCGAAACGACGAACTCGAAGTAGGCTGCAAGGAAGGAAAGAACCACCATAGGCCACTGCATTAGGGGCAGTCGCCCGGCAAAGGGGATGTACATGGTGATGGGATGAGATGTGATGACAGGTGTAAAGGTGTCAGTGCTGGCTGTGCAGGGGCACACACCACCCGAACACCACGCCCCGGGTCACGCCTTACGAAGTGGCGCGCTGCGATTGGCTGGCGCGCCAGGAGCCATCTCGGGATTACATCAGCAGAATATCTGGAGAAGTTGACCCACTACGCTCTTTTACACATCAACATGTCTTTGAGAGCATCGCTAGGCCTGCGCCTTGTGAGACCAGCATCGCTGGTGCGTGCACAGGCTATCAGAAGCCTCAACACTGTTGCCACCACTCACGACAGGGAGCAGGAGATCCTTGTGGCACAGCGTAAGAACAGACCTACATCTCCGCACCTCACAATCTACCAGCCACAACTCACATGGTACCTTTCGTCCTTGCACAGAGTGTCTGGTGTGGCCATGGCCGGTGCCTTCTACGGCCTGACCTGTACCTATGCCTTCTCTGCACTGGCGGGTCACCCGATCGACTCCACTGCGATCCAGGAGTGGTTCTACTCGCTTAGCACACCTACACAGTACGCCGCCAAGGCTACAATGGTGTTCCCATTCTTCTTCCACATCGCCAACGGTGTGAGACATCTCATCTGGGATGCAGGCAAGGAGCTCACCATTAAGGGTGTCTACAGAACCGGGTACGCAGTACTGGCATTTGCCTCTGTGATGGGTGTCGTGTACACCGTCTGGTGAACATCTTCAATGTTTCAAGTTTAGTATATGCATCGTATGGCAATTGTAGTTGGATTTGGGCCATCATTTGGCAATTGTAGCTGGATACAAGCGCCCCATCTCATGGCGATGCGGTAGCGTGATACCCAGTCCGTAGATTGAGCGGATTACACAGCCAAAACATAAGCGAGAACCGCTTAGTGGCTATAGCTACCAGTCCAAATTGATACTGGTTTAGACGCGGCTTGCTAGAACTTGACACCATGCTTAGATCACGGTGGTGGAGTTCAGGGCGCGATGAGACAAAACAGCACCCAGGACGACACATTCTACACCTCTCGCTGAACTTGCACTTTTAAGACCAGTCAGGAGTTCACAATGACACAGAGTCCACAACCTTTACTCAAGACACTAGATCTACGAAGCAGGTACCGGGCAGTACCAGAGGACGTCCACAAGGGCTGGTTGATGATTGTAGCGGTATGGACTATCTTCCTCGTCTCCATGGCATCGCTCTTAGGGCTCATCAGCATTCCAGACCTAGAGACAAGTGATTTCCCCATCAATAACTACTACACGCTGGCGCTTCTGTTGGCGCCTGTGATGTTCTGGCTATGGGCATTTGTATCGTGGACAGCACTCAAGCTCTTCAAGCACGCCAGCGGAATAGGCATTGTGGAAGGATCGAAGGACTGATATGGGTCATTCTCGTACTCTTCCCCAACGCTTATGACTAATGAATGAACGTTAAGCATCGAAACCCGTAGTGTGCTTTCCACTCAGACATCAGCAAGACACGAGAGGCTTTTCGGAATTGGCCGTCAGTGGTCGAAGGTAGCCACCTCTAAGAAGTGCAATGGTCGTTTGACTACATCCAACCCATCCTTGAGAGATCAGCAGCCCCTTGTGGCTGTCGCCCTGTGTTTATCGCCAAGCAACAGCCCACACGCACAACGTAGGAACGTCTAAAGCCAACAGCAAGTGTCCGAGGCCAGTGGCAAGGCTAGTCACATCTCCAGAGATTGTAGGCCTGGCAACAGCTGGCAGCGTGTTCTAAAAATACGCTATTGTTTGGTTACAATTATAGGTGAGGCTGCGGAATTCCACCTGGATCGAGCCACACACAGCCCACATGGCTGTGACACCCAATCTTTTTCGAATGACGGGAAGGGCAATGCCACTCTTGTGATCCTTCTATAGCAATCGACAGACCAGTAGCCACTTCTATACACGGACAAAGTGGTGGAAGACGTCATTTGCTTGTCTTGCTTTATGCAGGACGACGTATAGCAACCCTTGTAACCTGAAACTACTTAAGTAGGGACCTGCATCCACCCCATCAACCACTAATTCTCTCCCACCAACATGGCCTTTACCTGCTCAGACATTATCAAGATCGCCGTTGGTACGTTGAACTGTCCGCACACTTGCTAACAACAGCCATTTTCCTCCCACCTCTCGGAGTGTTCCTCGAAAAGGGTTGTGGCTCCTCGCTGCTTATCAACATCCTCCTTACAATTCTGGGATACATTCCAGGTATCATCCACGCACTTTACATCATTCTGAGGTATTGAAAACCTCACAACGGCTATGTAACGACCTCATGTTTTGTACTATCCATTTATTAAGTAGAAAGATCACTTTGTTTTTTTGTCCTCCTCAGCAAGTGACGCCGCGCGTCTCTTCTTGACAATTGTCTTAATGCGCTCGGTGTTGTCCATTGGCCCGTACTTTCTGAAGTTCTTGATGTCCTGGTTCGGGTTCTTGGAGTTGGAGAGATGCTCCTCGAAGAACTCGCCGACCTCAGCCAAGTAATCGTACGTCAAAAAGAACTTCTCTGGGTTCTCCGCAACCTCCTTGATGCTTTTGACATCCTTGAGGTCGGTTTGGAAGCCCTCGCCTTCGCCGAGTTCAACACCAGGGTTCTTAAGAATCTCAAAGAGGCCCATCTTGGAAGCCTTGACGATACCACCCACACGTTTGACCTCCTCCTCGCGGAAGTAGTCTCTGAACTCGTCCAGAGTGGCCTTTCTGGCACCGGTCCAGCCAATGGCAAGGAGCTGCTCACGCTTCGCATCATCAAGCTTGTCGTTCTTGTTGAGGGAGTGTACAGTCAGTGGGTTCATCGAGTAAGGGTTGAAGACACCGGACCACAGAGCGCCATACACCATCAAAATCTTGAAGCAGTGGAAGGCGAAGAAGAGCATCTGGGCCATGTAGGAAGTTCCACCAACCTCAGTCTCCTGTACCAGGTCCGCTGCAATGGCGTCCATGTCGAATTGCTTAAGAATAAAGGCAATCAGGAAGGTGATCTGGTTTGTGAGACAAAGGCCCGGCGTCGGTGACCAGGCATCCGGCAAGTCTGTGTAGAGCCACAAAAGGAGGACCGTCCAGATTTTCACATGGTTGGAAACCTTTGGCTTCCACACAGGCAGAATCAACTGACCAGGCCACGCGTGGTCCGACACCTTATCAGTCAGCGCAACCTTCTTGGTGAGTTTGGATGCCTTGTCATTGTAGAGAAGTCCTCCATACATCGTCAAGTAACCTGGGTCCATACAGACCTCGAAACCATCTGGGATCTGGTAGTAGAGAACGCTCGGTCTCAGCGACAATTTGAGCGTCGTGAACACCTGGAGAAGACTCTCAAAGGTGTCGTCAATGCCCACAGAGAAGCAGTAATCCTTCTCATTGTCATCGTTCATACGGAGGAAAATCTCCAGACGGGCATCCTGTGCCTCGAATATGTCTTCTGCTGCCATCTGAGCAGTTTTCTTATGCGTTGGTTATCTAGTGGCGATACATGTGCGCTTTTATGGAAAAACGCCCACCGCGCAAATGCGGGGCATGCGCCGCCGCGGATGACCAGATGTCTACCTCTACCTACAAATTGGACCGGAAACAGTCATGATTCAAGTATAGACCGTAGCAGGCCCCATATAGTGCCTCTCATATTGATCTCGGCGCTTTCCGGGCGTGTCGTGGCCTTACCGAAAAATTCACTGATCAGATGATCGACTCGCACGCTCTTCTCTCTACATGGACAAGCACAACCGGAAACTGCCCAACTGGGTACTGACCCCTAACGAGGAGAAGGAGGCAAGAAAGCGGTGGAAGGAGTTCGCATACAAGGAGTGCGACGACTTTGTGAAGAGTGAGTTTGCGTCCAAACGAGAGCTAACAACAGAATTTGCAGAGTGCTCCAAGAGCGCTGGCATGATGAACATCTTCCGGTGCACAAGTACTCGGGACGAGATGAACAAGTGTATCCTGGCTCTTCAGAAGCCCGAGGAGCTCGACAGACAAAGGCGCATTCTGATAAAGGAGAAGGAGGATGGCGAAAAGCTCAAGGCATAGACATGTACATAAATTTATTTGAGGCATAGGGATCCAAGTGTAGAGATCTACGATCTAAGCAAGGTATGATGTATTCAATCAAAGAAAAGCCTGTACTCCTTTGGGCTGTCCGCTGGTGGGCCTATAGTGAAATTCCCTTCAACTGCGTTGACATCCACAATGATGGTGTAGAGCGTCACAGCACGTGCTAGGCCAACAGCTCCCGGCACAGGGAAGTGGCAGATCGACTGATGGCCATTGGCCGTATCACTCAGACGCTTCCGGAGTGATTTGAAGCCTCCATCAGAGCCCTTGTTGAGCTCAAGCAGTCTCTCCAGTCTCACGGGTGAGGACATAAATGGCTTGTCGCTGGGGAATTCGGAGGCCAGGCCACTCACCAGGTGATTGGTATGGGATACAACTCCTGTATCGTCTGGCCCCACAACTGCAATCCCTCTTGGACTCAGTTCTACGGTGCACCATCTGGTTGGGTCAGCCATGAGGAAGTTTGCACAACTGGCACAGCCTGTGGTTTCGAGATAGCTAAGGGCCTCGTCGACACTCGGCGCCTCTAGCGCCTTGCGGAGCTGGAAATGAATGGGAAGCTTGTCATATGAGGCCTCATTGGATGGTATCGCGTTGAGCATTACCGCCACTCCGACATCATTGAAGCCGTATTTGCCTATGATGCCAGCCTCGGCCAGGAACAGAACTCTGGGCTTCCCTGGTCTCACAATGTCCAGCCAAATTGTAGCCTTATCAATTTCGGGAATCCAGTCCCAATTCTGTCCAATAAAGACATGGCCTGAGGACGACTCTCTCTGCGCCAATGACGTACACCCATCTGACACCATTGTGATCTCGCTGCGCACATTAAGTGTTAGAATGTCCAACAGGTCACGTTCGGCCCCGTCAGCCACTCCTTGAAGCTCATCCAGGATATCCTCATGGTCCTTCAGTATCGGGAGGTATTTCTCAGCACGTGACCTGGCCATTGTCCATGTGAGGCCCTGAGAGTCCTCATAGAGCTTGGCGTAGATGACAATGGCCATCGCGATGAGATCTTTCGCAGCCTGGCCATGCTGGAGCCCTATGGAATAGGGGGTGTCACCCACTAGCTTGGCATAAGGGATGTGAGTATCGTAGAACTGTCCGGGCTTAACTGTTTCCATTGTGGCGATAGTGACAAGGGAGCTACGAGGCGCTTATATGTGTCTTCCCCTCCGAAAAGGGTAAGCGCCGATAAGCCATCGCGGTATTCAAGCCACCGAGACGGATCACGGAGCTACAGTGTTGGTGGAATGCCAATTAACATGCTCATTTCTTCGCCATCTTCTTTTGAATTCTCTCGAACTCGTCGTCGTCAATGTCGTACGGACTCTTACTCTTCTTCGCAGCCTTCTTCTTCCCCTTAGCCCCGTACTTGGACTCCAGTCTCGAGATGAGATCGTCCATACTTTGTTTCTTCTTGCTCTGTATCAGCTGCTTTAGATCATCCTCCGTATCCAGCTTCCGTTTATTCTTCTTGGCAATCTCCTTCTTCAACTCCTCTGCCTCGCTAGCCTCGCTCTTTTGACTCTTCAAGAGTTTCTTGAACATTGTCTTTCTCTTCTTCTGGTAGGTTGCCCAGCTCTTGGTACTTTCAATGACTCCGTCTTCTATAAGCTTCGATACAAGTGAGTAGAGGCGCTTTTCGTCTTCCTCTGAGACTTCTGTGTGTGGAATCGTCTCAAACAGGCTCAGGAAATCACCAGACGATTCAATCCAGGCTTCAATTATGTCCTCCTCCTCATCAGATGAGCCCTGGTACTCAGCCTTATCCTTCGCTATACTCTCCTCAGTAATCTCGGCCTTGACGTTGCTGAAGTAGTCAAACCAGTCAAACTCTGAATCGCCAATGTCCTCGAGCGAGCCAGTATCGTCATACCTCTTCCGTTTCTTGGGATCTGACAGAATCAGGTGTGCAAACTGCACCTTTTCAAATTCCGACTTTGAGATCTCCTGTTCCTCAGAAGTCTTTGACTGGAGCTTGTCAGGATGGTGAACGAGACACAACTTTCTGTATGCCTTTTTAATTTCTGCCTCCGAGGCACCAGCCGACACTCCCAACGTAGCATAGGGGTCCAAATCGGGGAACGGAACCGCCATTTTATGGGTACTGGACTTCGCAATGTGTATCGATGAAGAGAAACTACGCGTGGGAAACGCGTTACGCCGCGGTAGTCGCGTACCACCACTCAGATGCTACAATTGTGGCAAAGCAATTCGAGTGGAAGCAAACAATACAAAGGTGGGACTGGATAATGCCTTGTCCACTATTCAGCACTATCGATTTGTGAGTCAGAATTTAGACTTGCGGGCATAGACGCACTGTGTTGAAAAGTGACGCATAGGTCTCCGATCATCGCCACCGCATCTGTCATCAGAAAAATTTCACATATTCCACATAGAACCCATGGTGTACTACTTCCGATCAGTGGGAGCAGATGCTGCCTTTAGTTCAGATCCGAGGCTACTGTGCATGGGCAAGGACAAGTTTGAGAACGATGATCTAATCAAGTTTGGATTTGACAACGATGTCTGGTTCCACGTGGACAAATTCAGTAGCGCACACGTTTATCTGAGGCTACGACCTGGCGAGCAATGGGAAGAGATCCCTGAGGGACTTCTAAGTGGTGGGTAGGCCTATAATTTTTAACTAACTTCAGATTGTGCGCAGCTTACCAAAGCCAACTCGATTCAGGGGAACAAGCAGAACGACGTTACCGTTATCTACACTCCCTGGTCAAACCTCAGGAAATCCAGGTATATGAGTGAAGGAGAAGTGGGATTCAAAAGCCAGTCTAAAGTGAAGAAGATCCATGTTCAATTGCGAGACAATGCGGTATTGAACCGTCTAAGGAAAACTAGGGAGGAACTCAATGACAGAAACATGCTGATAAGTGCACGCAACGCCAGAGATCCCGATATGGTGGTTCGTGCTCTAGAACAAAAGAGACAGGAGGCTCAGGTTGCTGAACCGGATCTCGATGTCAAGAAGCCCAAAAAGAAGAAGAAATCTCGATGGGATGAATTCTACAATACAGACCCTCCAGACGACACATCTACAGCCAATTGAATCCTACAACAATGCGAATTTCGTAATGAGGGCTTGGCCCTTGGATTTTACATTTGTATAAGATGAATTTGGATAAGTGGAGTGGGCAAAACCAATTATGCTTCAATAAATAGGAACTTCTCCTGGTGCTGTGATGTTTGTTCTCCTGCTTTGACAACAGTGTCTTCTCTCGTATGATGTATTGTTTACTTGAGGTCTCCGGCAAACTTGCCAGCCTCTCTCTGGCCGTCCCATCTCTCAACCCAGTCTACCGGGCACAGCGACGAGTATGTCTTGAAGAACACCTTGCATGGCTCGAAGTCCTCGCCCTTGGCGTTGATACACTTGTGGTAGTCCACGTACGACTGCCAGCAGTGCTTGGTCTGGTTCTGGTTAGGGAATCTGGCGTCGAAGCCAACGGTTCTCAATGGGGACTCTTCGGACATGTTTTGTGGTCTTGGTGTTGTAGTTGAAAATTGAACCACTTGTTAGCCCATGGCGCGACGCAAAAATTTACGCCGTGCTGATTGGCCTGCGAGATCCGGCTCACACGTGACTGCTGTCCATTTCCGGGACGCACTTTTTTCGTGATGAGCCCTACCTCATCCCTTGGAATCCAAGACCAAATCGATTAGTGGCCCAACGCTGATATATCCTCTCCTACCCAACAGAGATGGTGAAGACAAGGCCAGGGAAGAAGGGCTCGCTCCTGCAGTCACTGGATGCGAAGCTTGAAGGGCTCATACAGCGGCTACTCGAGGAGAAGACGATGCAGAACCGGCAGAAGAACCCTCAAGAGGAGGACGAACGGCTCATCATTGCATTTGCCAAGGACTTGACACTCAACGAGACGATTCTATACGCACAGCAAAAGGATCTTTCGCTGCAGCGAGTCAAGAAAGTGGTGCTAGAAAAGACTCTGGAACGCATCCTACGACAGCTCAAGGAGGAGGAGCTGGCTGAGATGGGGGACTTCATGGGTGACGCCGAGTCGGAGATGGAGGTGGATGACAATATGATGGATTTACACGACAACAATGATATGAATAAGTCCGTGGTGGGACTGTGGGGAATAACACCCGCGGTGACGGAAGTTGCGAAAGAGGAGAAGGATGAGAAGGAGGATAAGGAGGTGGAGACGAGCCCCGAGGAGGAGACCAAGGAGAAGTCCAAGAAAAGAAGCAAGGAGGCGTCGCGGCCCTCCAAGCGGCTAAAGGGTAAGCATCACCATTTTCCTTCGTGCGAGTACTAACAATCAGTAGGCAAGGACCGTGCGCCTCCCTCATCGTCGCTCGCCGAGCTAGGCGGGATGGACGATGTTATTTCGCAGTTGATGGAGATTGTCGGGATGCCGATATTGCACCCTGAGATCTACAAGACCACTGGTGTAGAGCCTCCACGTGGAGTTCTGTTGCACGGGCCTCCCGGGTGTGGTAAGACCACTGTGGCGAATGCTCTCGCTGGAGACCTCAAGGTGCCCTTCATCTCGATCTCAGCACCTTCTGTCGTAAGTGGCATGTCTGGTGAGTCCGAGAAGAAGATCCGCGAGCTGTTTGACGAGGCCAAGTCGCTGGCTCCCTGCATCATCTTCTTTGACGAGATCGATGCGATCACGCCGAAAAGGGAGGGGGCTCAGAGAGAGATGGAACGGCGTATTGTGGCGCAGATGCTGACTTCGATTGACGAGCTGAGCCTCGACAAGACCAACGGCCAGCCAGTGATCATCATTGGAGCCACAAACAGACCCGACTCACTGGACCCAGCCCTGAGAAGAGCGGGCCGTTTCGACAGGGAGATCTGTCTCAACGTTCCGGGCGAGACCTCGAGACTACACATCTTGAAGAAAATGACACAAAACCTGAAAGTGGATGGCGAGTTGGACTTCCAGCGGCTTGCCAAGGCCACGCCGGGCTACGTGGGCGCAGACCTCAAGGCCCTCACCACAGCAGCTGGCGTGTGTGCCATCAAGCGCATCTTCAGCTCGTTTGATGGGCCCAATGTGGAGGAGCTGTCCACAATCCAGCGCTTTTTGATGGCACACCCTACTCCGCTCACTGAGGAGCAGCTCAAGCCGCTGGCAATCACGTACGACGACTTCCTCACAGCCTTACCCACGATCCAGCCTACAGCCAAAAGAGAGGGTTTCGCCACAGTGCCGGACGTCACCTGGGACAACGTCGGAGCTCTCAGCCGGATCCGCGTGGAGCTCAACATGGCAATTGTCCAGCCGATCCGCAACCCGGGCATCTACGAGAGGGTCGGTATCCACGCACCAGCTGGTGTGCTGATGTGGGGACCACCTGGGTGTGGTAAGACGCTGCTGGCCAAGGCTGTGGCTAACGAGTCCAGGGCCAACTTCATCTCCATCAAGGGCCCAGAGCTTCTCAATAAGTATGTTGGTGAGTCCGAAAAGGCCATCAGACAGGTCTTTACGAGAGCCAGAGCCTCTGTGCCCTGTGTGATTTTCTTTGACGAGCTGGATGCGCTTGTGCCCAGAAGGGACTCGTCGCTGTCGGAGTCCTCTTCCAGAGTCGTCAATACCCTGCTGACAGAGCTCGATGGTCTCAACGACCGCAAGGGCATCTTTGTAGTGGGAGCCACCAACAGACCGGACATGATTGATCCCGCGATGCTACGGCCAGGCAGACTGGACAAGACTCTGTACATTGAGCTGCCCAACGCCTCCGAGAGACTCGACATTCTCAAGACGGTGATCTCCATCAACAGAACTCCGCTGGAGAGCGATGTGGACCTCTCAGCCATTGCACACGATGAGCGTTGTCGCAACTTCTCGGGCGCAGACCTGTCGTCTCTGGTGAGAGAGGCTGGTGTCATTGCGCTGAAGAAGTTCTTCCACACTGGCGAGATGGTGGAGAGTGACGGCGTCATCTCCGTCACTGGAACGGACTTTGAGCAGGCGCTCAACTCCGTCAAGCCCTCCGTCAATGATCGTGACAGGGCCAAGTACGAGCGCCTCAACAGGAAGATGGGCTGGTCGCTCGCTGACACTACGGAGCCCCAGGAGGAGCTCGCCTAGACTTAATGCATTCATTGGGGCATCTGGCCCCTCCGTTGGACGTTTTTGCGTACTTTCCACGCGCGGTCGTAGTGGGACAGCTTATCGTAGCTCACGTAGGGCACTTTGCGCCCAAACCGCCTTGTGAGCTCACTGCTGAGCATCTCTGGCTGTGGGAACTCTGTGCGGCCTCTCACGAGGATGTACTCGTGGCTTTCGGGCTTAGCCAGGCTCGCAGTGGTGTACAAGTTGATGAGCCTTTGGCTGGTGTCGATGCTGTGAACGAGGGCAAGTCCCTTGAAGACGCTTTGTGGCAGGTCCTTCTCCTCCAGCAAGGGCAGAGTGCCCTGTGTGGGCACGCCGGCGAGCTCCGAGGCCTCCACAGTGTGGATCGCCACTACAGAGGCTTCAATTGCCTGCGCAGCCATACTCGGGGCCACCCCGCCAAGCACCGCCACACCGCGGACGCCTGCGCCACCGTAGCTCACCTGGAGTGGCGGTGCAAGCGCCAGCGGCGCAAAGTCAAAGCGCAAATTGGCGGAACGGTGGAAGTAGGCTGCGAGCTTGAAGAGGCGGATCTGTGCCGACGAAACTCTCGAGGCGTGGAACGACCCGAGAAGCGGAACTACCTGTGTAGTGGCTGGGATGTTGAGTCCCTCGAGCTCCGCAGTGCCAGAGTTGAGGTACACCAGGTGTGTAGGCTCGAGGCTCGTTACAAGTCTCCTTGTGAGCTCCAGGCCGTAGCCCTTGAGCCACCCAGGAGTGTTCACCACGAGCGACTCGTGCTTCACAGGGCCTTCGGCCTGGTACTGCGCCACGAGCTCAGCCACTGCGGTGTTGTAGCGGGAGGGGAACTCCTTGGGAGACGCGGACCCCACGTAGTGGTTCACCTGGGGTGGAGCAGTGAGGGCCATGTGGTTGCCAAACTGGAACTCGCTCAGCTTGCTGAGTGAGACACAGTCGGGCGCAGAGTACTCCTGCTGGCCTGGATCGAGATCCAGCACGTGGACAGGCAGATCGCTCGTGGCAAAGAGCCGTTGTAGGAGAAGCCGCACAAAGGTCGACTTACCAGAGTTCTTGCCTCCAATCACAGCCACTCTCAGAAGCTCATTGGACCGGTAGAGCTCCGTGAGCCTCTGCAACTCTGGAAGCCACGACCCGGCATTCACAACGCTCACAGTGCTGTCAGGCCTCAGTACGGGCTCAAAAGTGTAGTGTGCAAACTCGCCCTCAGTACTCCACAGGATGTTCTTGAAGTGTGGTGACAGTCTGTGAGCGTTTTCCAGGCCTGTGCGTATGCTGGAAAGCCTCACGACGGATTTGTAGGCTGGCGTAAAGAGGTGCTCGTTATCCTCGGTCTGTGTATTGCGGAGCTTGGCGGAGTCCAGCACCTGTGTAGCCTTTATGACGGGGATTGCACTGGATGACGGATTGATGAAGGTCATGGGCGGCGATGACGAGTGGTACACCACGCCGTTGATGTCGATGGCTCCTCTCTGTATCTCAAGCACAAACTGGCCTCGCACTATCAGGTTCTGGTTTGCCCGTAGCCCGAACACCACGTCCTCATCTCCAAAGAGCGTATTGTCCTCGGTGCTCGTGAAGTTGGAGCACACGTACCTCGACTCCGGCTTCGGTGTAGGCTCTGCCGTCACTAAAGGAGTCACCGGTGCCGCCACCTCCGTCTCATCCTCATCGGATGAGTTCGGCTGGTAGGTCGGCACTTCCTGGAGAGCCTGGAACGCTGTTGTTAGAAGCCATCTGGTGGGGTTACGTACCGCTCTGGGCCATGTGCTAGTTGAGGAGCTCATCGCAAAAGTTCGCGCAAAGAGCGCCACACCAGCCACACACCAGCCACACCGCCACACCCGCATCACAACAATAGCCCAGAGTGCCGTACTACCCACCCCATCAATGAAGCCGCAGTACTCGCGCATTGCGGAGGCCAAGCGCCAGCGACGTGATGCCGAGATCAAGGCGATGGCAGTGCTGGAGACAGCACCCACCACCACCAGCGTGGTGTCGCTTCTCCCAGACGACAACATCACGAGTTGCTCGGTGCCTGAGCTCTTGCGGGGTATCAAGGAGAAGCGGTGGACCGCTCTAGAAGTCGTGACAGCCTTCTGCCGTCGAGCGGCTCTTGCCCACCAGCTGGTGAACTGCATTGCGGAGCCTCTCTTCAGGCAGGCCATGGCACGTGCCGAGGAGCTCGACAGCCACTATGCCACCACTGGGAGTCTCATTGGGCCGCTACACGGTCTGCCCTTCTCAGTGAAGGACGAGTTCGACATCGAGGGTGTCCAGACGACTCTGGCGCTTGTGTCTCGGGCAGAGTGCCGTCCCGCCAAGCGGACATCGCCCAACGTGAAGATCCTCATCGATGCGGGTGCGATCCCCATTTGCAAGACAACGACGCCCGTTGGAGCCTTCAACATTGAGACGTGGAGCAACCTGTTTGGCAAGACGCTGAACCCCTACAACACGGAGCTCTCCGCTGGCGGGTCCACTGGGGGAGAGGCGGCCCTGATTGCGATGAAGGGGAGCCCCCTAGGCGTGGGCAGCGATCTCGGCGGGAGCATCCGGCAGCCGGCATCCTTCACGGGCATCTACGGACTCAGAATGTGTACGCAGCGGACAACGCACTCCAATCCGGAGGCGATGGTGTGCGGGCTGGAGAGTCTGCGCGGGACTAATGGCCCGATGGCGAGGCATCTCGAAAGCATCGAGGCGTACGCCGAGGCAATTGTACGAGAGGCCTGGAAAAAGGATATCAACACCATCTACAAGCCGTGGCAGAGGGTCGAGGGCAAGAAGTTCACGCTGGCGGTTCTGTACGACGACGGGCGGATCGAGCCGACGCCGCCAGTGGCGAGGGCGCTGAGAGAGACGGTACGCAGGCTCGAGGCCCAGGGCCACACCGTGCTTACGTGGACCAAGAAAAGCCTTCTCCAGGAGATTGCCTTCTACGCGGACGAGTTCATGCGTAGCAACGGAAATAGGCGGCTTCGGGACGCCGTTGACGCCAGCGGCGAGCCCGTCGAGGTGGAGCAGTGTGCCGAGCTCACCGCCTCCGAGATCTGGAGCCTCCAGCAGCAGCGGACCCACTACGCCAACAAGTTCTGGGGGGAATGGCTGCGGCTCGACATCGACGCGATGGTGATGCCAGTGAGTGCCTTTGCCGGCGTGCCGTTTGGCGGGTTTGTGGATCACACCTACTCCCCACTGGCCAACGTGCTGGATGTGCCAGCTTGTGCCTTCCCAGCCATGACGGTGGCAGAGGCCCTCGCAGCCCCCGTGGAGTACCACAAGGGCCGGGCGCTCTCAGCGGAGGACTCGCTGGTGGCGGGGCGCTATGACGAGAAGGAGCTTACCGGGATGGTGGTGGGGCTCCAAGTGCTGGGCCAGCGGATGGGCGAGGAGACCGTACTGGCCGTAGTGCGGGAGATGGCGATGCTCCAGTAGGTTCCCCACCGGCGTAGCGGCCCCCACAGCGGCAGCCGCGCCGTTACCCGGCCACCTGCTGGTATAATTGGAGCCGGTGCTGCCCTCGAGCTCTCGCCTTACCCCTTGCGGACATTCTATCCGCGGAGCCGAGTCACCGGAGTTCGCCGAGTCACCACGGAGTCACCCCAGAGTCACCCCTTGGTCCATGCGGTTCGCGAACGCAACCCGCTATATAAGGGCACTCCACCCCCACACTAAGCTGCACCGATATCTAAGCATGGACACGGAGAAAATTCTGCTGATTCCGGGCCCAATCACCGTCTCGGACAATGTGCGTGCTGCGATGAGCATCCAGTCGCTCTCGCACACCTCGCCCGTGTTTGTGTCGATCTTTCAGGAGGCCCTCGCCAACCTCCGCAAGCTCTTCAAGTCGTCCAATGCCAAGGACCAGGCACTCGTTTTGGCGGGGTCCGGGTCCCTGGGCTGGGACGTGACGGGTGCCAACCTCGTGTACCCGGGCGACGACGTGCTTGTGCTCTCTACTGGCTTCTTCTCGGACCTCTTTGTCGAGGTGCTCAAGATCTACGGAGCCAATGTGGATGTCATCACGGCTTCTGTTGGGTCGCAGGTGGCTCTCGCAGACGTGGAGAAGGCTCTCCAGGCCAAGAAGTACTCGCTCATCACCGTGACACACGTTGACACCTCGACGGCAGTGGTTGCTGACATCAAGGGCGTGTCTGAGATTGCGCACCGTGTTTCGCCAGAGACGCTTGTCGTTGTGGATGGCGTGTGCTCTGTCGGTGTAGAGAACATTGAGTTCACCAAATGGGGGCTCGACTTTGTGCTGACGGCATCGCAGAAGGCAATTGGCGTGCCAGCGGGGCTCTCCATCGGCTTCCTCAGTGAGCGTGCCATTGCCAGAGCTTCGGCAAGACCGGTACAGTCATCTTACTTTGCCTCGCTGCCAAAGTGGATTCCAAACATGCAGAACTTTGAGGCTGGCAAGGGCAGCTACTTGGCAACCCCAGCAGTGCAGACTGTGAATGCGCTCAAAGTGTCGCTCGAGGAGATCCTCGCCACGGGTGTGGATGAGCGTATTGCAGCCCAGAAGGCTGCTTCTGACAAGTTCAAGGCGGACCTCAAGGAGATGGGCTTCAAGCTCGTGGCCCAGCCGGAGGTTGCTGCTTCCGGGCTCACCGCAATCTACTTCCCTGAGGGAGTGGATGGCGCCAAGCTCACGCAGCACCTCTACAAGAAGGGCATCGTGGTGGCTGGCGGAATCCACAAGCAGCTTGTGGGTAAGTACTTCCGTGTAGGCCACATGGGAGAGTCGGCCACAAACAAGGAGCTGGGACACATGCAGATTGTGACGGAGGCGTTGCGGGAGGCTCTCGCTGAGCAGCAGTGAGGTGTCTGTGTACTCTGGCAGTACAATCTTGGTACAGTATAGTATAATTACTGGCAAAAGTAGCTTTTTTTTTCATGGGCATCTGTGGTTAATGCCGAGGCGCATATGTGACACAATGGGGTTCTGCCATAGAGGGGGCGAGGCTAGAAGCCCAGATGGTGCCGCAGAATAACAACCCTAGTAATGGGGAAATGTTACTGCGGACATTATACCGAAGTATAGTGCACAACTCTACCCACACGTGCAATAGCACCACCTTGCGTTATAGCAAATGCGTCAGGTATTGGAGTGACCCCGACCCGAGTCAAAGCGCGAAAAAATTTCCATGTGACAAGCAGATATATATACCGCCTTTTCCCCAGTTGATTTCACAAAGTCATCATGTCTTACGCACTTCCACAGTCCCACCGCCAGCTTGTTGAGGGCCACCTCAAGGAGATCGACCCTGAGGTCGAGGCCATCATCAAGGACGAGATTGAGAGACAGAGACACTCTATTGTGCTCATCGCCTCTGAGAACTTCACCTCCACTGCCGTCTTCGATGCCCTCGGAACGCCCATGTCCAACAAGTACTCTGAGGGTTACCCAGGCGCCCGTTACTACGGTGGTAACGAGCACATTGACCGTATCGAGTTGCTCTGTCAGAAGAGAGCCCTTGAGGCCTTCCACGTGGACAAGGAGCACTGGGGCGTTAACGTGCAGACCCTTTCCGGATCTCCAGCTAACCTCCAGGTGTACCAGGCCATCATGAAGCCTCACGAGAGACTGATGGGTCTTGACCTGCCACACGGTGGTCACCTTTCGCACGGTTACCAGACTGACACCAGAAAGATCTCTGCTGTCTCCACCTACTTTGAGACCATGCCATACAGAGTTGACCTCGAGACCGGTATCATCGACTACGACACTCTGGAGAAGAATGCTCTCCTCTTCAGACCAAAGGTGCTCGTTGCCGGTACCTCTGCCTACTGCAGACTCATCGACTACAAGAGAATGCGTGAGATTGCTGACAAGGTTGGTGCCTACCTCGTTGTCGACATGGCGCACATCTCTGGTCTTGTCGCTGCCGAGGTGATCCCATCTCCATTCCAGTACGCTGACATTGTCACCACCACTACACACAAGTCGCTGCGTGGTCCAAGAGGTGCGATGATCTTCTTCAGAAGAGGTGTCAGATCCGTCAACGCAAAGACCGGTAAGGAGGTTCTCTACGACCTTGAGAACCCAATCAACTTCTCTGTCTTCCCAGGCCACCAGGGTGGTCCACACAACCACACCATCACTGCTCTTGCCACTGCCCTTAAGCAGGCTGCTACCCCAGAGTTCAAGCTCTACCAGGAGCAGGTTCTCAAGAACGCCAAGGCTCTCGAGGAGGAGTTCAAGGCTAGAGACTACAAGCTTGTCTCCAACGGTACAGACTCGCACATGGTGCTTGTGTCTCTCCGTGACAAGGGCATTGACGGTGCCCGTATCGAGACTGTGTGTGAGAACATCAACATTGCTCTCAACAAGAACTCGATCCCAGGTGACAAGTCTGCTCTTGTTCCAGGCGGTGTGAGAATCGGTGCGCCAGCCATGTCGACACGTGGTCTCGGTGAGCAGGACTTTAAGAGAATTGTCGAGTACATTGACTGGGCTGTCAAGTACGCCATCAAGACCCAGGCCGAGCTTCCAAAGGAGGCCAACAGACTCAAGGACTTCAGAGCCAAGATTGTCGAGGGTTCTGACGAGCTTGCACAGAAGAAGAAGGAGATCTACGACTGGGCCGGTGAGTTCCCTCTCTCTGTTTAGAATGCACATCTAGTTAATGCGCTGGTAGAGTACACATTTCCATCAAGTAGAAATCCATCAACTATATTTTTCACTGCTTTGGCGGCGGCCCCTGGCGGATTTGCACGGTGGCGTCGCCATTCTCCTCTGCTATCAGCAGCTTGACGAGCCCGTAGTGCTTCTTGAGCTTTTCGTCCGCTGGGTGGAAGGCGATGCCCCTCTCGCAGTCCGCCTTGGCCTCCTCGAGCCGTCCAATGTGTGTGTAGATGACTGCGCGTCTCAGAAAGTTCTCCGGTGAGTTCACCTGCATGCTCAGCAAGAAGTCTGCATCCGCTAGGGCCTCAGAGTACTTTTGCATCATCATGTGGGCGTCGCACCGTAGTCCAAGGATGCCCACGAGCTCCTGGAGTTGCACTGAGAAGGACTCCCATCTCGTTCTGCGGGACGCCATGTCGATGGCCAGTGTCAGCTGTTTCACCGCCTCTGGGAACTTCTTGGTCTTCAAGGAGGTGACGCCGGACTCAATCAGCTTGCGGACGAGGGGCACAAGCGCCTTGTTGGGCTCTGGCGACTCGGGCACCTCCGAGTTGGTGGACACGAGGTCCTTGACGAGACGGTTGAGCTGAGCCACCTCGTCGGCGAGCTCCGTGTCGGTAGGGTCAGCTGCCGTCACCGCCTTTGTCTGGGCATCGTAGACCAGCGACATCGTGGTGTGAGTTTGTTAGTGGTAATGGAGACGATGGGTACGTGGCTTTGCGAGAAAAAGGTGCGAAATGGCCGGATTAGGCAGGTGGCGCCCAAAGCCGCCCAACGCCGCCCGAAGCTGCCATAGCATCGTCACCTTGTTGCTGAGTAGTTTTTGAGTGGATAGCGGCTCAAATCCCCCCCAGCCCGAGCCCGTGGCGGGATCTCTGCCTGGTGCAGTTCTTCCCCCGCGTTTTCCCGATCCGGGCATACGACCCGGCGCAAGATAAAAGCGCTCGACACACTCCATCCCACAACCATGTCGCTATCGCAGAGCATCACGTTCCCGGACGGGACGTCGTATGAGCAGCCGCTGGGCCTCTTCATCAACAACGAGTTTGTCGCTGGCAGCGGCGAGCCGATCGCCACGTACGACCCGCACTCCACCAAGCTCATCGCCTCGGTGCAGTGTGCCACCTCCAAGGACGTGGACGCCGCCGTCGAGGCTGCGAGCCAGGCGTTCGAGGTCTGGAGACGGGTCGACCAGCAGGACAAGGCCAAGATGCTGTGGCGGCTCGCGGAGCTGATGGAGGAGCACGGCGAGGTGATTGGCAAGATTGACTCGCTCGACGCCGGCAAGCCGTACGCCACCAACTCCGTCAACGACATTGCCCAGTGTGCCGCGCTGGCCCGGTACTACGCCGGCTACTGCGACAAGATCCCGGGCAAGCACATCGCCATCAGCGACGACAAGTTTGTGTACGAAGTGCAGGAGCCGTACGGCGTCGTGGGCCAGATTGTGCCCTGGAACTACCCCTTCGCCATGGCGCAGTGGAAGATTCTCTCGGCGCTGGCTGCTGGCAACACCGTCGTGATCAAGTCTGCTGAGACGACTCCGCTGTCGCTGCTCTACTTTGGCACTCTGGCGAGGGAGGCGGGGCTCCCGCCGGGGGTGCTCAACATCCTCTCCGGTTACGGCCGAGACGCTGGGGCAGCTCTCGCGACCCACATGGAGATTGACAAGATCTCCTTCACCGGGTCGACTGCCGTCGGGAGGCTCATCTCCCAGCAGGCGGCACAGTCCAACATGAAGGCGGTGACGCTGGAGTGCGGTGGCAAGTCGCCGCTGGTGGTGTTCCCGGACGCCAACGTGGACCAGGCGGTGGAGTGGAGTGCGATGGGCATCTTCTACAACTCTGGCCAGAACTGTACCGCCAACTCGCGGCTCATCTTGCACGAGTCGATTGCCGACGAGTTTCTCCGCAAGTTCAAGGAGCACACGGGCGCCAATTGGCGGGTGGGCGCCCCCTTCAGCAAGGAGGCCACTGTCGGGCCCCTGGTGTCGCAAGTGCAGTATGAGCGGGTTCGGGGCTTCATCCGGGCCGGCGAGGCCGAGGGGCTCGCCAAGCTGATTGGCGACGAGCCCCTGGAGATGGAGACGGGCTACTACGTGCCGCCAACGGTCTTTGTGGACGTGCCGACGAGCTCCAGGCTGTGGCAGGAGGAGATCTTCGGCCCCGTCGCAGTCGTCGCCACCTTCAAGACGTACGACGAGGCGCTGGCCCTCGCCAACAACACGCAGTACGGGCTCGCCGCGATGGTGTTCTCCCGCAACATCAAGAGGGCCCACCGGTTTGCCGCCGGGCTCAAGGCCGGGTCGGTCTATGTCAACTCGTCCAACGACGAGGATATCCGCGCCGGATTTGGCGGGTACAAGCTGAGTGGCGAGAGCGGCACCCGTGAGATGGGCGAGCAGGGCCTGCTCATCTACACGCAGACCAAGGCGGTCCACGTGAACCTCGCGTGGGAGGAGGGCGATGAGTAGACAAAGATGCCCAATTGGGAAAAAAACCACACGGTTCGCGCACCGTGACACTACGCACGCAATTTAGGACCCCATGGCAACTTCGGAACCGGCCGTTCCCGAGCCGCGTAGACGCGTAGATGGGTGGGGCGCTCGTGGCTCATAGTGGTTGTTGGTTTGATGAGGAACCGAAGTAGTGGGAGGTGTCTGTAGCCCGGTTCCGGCCCGGCGTGGATTATTGGTTGCCCCAAAAGCCGGTGAGGCCGGCATCTGCAGGTGACAAGGCTACCGGAAGGCGCTTAAAAAGAAGGCGATAGAAGAATTTCTCTGTCAACTACAAACCCACAAGGCCCTCAGGAACATACCCCAGGCCCCCACTGTACCCTCCCATACGAGCCCGGCACTACAAGAGCGCATCTTGGTGATCGGCTTATCGCAACAGCTAAAGTCCGGCACATCCGCAACGCTTAGGGCTTGTCAGATCGTCCCGGCCCGCCCTTGTCCCCCTGTGAAGACACACAGATTGCGCATATAAGGGCTCTCCGATCCACTCTCTGTGGTTTGTTTCGCTCTATACGAAACCGACGTCGTTTAATACCCCACTAGAGCTGTGCCGGCTAAACGAGCTCGGCATCTCTTTTACGCACGATCCGATGAGAGACATGACAAATTCGCTGAGAGACCAAATTCTCTCCGTATTCAGCTCGTCCTCGCACGACTACTCGCTGAGCCAGCACGAGTTCACCAGTGCAGTCTTCATCCTGCTGCTGCTCTTCTTCCTCCTCATCATCTTCTCCGTCTTTGTGCTCACCACCCTGCTGCTGATGATCAAGCTGCTACGGTGTCAAGACGAGCCCCTGGAAAAAGACGTTGAGATGGCACAAACGCAACCGCTTCGAGAGAAGTAACTACTACACCTACTCATTCAATTCGCTCGCTACCCATTTTTTATCACACTTGATCTGACCTGCATTCACTCATTTGCTCACCACTGAGCCCACCGCTAACGACTAACACATTTATGACCTTTACACGTCCCGGGATGTTTCTGCATTTATAACGTTGTCCTCTTATAATTTGGTCATGACATATTCACCCTACAGATTTTTAGCAGATATACATTTTAGCAATTATAAAAACCAAATGTAGCTAAGGAAACGACACAGGTCGAAGGTGAATGGTGGCGCCGATTATAAGTCAGCATCGTCCTCATCAGGCAATGGCATGGCGGTGGCCTGGTCCATCTCCTGCTGGTACTGCTGCATCAGGGCAGCGTCAACCTGAACCTCTGGTGGGGCCAAGGCTGGAGCAGCAACAAACTCAAGCTGTGGGTTACCAGCGAGCTTTCTAGCCAACCACAAGAATGGCTTCTCAAAGTTGTAGTTGGACTTGGCAGAAATGTCGTAGTACTGCAAGTTTTTCTTTCTGTGGAAGGTGATGGTCTTGGCCTTGACCTTTCTCTCCTTAACGTCAACCTTGTTACCACACAGGACAATTGGGATGTTTTCACAAACACGCACCAAGTCTCTGTGCCAGTTTGGAACGTTCTTGTAAGTGATACGCGATGTAACGTCAAACATGATGATACCACACTGACCGTTGATGTAGTAACCGTCTCTCAGACCACCAAACTTCTCCTGACCGGCAGTGTCCCACACGTCGAACTTGATCTCACCGTAGTTGGTGAAGAAAGCAAGTGGGTGGACTTCGACACCCAATGTGGCAATGTACTTCTTCTCAAACTCACCAGTCAAGTGTCTCTTGACGAAAGTGGTCTATTGTTAGTATTCTTCTATTCGAGCAGCGTGACATGATCCAATGGCGTTCTCATCATGTTCGCACTTGCTTGCGATCTTCTTGGGGGGGGCAAACCTGTTTAAACAAATGGTCCAAACTGGAGATGGGCATGAGAAAAACATCATCGTCTTTATGATCTGAAGACTCCATAGCAATGTCACATCTCAGGTTTGGAAGATCAACAGATCTGAATCGTTTAGACACCCTGCACGAAATCAAAACAACTTTCCACAACCTTCCATAAACAACGCCCCCCGCGGATTGCAAAGCGATTAATGGGCACTTACCTTACCAGTACCACCGTCACCGACGAGCACGAGCTTAAAAGTAGCGACTTCTTGGGCCATCTTTAATTAATGTATGGGTATAACCTAGTCTGGTCGAAGATCAGGAGGGAAAGGGCTAGAAAAGTCTTTCAATTTCAACCAGGAGAGGCCTTCGCGAAAAGATCCACGTCAGAAAAATTTTCGAGCTTTGTTATAACTTAGGTATTCCTGATTAGGTAATCCTGGTTAGGTAATCCGTAATGTTATGTAATTTGACAACTTTAGTCTCGATCTTGGTAAGGCGTAGCGGATGACGTCTAATTAAGCGTT